>OX596216.1:3894729-4088308 GCA_951394215.1 Glyphodes perspectalis
GATCATAGTACACCCCACCACTACTCACTCGTATATATTTTGTCCATCAGAAAATGAGTGACATCTGGGGGCTCTGGGATCTTCCTCTAATACGGTTCATAAACAAACATGACTCGAGTACAAATGCCTTTGTTCATTCGCGACCTTTATAAGAAGAATAATTTCTTTGGCCGAGATGAAAATTAGAAATATTTCTCCTGGCTTGGAATCTTGGTTGACATTAAACGATTTGACGAACGATTTGACGAGCAGACTACCCATGTTTAAGCTTTTCAGAATACCTATCCCAAATATAAGCTCGCATGTATAACTGAATTGTCTATATATAGTATAAAAATTCAGTCGAATTGAGACCTCCTCCTTTTTTTTGAAGTCGGTTAAAAACAAAGTCGCAGCTTCTGTCTGTTCGCTTAGATCTTTGGAGGGCAAGGGATGTTTATGCGGTTTTCACCAATAGGAAGAGTGATTAAAGAGGAAGGTTTATATGTCAGCTTCATATTGTTTTGTGCTCACCGTGATATAAATAATTAGCAAATAGGTATATCTTTGATTATTTTTGGATTTTTCCATAAAACACTATATTTTTTTGGAATGTACTATATTTTTTGTGACTAAGTTTAAAAAATACTATATTACGTTTTAAGAAATGTTGGCAACCCTATCTACAAGTAACATTACCTGTGGTGTAGGCGCAGGCGCAGGCGTAGGTGCAGGTGTGGCGGGCTGTTGGTTGTCGGCGGGCGGCGAGCGGCGGCACTGCCCCTCACACTCGGCTTGCGTCGCAAACCTGCGCACGCACTCATATATGTATACTTATGAGCGTACGCAGCTTTTGTCAACAAGTATAATATTTTTTGGACCAGGGGGAGGGCACTGTTGATTCGATATTTATTTTTTTCTAGCTGTGCCAGCGGTGTTACCCGTGTTTATGGTTAATATTATAAAGACTATTTCCGTCATACATGATTTATATGTAACTTTAACCATTAAGGCTGCACACGCGACGGAAGCTTAAAAAATGGAGTAACTTCTCCGGTTTTCCCAACATTTGCCATCACTACGCTGCTCCTATGGATTGTAGCGTGATGAAAAGTATACTATAACCTGCCCAGGAGTATGAAGAATAATTGTACCAAGTTTCGTTAAAATTCGTCGAGTAGTTTTTGTTTCTATAATGAACATACAGACAGACAGACAGACAAAAATTTTACTGATTGCATTTTTGGCATCAGTATCGATCACTAATCACCCACTGATAGTTATTTTGAAAATATATTTCATGTACAGAATTGACCTCTCTACAGATTTATTATAAGTATAGATTACAGATTAATGTATGTGATGCTGTCTGATATTTATTTATTTGAGACTAGCTGTGCCCCGCGGTTTCACCCGCGTAGTTCTCGTTACCGTGGTTATAAGGGAATACAATAAAGCCTATGTTACTCGCTGATAAAGAAGCTTTCCATTGGTGAAAGAATTTTTCAAACTGACCTATTAGTTTCGGAGCCTATTCATTGCAAATAAACAATCAAATCTTTCCTCTTTATAATATTAGTGTAGATAAGGTCCAAGTTTGACTTTAACTTTGACTTTGACTTTGAATTAGCTACACTATTTTAGGTCTAATGGGGTGTACCTGTTGGTGTCGTCGGGGTCGCAGGAGGCGTACTGGTAGCAGGAGTCCCGTGCCTTGTCGAAGAACCACGCGTCCAGGTAGTGCACGCAGTTCAGCTCTTTCGGGGTGCGCTTGCACGGGTCTGCACACAGACGTACCGTCAACATAATAATAATGTCCTCCTAACCGATATCGCTCACGGCGGCCAATCTCAACGAGGATTAGCCATCTGCGCAGGAGATATATATAACGCAGGTGCACTCTCTGTTCCTTCACTCTCATAGTCCGGTGAGACGGCAATTTGACATGACCGAAGAGAGGTCAGGCGCAGGACCAACGGCTTGACGTGCTTTCCGAGGCACGGAGGTAATTAAGCCGCCAACTTCCTGACACTAGACTGTTGCTGAGTAATTTCAATACTGAAATACCCAGCCCTCACATGGCTGACGTAACCAATCTTGGTAGATACATAATTGCGTATTGGCATAATATTGTATGGACACATACTATAATCAGTGCATATTTAATCAATGTCCTATCATCACTAACCTGATTGCTGCCCCACAAGGTAAGGTATAATAAGCAGAAACAAACATGGATGTTCAAATTCCTTACCCTTCTCTAACTTGCAGACGTCTTCGCACTCCTCAATGGTGCTGAAGCGGTTGGGGCCGCCGTGGCAGCCTCCGTAGTTGAAGGCTAAGCAGCTTCCGAGAACCTCGTCGTAGTAGAATTTAGGGAAGGCTCCCCGGCATGGACCCGGGTCCACTGGGTGGCGGCACACCTCTGCAATAAAAAATATAGGGTGTTGGGTTTATGATTTTGTAGGTGTAATGTTGCTTTTGGCAGTAAGTGGTCCACTGCTCTATGGGCAGTGCCTACACCATCGGGGATTGCGGGCGTGTTGGCCTGTAATAATATCCTTTTAACCGATTTCGGTAACAGCGGCCAGTCTCAACGAGGATTAATATTATATTTCAGAAGTGTCTGCACAAGCACAGGTGCACTCCAGGGCCGGACCATGAGTTTAGGGGGCCGCGGACTAATACTCAAAGTATAAGACCTAGACTTAAATTAGGTAAATGAATTGGATAGGTTTAATTAATCGCAGGATTCGTAGGGCTGTAAACCGTACGATTTGTTTAATTTAATAAAATTATGGATTTTATCACACTATCGTCTATTTTTGACCTTGACTTGACTTAGCTGGGGGGCCCTTTGAATCCACGGGGCCCTAGGCTGTAGCACAAAAAGACATATGGTAGATCCGACCCTGGTACACTCTCTGTTTCTACAAACATACGTAATATCACGCCTGTAATTCTCGAAGGGGTAGGCAGAGTCAAAGGAGCAGCAGGCCCCTTTAACCATTTTCAGGCAAAAATATAAACTGCGTTAGATGGAAAATTGTGAAAAAGTAGTGACAAGTGCTAGCTCGTCGCCTATACAATGACATACTCTAAAACCCGATATACCATAAGTCGCCTTTTACGACATGCTACGCAAAACACTCTTTGTTTAAGTCCCAGACCAACATGAGACTCTCTATTTCTTCACTTTGATAGTCCGGTGAGACGGCAATGCGATATGACTGGAGAGAGGTCAGGCACAGAACCATCGGCTTAACGTGCTTTCTGAGGCACGGGGCTAATTATACCCCTAACTCCCTGACTCCGGGCTAATGAGTCATTTAAATACCCAGCCACAAATTTTTGACCCGGGATTCGAAGACGGGGCCTGTTGTAGGAGGGGTATGCTACCAAAACCAACGAGGCAGTTATGACATGCATGTGTGTTTACACAGGCTCTTACCGATGTCCCTGAAGGCGCCGCAACTCCTCTCACAGGCCTCCTCGGAGGAGTGCGCGCCGGTGCGCCGACAGGAGTTTCCGGAGGCCGCGTTGGTGTGCGCCACGCATTCCCGCTTCTCTACGTCCAGGTACCACACATCGCCTGCGCTCACGCACGGTTCGTTGGCTTCAGGTGCCACGCGACATGCTGGTGGCAGCTCTTCGCGCTGGTAAGTGAAGAAAATGGGATAAAGTAAGTTCAAAGTTACAAACCTGACTCTTGAAAAGTCACCCTAAAAGGGCGACATAGAAAACAAGGAAATAAGTAAAAATGTTACGTCTACAATTAATCGTAGTTTTCTATAAAGTAGATTCTGGATGGCATAACTTGTGCCTTCAAGCACGGAGCTGCCCTTGTAATTTTGTATGCAATGAAAATAAGGGTTTTTATCACCTCCATAGGCGTTCCTTCTGAGTTAGGAAGATATTAAGTAGGCTATTCAGAAGAAATGATTCAGTCTAAATGTAGGTTTCGAAAGACAAATTAATGAATCTGCCGGCGTATTTTCTTTAAAAACCGCAGGAGTTCGAGATGGTAAGCATGTTATTCGAGCAGTTAAGGGTATATTTAATTAAACTAAGGTATTCAGTTAAGGTTATTTAAGACAAGCCACTCGCATACTAATCGGTACCAATAGTACTATGTAGAGTGTATACCTGAGCAGGGGTTGTGAGGTTGGCGGCGAGCGTGGTGCGCGCGGTGGTCGCCGGCGCCGGCCCGCTGCGACAGCGCTGCTCGCACGCCTCCAGGCTCGGGAAACTGCACACGTTGGTACAATGACCCATCTGATTATATCAGCCTAAAACTTTGAACTTACGATGTAGGTTTTCCTTGATTTATTGAAGGCGCATTGTCCTTACAGAATAAGCAAGATGACTAAAAAATTTTGCTTAGTCCGTCAATTAGATTATAAATAACATTGAACACATGCTTTTTAATTTATTTGTCAAGCAAACATTGACGAAGATACAATGCATTCAATTCGTGTGACATCACACATTCGTACAATTTTTACTAAATAGTGACGTCGCAAGCCCCCACTCCAAAACTTGATGGTCTTTATCTTTGTGCTTTTTTGTTTATTTGATAAAGCGTAAAATATGTGTCTAACATTTTTGTAGAATCTAACTGACGGACTAAATATAATTATAGCTTTTTAATGCAGTCATCATCCCTATTGTGTAGAGACGATAGTGCTCTTTGGATGGTATTCTAACCGTCTTATCTTTAACCGTCTAGCTAACGATGTTTCATGGAAGCTTTAACCTGATATATATATACTAAAAGCGTAAGCCGTTATACATTCTACGTTAAATGCTCTTCACGGGCAAACAAATGTGTATCTCATATATTTAATTACATACATACATAATATTACGCCTTTTTCCCATGTGTAATGGAAGTCTTTGATCTCTGCCTAGAGATCAAAGACTTCCATTACACATCTCATAACTCCCATTATCCGATACACAGAATATGCATAACTAAAAATGCCAATAATGATTATTTTCCAATCTTCATCCGTAGTCTTGAAGCCCGGTCTTTTATTCATCACTTATTAGTTCTCCGACGATACTAGAAAATCTTACTTCACGCCAATTGTTCGTGTGATTTGCAGAGTAGAACCGAGAGTCATATGACGCGATTCTTATACACATAACTCGCTTCTTTAATATTAATTTCATTATTATTATCTGCTAACATCACCTGCTAAACATCGATCGATAAAAGTTCCGAAACTAATTTGCTGTCATTGGTTACCGGTTGTAGTTTCCGCCGCAGCCGCTGTAAGTGAACTGGCTGCAGGAATCCGAGACAGCATCGTAGAACCACTGCATGATCGACTCTTCGCAGGAGCCTGTCAGCATCGGGAGCTGGCACACGTCTGCTGGCAACACCAAGCAATTAGAAACAGACACTAAAAGTCTAAGATGAGGAGTAAATACCAAGTATTTACATATAGTCATCAGTCATCAATAATATTGTCCTCGTAACCAGAGAAAGGCTTTTTACTTTAGCATGTATGATGTGTATTCAAGTTAAATATTGTTTTACACGAAAGACCAAATCCTCATAATTTAAGGAAAAGACATGAAATTTAAATTACTGCAGTTCGCACTAACTATGGCAAGAAAACGATTTTATTCGAGGGTGTGCAGTTGTATAATAAATTGCCAAACTTCATAAAATAATGTGAAAATGTAAACACGTTTGAAAATTAGCTATAAAAATATATTTATAAGTTAGTAACTTTATGGTCTATGTATAAGAAATGTCAATTTTAGCCTATTAACTAGCTAGTTCCAGAGGAAGAAAATTTATAAACATAACATCACGCCTACAATCCGCGAAGGGGTAGGCAGAGTCAAAGGGGCAGCAGGCCCCCTCAACCACATTCAGCCAAAAACAAAACTAGACTGGGTAAGATGGAAAATTGTGAAAAAGTAGTGACAAGTGGCTAGCTCATCGCCTACACAATCACATACCCAAACCCCATATACCATTACGACATGCTAGGCAAGAGACACAGTTGGCACATTGTTTTTTAGTCGCCGACCAACATGGGACAAAATTTATATTAACTTAAAAGTAATTTCATGTATAACTTTTATGTGAACTGTAAGTTTTTATGAGAATTTTTTTTTTAACTTAAATACTGCTCACTTGTGAATCAATCCACTCCCCTTGATAAACTCTATTGTGTTGTCAAGTGCATTAGATTGGCTGATTAATGCATCTGCATTGAACTGGCTGTTGTGACCTAGTTTGTTGACACTTGATATCAGCAGTTGCGGTTTCTGTATTAGTGTAAACTAAATTTAAACCTAGTCTTAATGATCAGACATTTCTTGAAAAGAGGACCCAGGGGGTGAGGAAAGGGCTGGGGGTAGACAGCTGCTTTCCCTAGAATCTATATGCTTAGCCTACTTATTGTCAATATGACTGCCGAAGCCCTAGCTCCCTCGATGCCTCCTGGCCCATCTAATTGCTAAGAAACTGATTGCTGATTTAAACGAAAACCATTGCAGAAGTTTTTAACTCCAAAGGAGGCTAAAGGCTTTCGGTTTTTGCAGGTCAGTAAACAATGTGTACTGGAAGGTATGATGAACCGTACAATCTTACTTCTTACTAATATTATAAACGCGAAAGTTTGTATGGATGGATCGATGGATGTGTGGATGTGTGTTACTCTTTCACGCAAAAAATACTGCACAGATTATAATGTAACTTTACGATAGTATAGCTTATACATTAGAATAAAACATAAGCTTTGTTTCATCGATGTGCTACGCGAGCAACGCCGTGGGCAGAAGTTAGTTATACAATATTGGTGGAATCCCGTGTTGGTCTGGGAGTCAAAAAAATGTGATAATTTTTCTTGCTTAACATGTCGTAAAAGTGTTATATTGGGTACACGGACTAGTAAAAAAAGAAGGACTTCGCGCCTCGAACTAGACGTTGAGGCACCTGCGCAGCTCGTGTCCGAACTAGACATCGCGACGTCGTAATTCACCGCGACGAAGGGGGCGCGGTGAAGGGGCCGCGGCCAGCAGGTGCGCCCGCGACGGCCCGCTACTCATCGCCCACTCCGGATCCCACCTTCAGAGCGACTGCACGTCATAGTCCTTTACTTATATATCTATCGATCCTAAATACAATAATTATATACAGTCCATCTTTAATTCTATCGAAGTCCCAACAGCTCCAATTTGACATAAGCGCTCTAAATGACAGATTTCCGATATCTAATATACTTAGGAATGTCACTTACACATGTAGAAGGGTGGCTTCGTACTGAAATAGTACGGCGCGGAGTCCTTCTTTATTTATTAGTCCATGATTGTGTAGGATTTGATATTGATGTAGGCGACGAGTTAGCCACTACCTTTTCACAAATTTCCAACTAACCCAACTCCATATTGTACTTTTTTAGCTAATTGTGGTTGAAGGAGTTTTATTGTTCTTGTCTGGCTGCCTCTTCGTGGATTGCGGGCGTGGTGATGTATGTGAGTGGCGAAACCCTTTGGTTGTTGTACGAACCTTGAGCGCCCCTGCAGATCTGCTCGCAGTACTGCTGGTCGGGGAAGTTGTTCTGGTTGCCGCCGCAGCCTCCGTACGTGAACTGCGTGCAGGAGTCCAGCGCCGCGTCGTAAGCCCAGCGCTGGTGCGCCTCCGAGCATGGCCCCGGGTCGGCGCCCATGAAGCACACCTCTGGAAACACATCGAGTGTTATTAACTTCTACAACATTGATTTTAGTATATACCAAACCTGAATGCAGTTCGTAGAAAACCGTTTATAGAATCGATTGCAATAGTTTTTATATGTACATACATAACATCACGCCCATAATCCCCGAATGGATAGGCAGAGTCGAAAGGGCAGCAAGCCCCTTCAACCACAATCAGCCAAAAATAAAGCCGAGCTGGGTTAGATGGAAAATTGTGAAAAAGCAGTGACAAGCGGCTAACCTGTCGCCTACACAATCACACACCCAAAACCCGATATACCATTAGTCGCCTTTTACGACATGCTAGGCAAAAACCACAGTTGGCATATTCTTTTTAAATCCCAGACCAACATGGGACAAGTTTTTATACGTACCAAGTTTTATTTTTGGTTAAAGGGGACTGCTGTCCCTTTGTCCCTGCCTTACCCTTCGGGGATTATGGGCGTGATGTTAAGTATACTATATGCATGTTTTATTTCGACCAAAAAAACATTACAAAATCTTGAATTAAAGTACACCCTACTAAAAACTGTATGGCCCGTCTGCATCGCACAAGGTCACAAACTCGTTTAGTCTTGTGGGTATCATTTCTAATAGGCACAAACGTCTGCCTGGTGGCAGTGGCGGATTTACCCTAAGGCCCAGTAGGCCCGGGCCTAGGGCGGCCAGATATTAGAGGCGGCCAATCGTGTTAAAAATTAAGTGATGACGCTTTAGTACTGAGAATTATAGCCTCGGGCCTAGGGCGGCCAAGACTGTAAATCCGCCACTGCCTGGTGGTAATAGTGATTATGGGAGTTTGCTATTCCTGGGTTTCCTTCAGGGATTGCGGGGGTGATACTAGTACGTATATAGAATTTTTAAGCAACTTAAAAAGAAAAGAGGAGGTTCTCAATTCGACTGATTTTTTTTTTCATGTTTGGTACCTTGTTCTGAGGGTTGCTGCGGAGGGCGCGTGCGCGGGCTGACGGTAGTGGGAGCGTGGGCGCAGCGCGCCTCGCAATCGCGCTCGCTCTCGAAGCGGTTGCCGTTGCCGCCGCAGCCGCCGTAGTAGAACGGACGGCATCTGCGCATGCGCAACGATGTTTTATGTCACCATGCACTTCAGACGTACAATAACACAATAAAATAGGTCCGAAAAAGTTTCGAACAGGTAGACAAAATTAAAAAATAAATAAATGTCAAGTATCTATCCATATGTCTAGAGAAGAGTTTAACAAAGAAATTATCCTACGAACTAAGGTCTTAAGTACCATACTTTTTTATACAATGCATTAGTCTACTTTTACTGGCTCTTTAACTAATCTGAAGGAGAGAGGCGTGTTAATGAACAGTGTAGTACCTGTTGATGGTCGAGTCAAAGAACCACTTCTCCTTGTAGTCGGCGCAATCGCCGGACACCGCCGGCAGAGCGCACACGTCGGCCGCTGAAATATTAACAAAATAGGTAAAAATTATTCGCCAAATGTGTTGTCAAGCGTAAAACTCGAGAACGCCGCGACTGTTCGGCTAGTTTATTTTTGTTATTCTAATGCGCATATTCTACGAGGCATCATTAAAATAATAAAATAAAAAAATTGGAAATATTACTTTCTAAAAAATATGATAAATATGAAACATTTGTATTTGCGGACTGATTTATTCATCCTAAAGCCAGGCGTAATAACCAATTCTAGTCACTTTGGCACCAAATATCTCAAAAATGTGACCCGGTTGGCCAATTTGCATGACTGAATCTGAATCAGCTATTACTAATTGAAAATAAAAAAAGCACTGAATTGATTCTGAAACATGTGCGAACATACGCGCCCGCACTAAATGTGGAAGTACTTCCACCGAGCTAGGTGTTGCTTGCTCGGGGACCTAGGTCCGACTAACCGTCGCGGTGTATATATACTTAGTGGCGAGAATAAATTCGTCAGCGCGATGCATGGCGTTTCTGCATCCGTTGACATATTATTGGAGTTTTAATCTTGATTATCTTGTAGCGTAGTCACCAGAAAATGTTTCCCAGTGTATACAGCCGTGTGAACGTACGTGTGGTCTGAATGGTGGTGGGCGCCACGGTCGTGGTCCTCAGCTCGGAGCACTGGTTTTCGCACTCCATCTGGGACGAGAAGCGGTTCTCGTTGCCGCCGCAGCCGCCGTAGTAGAACTGGCGACATCTAGAAGATGAAATGAAATTAATAAATACCTTAAATTAACTATCTGTAACACAAGAATGAGTATCTTTACTAGATAATTTATTCATCTACATATCATGTCATCACACGAGCATTTGCCCCTAGCGGGATTCCACATCCCCACCTAGTGTCCCAATCTAGTGGCCAGGATTGCAAACTACTAGACTGAGTGGCCCGTTAAAAACACATTTTAAACGGTATGCACAAGTAAGCGTGCCATAGGATTGTAGAAGTTATTGTTCGTTGTGAGCTTTACCTTAGATTATTCAGAAAATCATAAGCAAAAGTTATTCAAATACTAACCTCTTAATAGCAGTATCGTAGTACCATTTTTCTGTGTAGTCCGCACAGTCGCCCACATCCGCCGGCTGTGTGCACATGTCCTTGACTGAAACATTCAAGTTTAATTAGGGCACACAAAAAGTAAGTGTGTTAGTAAAATAAATTAATAATCGACGAAATATTCATGTTTTATGAGTGAAACCAAAAATGGTTATTCGTAAAATAAATAACATCTACATCTAGCATGCCAAACCCAATACCAATCCCAAATCACAATTCATTTAGTTCAGTCAGAAAGTTAATAAAATATTAAGATATATATAAGAGAACAATAGAACAACTCTTCATGCTTGTATGTAGTAAGAAAATTATGCACCCACTTATAATATATATGTTGCTGTAATAGCTCGAACTATGGTAAATTTTAAGATTTTCCAGTAAAACCTAAGATTTACCAACTCTTAACGGTAAAAGTCCGAACAGGTGTACAATTCGAACTTTTACCACCATTTACTTAGTAAATCTTAGGATTCTTTACTTTTTTTTTTTTTTTTTTTTTACTTGAGGAATGCTTACTTACGCACCATCCAGTTAGAGTCCTGGGTGGACCTAAAAGGGTGAGTCGGGCTCGAAACCGGTAGCAATCTCCGGAGACCCTACCGACTAAACCTCAAGGCTGTCGTTCTTCGGGCGCTAACGCAAAACCAACGGGATCCCCACTGTCGGGATTCATCTCGTAAAGTCTACGTAGCGCGCGCTGCCGCCTAGCGGCCCATCTCGAGGGAGTGGTATTCTCCCCCAGAACACCTTGGGTGGTGTTTCACGACCACATAGACAGCTGTGTACCCTATCCTAACGGACCGGGTGTAACACCTGCAGTCGGCTTCTCCGGGGACGATTGAGGGCAGAGGACCTCCTCCCCTAACCCCCACGACCCCGAAGGCCCTTTTAGTCGCCTCCTACGACAGGCAGGGATACCTCAGGAGTATTCGGAGCCCCCCCTGCAGGGCGCCGCCGGGCTAGACACCATCGCCACGGCGGCCTCGCCTACGACGTCGGGCGGGATCGTCCAGCTCGCGCTGGCGCTCGGCGCTCTCCTTCTGCGACATGACACTGCCGCAGAAGGAGAGCGCCGCGTCCCAAGACTCCTCACTACTCACCATGGCAGAAACCACGGCCGGTAGAGAGAGGTCTCGCCCAACAACGGCGGATAGCGCATTGCGCTCTACGGCAAAAGCCGGACACTCCTCCAACGTGTGCTCAGCACTGTCCTCAACGGAGCCGCAGTGATGACAGGACCCGGTCGCCTCCCGACCGATCCGACACAGGTACTTCCCGAAGCATCCATGCCCCGAGAGCACCTGAGCCAGATGGAAGGTTACCGCGCCATGGGTCCTGTTCAACCATGCAGCTAGGACAGGCCGGATCGCCGAGACGGTCCGGAGACCGGCTCCGGGATCAGCCAGTCGCACGTCCCAGAGCTCCACAGCAAGTGTGCGGAACTCTACCAACAAGGCGCTCACCTCGCGTGACGTCACCCCGTGGGCTGAGGCCCGACGCGCCTCCTCCCGACAGCGAAACACCGCCGAGAGGGAGGATTCTTTACTTGGAAAATTTTACCTAACCAAACCTAACTAAGATTAGATTATATTATAGGTTAGGTTAGGTTAATAAACCTAACCTAACTAACCCATAATATAACCTAACCTAGAAATGTTTACATTTACCTACTCATGTCGGTAAATCCTAAGATTTACTAGTAAAACCTAAGATTGACCAATTTACGGGCTTTTACAGTAACATAAGTATATATATCATATCATTAACAAAATATAAAGCAAATTAATTTCTAATCAATACATAGAACATTAACCATGTACGTCGCTTGAATTACGACTTATGGAAGACCATAATCACCGAAGGAGCCTTAATCTCGCTATTTACTGAATAAGGTGTAGACGCAGCAGTCTGGCTTTTTTGATAGAATATATTAAGAGAGATAGAGCTATTCTAGCTGTCCTGTCCTATAATATGAAAGATAGAACTTTGATAATAGTTGCTTGTTATCACACCCAGCAAGGTTTATCCAATAGACATCTGGAAGACTAACAAAGGATACTTACAGACCATCTCGAGATTTTTGTACAGTAGCTCATGTTCTCTTCGCGGTTCCAATAGTGTGGCCGTAGGGTTGCGAAGAGTATACCTACGTACCGCCCTCCTATGGATCGTACTTTTAAGCTTCACCCGCTTGCTGGCAGACTCACTGGGCCTCCCGAATGGGTCTCACCCGGTGGGTCCGACCGCGCCGAGGAGGTGCCGGACTAGCGCGAGAGGGGGCTGTTTTTAATAAAAGGACCCTGATGCCCTGCACGTGCTGTGTGCAGGTGAAGATGCCCGGGCAAAGATTTCCACACTAGGTCCAAATATCGGCCAAAAGGGCGAAGAAAAAAGGATAGGGATAAGGATAGGATACGTACCAAACGAGCTTGGACAAGTCTCTGTGCAGGACCGCAGGGAGTCGAACCTGTTGTCGTTGCCTCCGCAGCCGGTGTAGTAGAAGGGCACGCAGCGGTCCTCGGTCTGGCTGAAGGCCCAAAGCGCGCGCTTCTCGGTGCAGTTGCCGGCCGCTAGCGGTTCTTTGCACCAGGCTGTTCGCATTCGTTAGTAAGCACTCCGGTGTCAGAAGACATCGGCAGAGGGAAAGTTAGGTGTTATATTAATATAAATCACCAGTTGTTTTAACCACTTGCACCAACATTGTAGTTGTGACGTCATATCACAAAATATATATTTTTATTTAAGACGTAAAACTAAAATACCTAATATTGTTACTATTTTTTTGTAATGCACATGCATTCTTTTTCTACAATTTCCCAATTTTATTTTTGGCTGAATTTGGTTTAAGGAGCTTATCACTTATTGGACTTTGTTTATCCCTTTGGGGGATACCAGGAAGATATAAATAAATAAAAATAAAATAAATTCTCCAGACTGTCACACCAATTCCCTAGTTCCAAACTAAGCTAATGCTTGTGCTATGGATACTAGGTGAACGGATATACATACTTAAATATGTTTATAAACATCCATGACTCGAGTACAAATGTCCACGTTCATGACACGAAACATTTGCCCCTAGCGGGATTCGAACCCGCGACCCTCGGTTTCGTGGCCAGGATCTCTGATCACTCGACCAACGGGTCTGTCAAAAAACGTGACGTAATGTATGTATGTAAGTATTAATAAGTTGGTGCAAGGGCGATTTAAAGTTATAAGTATAGTACAGAAAGAAAACACACACCAAGAAATCATGCGCAGTATGTTATTTGTAGGATACATAGTAATCCCTTTAATATGCAGTTTTCTCCAGTGTTAGTCAAACATAGAATCTACATATTACATGCGTTTTCATTCCAAAAATGTCGTGATACAAAATTGGTTATCTACTTTATAAGTACAATTTATTTTCCCAACACCAGTATCAAAATCGTAATCGAAAACGACATAGATCACAATTCAATTTGCGCAGTTTTTGTTGTCAATAGGTACCTTATGGAGCGTCAGACCTTATTAGCCCTGGACGCTCTTGTTTAATTGACGCTCTTTTGGTGTCAAATAGTAAACCTCATTGGCCTAGAACTTTTGTAGTCAAATACATTATAGAGCGTTACACCTTATTGGCCTAAGGCGCTTCTTTTGCTGTCAAAACCAAATATATCGTCAAACCTTATTGGTCCAGGTGCTTAATCACACCACAGTCTGTACTCACGCTTGGGCACGCCTGGTGGGTTGCAGCGGTGCTGGCAGGCCGCCTCGGAGCTGAACCGGTTGTGGTTGCCCTCGCAGCCGCCCCAGATGAACTGGTCGCAGCGGCCGGTCTCCTTGTTCCACGCCCAGCGAAGGAAGTTGCCGGAGCAGGAACCGCGGTCCATGGTCTGCTCGCATTGGTCTGTGGAAATCACAAAAGGTATATATGTTGTATAAATTAGTGTTTCTTATTTGGTCTGGATTCTGGTTTGGCTTTATCTATACTTACTAATATTATAAAGCTGAAGAGTTTGTTTGTTTGCTTAAACGCGCTAATCACAGAACTACTGGTCCAATTTGAAAAAATATTTCAGTGTTAGATATCCCATTTATCGAGGAAGGCTATATAACATTAACCATAAACGCGGGTGAAACCGCGGGCATAGCTAGTGTAATATATACCGAACTACTTCAAATGTTCCAACTACCGCCTGCACCATTGACTCTGCCTGTCACTTCGGGATTACGGGTGTTACACTGGAACTTTGTAACATGTTGGTCTGGGACTTGAAAAGAATGTGAATGATCAGCTCTCATTGAAGCTTCCATTGCATAGGAGGAGCTTGCCTTGCGTAGGATTTGAACTTCCATTGCGCGATGCCTGATGAATTATGGACAGTAGGATGCAGGCTGGACATTAATTAGTGCCATTCTAGAGATAATTTTAGACAGTCGTCTTACGCAGGCTGAACAGGAAATAGCCTTCTCACCTTCGGTCTTAGTAGGCTCGCACTGCTTCTGGCAGAGCTCCTGCGAGTCGAAGTTGTTGGCGTTGCCTAGGCAGCCGCCGTACACGAACTGGCTGCAGTGCTCGCGCTCCGCGTCGTAGAACCAGCGCGGGTGGTAGCCCGTGCACACGGCCTTCACCATCGGCAGGTGGCATGCGTCTGCGCACAAAGGGTTTATGTACTAGCTGTTACATAAGGATTTTACAAAAAAAAAAAATCTTATGTCTGTAGTAAAAAACGATTTTGTTGAATTTTAGCATAGATTGTCATTGGTCTCTATGCTAAAATTTATCAAAATAGGTTCAGCCATTTTGACTTATAAACGGAAAATACTTACATAAAAATATATATAGTGTCATAGAAGCCACATTGACATTCGGCATTCTAAAGGCATTTTCACAGAATCCTTATGTTTAGCGGAACCAACTTTCAGAATCGCTGACATCTATAGGTCAGCGATACCGAAATACTAAAACTAAAGGTAGGCAGTGTTCATATATCAGATATTAATGGACTCTGGCTATCCCTTCGGGGATTGCGGAGTGTGATGGTGTTGTATATATGTGTGTATGTAAAAGCTAAAGTTAACAATACCTTTAGGTGCAGGGTGGACGCAGACGTCTTCGCACTCCTCCTTGCTGGAGAAGCGGTTCCCGTTGCCCTCGCAGCCGCCGTACCAGAAGCGTGAGCAGCCGCCATACTGCATATCATAGAACCAATACACGGTGTAGTTGCCGCAGGAGCCGCGATCCATCGCCAGACCGCACACCGCTGTGAACAGAAGGATGGTTAGGCACCTTGCTTGAAATCGTGTTGTTGGTTGGCAACAGAATACGTAGGAGACAGTTTTACTGGTCCTGTTGAAAATTTATGAGATGAGGCACGTCGAGTGGATGTTGGTGAATGATTCGTGTGATGGACATTTGTACTGGATTCATGGAAGTATGTCTATATCTATCTGTTACCTAATATGTATGGATATTAGGTAAAAAAAAGCATACATGCTTTGTTTGGAACTAGATAATTAGTGTGTCAGTCTGGATAATTTATTTATATATTTATTTAAGTTGGCGACAGAAAGCGTATAAAACAAACATGTGTAGTAGTCCTGTTGACGCTGGAGCGGAGAGACAAAGTTACTGTGGCATTAAATATAAAAGATTGATAAGTGGCACTAATCTCAACTGGAAGACAAAATTCTTAGCAACCGTTACCTACGATTTCAGTAAAATATTATTGACGTCAAATTGCGATTGACTAATAATTGTCGATGTTTCAAGGAAAATGGGACAGTACCTTGTTTTACTTCTGGTTTGTCAGTACATCCAAGGAACCTGGTTCCCAGTGCCGGTGTCTCCCCGTCGGGACAGCATCCAAACTTGCTATTGGAGCAGTCACATCCGCTTTGGTTGGGGCCTTTAGCAGGAGTCTTCTCGTCTCCGCAGCATCCGAACTCGGAGTATTGGCAGAGGCAGCCTTGTTTGCTGGGGCCAGTAGCGGCGGTGACGCCGTCGTCGCAGCAGCCGAACTGGAACGTGTGGCAGTCGCAGCCGGCGTTCTTGGGGCCTGATGCTGGCGTGTGCCTGAAGAAGAAAGGAGAATTCAATTGACTGCAGAGAGGTGTTGAAAGTATGAGCTTTACTTACTTGGGAAAGAAGGAAAGAGTCAGGAATAACGCTTCTTGCACATTTAGATATAAAGTAGAGGATATGCAAAATCTACGACAAAAAAGGCATGTGTCGTAGATTTGGGCATCGTTATGCTAAGTTAACCTAAATATGATTTTAATTGGCAATTCTTTAAGCAGATACGTGCGATAGTGTGTTTACTTGAGAATATAAGTTTAACAGTCAAGAAACGAATGAAGAAAGAAAGAAAGTGGGAACAATGACCTGTCTGGACAGCAGCCGTGCTCCGTGTACTGACAGCCACAGCCCTCATTGTCGGGACCGGCTGCCAGGGTCACGTTGTCAGGGCAGCATCCGAAGCGCGTGAATTGGCAGCCACAGCCTGTGAGATGACCAATTGCATTGAGCAATTAAGATACAGTATATGCATATCACGAGCTTGCGTCATAATATATGTACTTAAAATACAGATGTAATAAAAGAAACATAATTAGGTTCATATGAGACGATGAAATTCAAGTAGTATTCCTATTGATTAGAACTAACTAACACAAAGGATAACTTTAATCCAATGTCGTTACAAAAAAAAACAGGCAAACGATTTTTTATACAATACTTTAAAGCACAGTTCATAACCTCTTTTGTATTTGTAGGAGGCCCATATTAAACGCGGGGTCCTGGGTACGCCAGAGTGTCGAATGAAAAATACGGGAGTGGTCATAATACCTTCTAGATGTGGTCCTTCTGCTGGTTTAAAGTTATCAGGACAGCAACCGAAGGGATAGAGCAGGCAGCAGCCTTCGTTGTCGTATCCGTGCGCCGGGGTCTGCCCATCCGGACAGCAACCGTACGCCGTGGAGTTGCAGGTCATCACGCAGCCTTCCATCTGGGCTCCAGCAGCTGGAAACAAGAAATAAGGTCATTTGATTTAAATTGAATACTTCGTACAAATATTGGGTAGAACATGTGGTGGACTAATTGGGGGGAGGGAGTGGCCCCCGAGTTTTTGATCCTTAGGGGGACTCCAAGCCCCTGCAAGTGAATAGCACACCTCCTCTGCGTAAATGATGCCAAGGAATACTGCGCTTTAGGGTACCTAGAATGCAGGTAGTGGTGCCTCTTTGTGGCCAAGCTGAGGCATTGGCGGTAATACCTGTTAACATTCATACCAGAAATCTGATACAGATAGTTTTTTCTTTATGTTTGAATAGTAGCCGATCTTCATGGTTACTACATATAAGTTTCAATTTGAATTTAATGGAAACTAAGTGATAGAATATTACCTGGAGACACACCATCAGGACAGCAACCGAATTCGGTAGCATTGCAGTGGACGCCTTCAGGTGCAACGGTCGTTGTTGCATTCTCAATAGCCTTCGTGGTGGTAGTCGTTGGTTCTGCAACACAAACATGAATTTATTGCCGATAATACATTACAATATTTATACATTATATTCAGATGATTACTAGATATTATAGTTCGATACAGAATCAGTTGAGTTTTCTTTAAATATTTACTTACTTTCCGCTTCTGGACATCCCTCCTTCTTGGGCCCAGTAGCTTGAGTCTTTTCATCCTTGCAGCAGCCATATCTATGAAAAAAAAATCAAATATGTTCAACTGATGGCTTGATGAAGTTTTTTGTATAATCTATTGACACCAAATCTGGGGTAACGCGGCAATTCAAAATTCAAACAAAATTTTAGTTGGGTACATCTAATTGTTAGGCGTCTAACTTAGAAAAGTAGCAAGTGGCTACCTCGTCACCAACATAATTACACACCCAATACACTATTACATGCCTTTTAGGATATGCTACGCAAGGAATACAGTTAGTACGTTCTTTTCAAGTCCCAGACCAATATGGGACAAATAAAGCAATAACTATTTAGTTAATAACAACTTTTGTGTTTGTAAGAGGCCCTCATCAATCGCGGGGCCCTGGGCACGTGCCCAGAGTTACTTCAAGGGACTTACTTAGAAGCCTTGCATGGCGGCGGACAACCTTCCTGGTCGTTGCCTTCAGCTGCAGTCTTATTGTCGGACTTGCAGCAGCCGAACAGAGTCTCCACGCACTTCTCCACAGGGCAGCCTCGGTTCTTGGGGCCCAGCGCAGGTGATACGCCGTCGGGACAACAGCCGTAGTCCGTCTCTGCACAAGTTCTTGGTGACGGACAGCCTGAGGAATTTAAGGATTATGTTTACTGTTGATCTTTCAATGCGATTCGATATATTGACATTTTGGCTGTTATGCTTATTTCATGAATAAGTAAGCTTAGTTTTTCGATGGACTGCTTAGTGCAATGGTCAAAAAACCTAATCACGAAATGATTGTTGCAACTGCTAATGAGTTATTCATGTTAGGAACATGTTAAAATGAAACTTTGGAATATGCTATTTCACCTTCCTGGTACAATTTTAGTTTATTCACCTTCGTCGAAGGGTCCAGCGGCCGCAGTTCTCCTGTCAGGGCAGCATCCGAACTTGGTCTTAGCGCACTTGGACGCTCTCCGCTTGCATTGCTTACTGCGGCTTCCAATTTTAACAGTGCTGACCCAATCGTATGGAGCTGTAAAATTAAAAACCAAAGGTTAATTTCTAATAACGAAGTGAAATGAGAATTGAATACAAAAAGTATATTATTCGTCTTACTTGTTCCAGCAGAGGTAGTAGTTTCCTCGCCTGATACAGTTGAAAGACCTTCGGTGGTTCCTTCCGAGCTTTCAGTTTCTGTGAACGTACAATTATCATAATAGAAAAGTTTGTGATTTTGAACATCTTGAAATCGAAGATAGTTTGAGGTAGAGTAATCAGCGTATTTTACGCCATTTTTTAAGTTGGATTCATACCTTGCCTTAAAGAAAAACATCTTAAACATATTTACGTATTTAAATTATTATGAACGTGCAGTCTTGATACAATTTATTTGTTTCCACATACCCAGAGTCTCTAATTTTAACGTATTGTATTAGCTGGAGCGAACATTGTTTTAATTTGTGGGTTTGGTGATTAATTCATTTTTAGTAATTTACTTTGTATCTGACCTGTGGTGCCGGATTCTTCAGTGCCGGAGACGGTGGTTCCCGTCTCTTCCGTGGCTGACTCGGTGCTGCTGCTCTCAGTAACGGTCGACTCTGTTGATTCTGGTACTTCTGTATCACTTTCTGTTGTCGAACCTACGTAAAAATAATATTCATTGGTAGTTTCTTACTGCCTATAAAATGTGTAGGTATACAATCTTCAAAGAAGTTTGTTTAAGACACATCTTTACATGGAATAAAATAAAGTTTTTTAAACTACGCAAGGCATGATAATGCAGATTTAACCAATAGATACGGTAATTGAAAAGGAATGTTTACTTTATATTTATAGTTTCATATGGTTTTTTCTCACCATGCGAAGCCGTACAATATGTTTATAGTTATTTTAAATATTAAACATAGTTGGATTTACCGAAAAAAAATTACTTGGCACAAATATATTTTCTATTGACATAATGTATATATCTTTGTTGTAATCTTTTAGGAGGTGTATAACATCGGTAACAAAACAATCGATAAATGTAAATTACCAGATTCCGTAGATTCCGTAGTTTCGGATGATTCAGTAGAACCTGCTTCAGTCGTTTCTGTAGAGCCTGACACTTCTGTAGACCCAGACTCGGTGGTCTCAGTAGAACCTGATGGTTCTGTTGATCCACTCTCAGTTGACGTAGGTATCTCAGTAGAGCCAGAAGCGTCAGTTGATTCGGACTCAGTGGACTCAGAAGACTCGGTAGTAGTGCCAATTTCGGTAGAACCACTAGCGTCGGTAGATCCAACTGTTGTAGGACTTCCTTCGGTAGTAGCTTCTGTGGAACTAGAAATATCGGTTGACAACGATTCAGAAGTTTCAGTAGAACCTGATGGCTCTGTTGATCCAGTTTCAGTTGAGCCAGAAGATTCGGAAGTCCCAGCTTCAGTCGATCCTGAAATTTCGGTAGATCCAGCGTCAGTTGAACTCGAAGACTCGGTAGTAACCCCCGTTTCAGAGGATCCTGTGAATTCATCTGAGGTCGATCCTAATTCCGTCGTCTCATCTGTGGAATCAGATTCAGATGATGTTGATAATGTCGATTCATCTGTACTTGGTTCTGACGTTTCATCAGTGGGTGAAGATTCAGTAGTATCAGTTTCATCAGTGACAGTAGTATCAGTTTCATCAGTGACAGTAGATTCAGTTTCATCAGTTACAGTAGATTCAGTTTCATCAGTCACAGTAGATTCAGTTCCAGTGGAACCGGATGAATCTGTAGTTAGTTCCGTGGCACCTGGTACTGTTGATTCCGTTTCTCCCGATACTAATGTTTCTGTAGCACTTGATGATTCAGTTGCGCCTGTAGATTCGGTTTCTCCAGATACTGTGGATTCCGTGGCTCCTGTAGCCCCTGATACAGTGGATTCTGTTGCCCCTGATACTGTTGATTCTGTAAACTCAGTCACTCCTGTTTCCCCGGATGCAGTTGATTCTGTAGATTCAGACGACTCTGTAACACCAGAGACAGTTGATCCTTCAGTTTCTGAAGTCTTATCTGACGATTCTGTAGAGCTTGATGTTGAAGATTCGCTATAATCGTAGTCAATGATGGTTGTCATCTCATCTGATGTTTCAGTTGCTCCTGTCACGTCGGTAGAATCCGAACTACTTTCAACCGTTGATCCGGACAATTTGGGCGAAGCCATGTCTGTCGATCCTGTTTCTTTGATAATCGTTGGTTCAGTGGCAAGAGAAGAACTAGATAGATCCGAAATCGTTGAGCCAGATTCAGTGGTCTCGTCCGTTCCAGTGCTTTTGCCGGATCCTGTTTCTGTTGAGTAGTCTTCAGATGTAAATATGGTGTCAGTGGTTTCGAAGCCGGATCCTTCGGTGAATAGTGTATCTGCAAATTATAATGGAATTATCATAAGAACCATCATCTTCCTAGCGTAAAGACCCGGGCTTAGATGGGGTCCGCTTGGACAATGATCTATGATTTGGCGAGTCTGGTAATTATATCGAAGCGACTGCTTATCTGACCTTCGTAACCCTAAGATAGGGGAACCAGACAATATTTGTATCATGGTTACAATTCGAAAGTTGTTTGAATTTGTAGGTTTCATCATGATGTTTTTCCTCACCGCCGAGCTAGTGGTATAAATACGTAGGTACATAGAATAATTGTAAAATCCAGAGGTACGTGCTTGGGTTTAAACCCGCACCCCTCGGTTACAAGGCTTACCATTGAGCTACCACCGCTCTACGGAATCTTGAACCACCATTTTAAAATGTAAATCCATTTTGTATTTGAATGAAATTCAGTCGTATTACCTGCGCCTGACCCAGTTTCTAATGTAAATTCTGATTCGAGTTCGGAGTACGTCGACATTCCTGCAAAATTTGATCTTGTTATTTAAAGTAAAAATAATTAAAATGAATTGAGTAATGGCTTTAATTTTTAACTTACCAATAGATGGGCTATCGCTAAACATCTCATCGAGCTGTAAAAATATAATAATTCCATATAATATGAAATTTTAAATATAAATGTAAGTACTAACATAGGCTTTTATTGTAACTAACACTATGGACCAGGTTCTATACTATTTAATGATCGGAATGATATACAGCGATTTATGTATTAAGAATTTTTCATTGAGAACCTATAAAATGATGTTAGGAATCAACATATAAAAAAACTACACACAAATACCTACACAGTTTTTGGATATTATTATTTTGGTGAAAAGTACTCCATGCCATACGAAAAACTTTCAACATACCAAGGTAGACGAGGTCAAGGATGTGTCTTCCTCGGCGCCGACCTCTGGGTACTCCTCATCGTCTTCGCACTCCTCGTCATAGTCGTCCAATATGGGCGTGGTGCCTGATGTCAGCGGAAGCGTCTCGTCTGTCAACAACCAAGGAAATTTATCGTTCAGCTTTTTTCCGTCATTCAATTTATTTACTGGCAACGGAGTAAAAGGATGGAAGAGAAAATCATAATTGATTCAAATTAAACATTAATGTAGCGCTTTTGTTATATCGTTTCGGTAGTTTGTGTTTCTTTTGATATCGGTATCGACGGATCTTTGATGTGCATAATGCTATCGTTTTCGGAATCGATCTATCGATTTATTGGTTATATCCGCTGTAACGTTGCGTCCGTAATCTGTGATGGTGCCTAATGCATCCAAGGGTAGTAAAAATTCGTCTCCTCTTGCTTACCATAAGACCCACCTGTTGGTGTCTCGCTGAGCCCTCTCATAGGTCTTACCTGGTGGATCGTGATCAGCGCGAGCGGAGGATTCTATTACTAAGAGACCCTATCGCACCGAAGATGTGCAGGAGAAAATGCTCGGGCAAAGAGATCTCTCTTGGCCCGAATTCGCCCTAAAGAGGGCGAAGACCTTGCATGGGTAGTAAAAGGATACCTTCGTCGCAGGGTCCGGTATTGCAGGACAGCGTGCTGTCGAGCACGGTGTCGGGATCGCACTTGGCGACCTCACTGCCGTTGAGGCACGTCACGCGCCGGTACTGCTCGCCCCCACCGCACTTTGCGGAGCACTGCCGAACACGCACAACATTATATCAGAAATAGATTACCAGTTGGATTATATAGCTAGAAGACTAGAAGAAATAAGTACAAATGCCCATGTTCATCACACGAAACATTTTCCCTAGCGGGATTCGAACCTGCGGCCCTCGGTTTCGTAGCCAGGGTATCTGACCATTCGACCAACGGCCTGTCAGTTGGTACTAAAGGTTACTAACCCGTCATCTGGGGCACTGACAAGGCTTACCTGAATAAGATAAAGTAGTAGGCAGACGTTACCTCAGACCAAGGGCCGGCGTACCACTTGCTGGGGCATTCAGCCACCATGCAGGGCTTGGTGTCATTGTACTTAGCGGCAGGGTCGCAGCGCCCGTCGTCCACCTTCAGCACCGACGCGCCGTCGAACAGCCCGCAGAATACGCGCCTAGTCTGGACGCCTTTGCCACATTCTGCTGAGCACTGGAAGAAAGAAAAAGTCAGCTTGAAAAGGCTGTTTTCAGGTCGCTTAAGATTCAGTTGGTTCTAATTACGTTTTTCCTTAACGGCCCAACTATTCACATCAGGCAACATCACATGTATGTGAAGTCACATCAATGTGATATTGATATGACTTAAAGCTAAGTAACTTAAGCAATTGTGTTACAGTTATCAGATTTGTGGTATCACAAATATAATACTTAATTATTATATACATATTATCATTCATTCATCACACGAATGTTTTTCATGGTGATCGAACCTACATCTTTTGGCTCATAGGACAGGGTACTGGATCGAGCCATTCAACATTATTGTTTAAATTTATAGATAGAAGTTAATGAACGCCACTGGGCCCTGGAGAGGCCAGAGAGAGATGACCAGCAGTATAAGCTGATGGTGATTATGGTGATCACTTGACAACGATAGCACCATCCGGAATCACACGCGAGGCAAGGAGTTCCCTATGGACAACTTCAGCACGTTGAGAGTCGAGGGCGTCTCACCTTGCTCCACTGCGTGGCATACCACTGCACTTCGCAGGAGGGCAGCAGCGTCTTGTCGCAGGGCTCCTCCAGCAGGGGGGCCTCGTGGTAAGCGCACAGGCTGTCGTTCACCACCTTGAAGTCCTTCGTCGCGCACACCGCCGTGCGCGAGCGCACCGTAGATAGGCACGTGTCGCACTGCAACGAGAAAATATAGCTTAATACTTGTTCATAATATCATGGCGTATGACGTCAATAATAACCCTATGAAACCGACTAAATCATCATCATCCTAGCGTTATGTCCCGTGCTTAGGTGGGGTCCATGGCTGAGACCATGATCCAGGATTTAGCGATTTTGGTAATTACGTTGAAGCGACTGCTGGACGGAACCGGATAATTTTTGGATCATGGTATATAGCCGACCAAATGTAGGAATAATATTGGTAACATCTGGCATTAGAAATTAACGTGCTTGCTTGATAGTACCTAAACTTAAGGTACTATGTTACTATAGTTGTACTATGTTGGGAATTTAAAAAAACTGGCTCTACTCTGGATGCTCCTATAATTATACATATATTTCTTAATCATTTGTTTTTATTATTATGGTACTTCAGCAGTCAAGAACACAAAAAAATCTAGACGGAACAGAACCATGCATAGCCATGCCATACATACATAGGATATTTTATTTTATCCTGTCCTTCTCGAGAGAAGTAGAAATAATGATTAAGGCTCAAACTCAAACTCCTATGGTAGTCCGCAACCGTCTTTGTAAGACCGGAATTCCTACTGGAAAGAACTCGACCAGTATTCTTCAACGTCAGTCGCAACGCCAAATACAATTTATATCACATATCTCCTAGAATACTGCAGATCGTACATACCCCGACCCAGTCAGTGAGCATCCAGTCGACGCCGTCGCAAGGGTGGATCATGCACGGCTGCTCAGCTGCCGGCTTTTCGTCTTCGCATAGCTTGTCGTCCAGCACTTCGATCTTGCCGTCGCTCTTCTGGTAGCAGACCACTTGCCTCGTTTGCTTGCCTTCGTCGCATAGTTTGTCGCACTAACAAATAAAATATAGATTGTAGAACATACACATATATCATCACGCCTAGTTATTCCCGAAGAGGTTATAGTGTTAAAGAAATTAGATAGATTGGTAGGTAGGTTAGGTAACTGTTAAAATGCAATGCTTTCATAGTTTTATGTTGGAATTATGCTTATGGCAATATGCACTCTGTAATAGGAATATTATTTGGGACTTTAAGTTTTGATCATGTTTGTAATTTTTCTAAATGAAAGCTTTTAAGCAAGATCTGAGGTATTTAGATTTACTTACTGGCTTCCATGGGCTTGTGAACCATTTTGGACAGGTAGCATTTTTGTTACATTCCTCAAAAAGCGGAGGCTTAGGACCAAGCAGGTCGAAGCATTCTTTGTCTGCAACTATTGATGGGTATCTGAAAGAAATGCTGAAATGTAGTAACATTCTCAAGGCATTACATTTCTTCCCGATATATCGATTGATCAATTTACTTGATATACATATATCAACTAATGATACAAATAATCTTTTTGCTGTATCTAAGTGCCTGTTTCGTGGCAGAACTAGGGTCGTAGAAACCATGATTCATTGACGCACGACAACGTAGTTTTTACACAAGAAAACACAAAAATATCAAGGATTTATTACAGTAAAAACTAACCCGTTCGTGATGATCTTCTCGCAGTGCACCTGGCGGGACCTGGAGCCCCCGTCGCCGCACAGCTTCGAGCACGGGCCCCACGGGCCCTCGACCCACGTGGCGGCGCACGGTTGCGTGTTGCAGGTCTGGTTGGTGACGTGTTTGAACGCTTCATTGCAGAGGCTGTCGTCTACGATCTTCAACTCCTCGCGAGAGCGGCATGTGACGTTGCGAGTTTGGATGCCTGTGGGATTTACGTGCACAATGAGACTGTATGTGACGTATCTGGGGGCAATAGATCAAAATAAAATATTTTTTATTTATATAGGCGTCACAAAATCTCTTATAAATCGTCAGAAGAATCGATCTGTTGTACAATGGGAGATGTTAGCCTAGTAGATCGTGTAACAAAAAAAACGGCATTCATGTTAACATGATCTTTTGAAACTGTATTGATAACTTGATGCATATTCCTTAAAGCTGCTAATTTCAAACATCATGAAATCAGTGGGGATAGAAAGCATCGCGTAGAAACCTGAGTATATCGTGTAATTGGTTAATAAACCATTTGTTTAGTACACTAAACAGTTACATAGATCGTATGTTAGTCGCTCTAAGGTAATATTTACATCGCTATGTCTTGCTCTTCTTATACTGCTTTCTTAAAATGAGTAATATAACAAATAAACTTAGAATTACCTCCTCCGCAAGTGGCACTGCACGGCGTGAACTCCTCGTGGACCCAGGTGTACTGTTGGTTGACCGCAGGCGCCGCGCCGATGGGGATGCTGTACTCATATTGGATGCCGACATTTGGTTCTTGAAGGAGCACCTGCAAGCAGCGCTAGTTGCAAAACGAACTACCCACTGGACAGTACTGGACTCTGGTACAGTTGCTAAAGGACGTTGCACGACACTGAAGGACACTGGGCCTTGAGCGTCAGTCACAACGCCGAATAATACCTACCTATGTCGCGTTTTCCTTCGTACAGCAGCGTACACGCATACCAACCCAATCATGAGCGTCTGATAAACTTCGACGCAGGGTAGATTACGCTCAAAAGATATTGTCACTACATTTCCGAATTTAAAGGAGCTTGCCGTAAAATTTTGGAGGCTATACCATTTATTTTTTATTTCGCGTAAATAATCCTACTTAAAGTGGACTAGTTGTAAAAAAGTTGTAATTATTGTAATCAAACTTTGGGGTTATCTAAAATGGCAAAAGATAAACTTGAAACTTAATGAATTCCTATCGTTGTCGGTTCCGTTGTTCAGACCAATTTTGCTCAGAGATCATGCGTATAGGTGTCAAGTTGAAATCGATAGCACATGCTGAGATTACATTTTAAACAGTTTTACCGATAAGAACAACGGTTCATTGGTGGGTCCGAGGCATCGCAGCTTGTCGGGTGAAGGCAGTCCGTTCCCGCTCCTCTCGTAGTACCAGATCGCTCCAGCAATCTCGATACTCCTCGGGAAGTCTATGTGGTACTCGCCGTTCAGATAATACGTGTTGTTCATCGCTCTTAACGCTGTGAAATATGGTTCATTTTAGAACTGGTTAAATGTGTAAAAAAATAACTTCTGCTACCGACTTTTTCCGTGTGGGCTACAGTTGAATCCGAATCCCTTATATGATTATAGTTTTGAGTTTGACAAATGTTTTTCCTTTATACTTATTTTTCAAAATGTCCTTAATGTGGGAAATATTGATAAACAATAATTTATATCATTGTCATATATAAGTAGTCAATAATAAATCCTGAGTATACATAGTGGTATTGTTCACGTATTCTTACCTAGGTAGTTACTGGATGCCTTTACTTCTGCAATGAATATGCTGGTTGCGCCCTGGGGTATAAGCAGTACATCATTGTATCCTGGAATGATAAAAATATATATGTAACATTTAATTACGGAATTATAGACATCAGACACACTAGTTACTGACTTCGTGTGGGTAGACTTCAGAACAACACCTCAAAGGGATATTATTCCGCTCTAACAGAAAGAAAGTTATCTTAACTGAACACTGAAGTCTGTGTTTGACGTGGCCACCACACAGAATCTATTTTTTTTTGTTAAAAGTGGTAAAGCTAGATCCTAGGAGCTTTTCAGATTTTGCCTACTGCCTCAATTGTATGCCAGATTTAACAATAATTAGAAGAAAAAGACATTGACTTCCATGTTCAGTTCAGTTTAATTCAGTTCCTTGCCTAGCATGTTGTAAAAAGCGATTAATGGTGTATTGGAACCTAGTTTGCTAGTCACTGCTTTTTCACAATTATCAATCTTACCCAATTCAATTGTTACTAAATGTAGTTCATGGAGCTTATTCTCCTTGCCTGGGGAAAGCGAGTGTTATATGTACCATTTCTGAGATCTTGCGTGTCAAGGAGGTCGGAGAGGGTCTTGCAGTTGGTGCCGTTGCCGCGGCACTCCCGGCACTTGTCTTCGCGCGCCGACGAGCCCAGCATGTAGTCGCAGCCCACAGGCTGAAGCAGACAAATCCTCGTCAAACATTATACATACAAGGTTATTTTTATCATATGCGAAACTTCTAACTAACTTATTTAACTAATTATTCTAAGGAATTAATTTAAAGGATTCTAAAAAAATTAGCAAACATTTTTTTACTTTTCATACAAAATAGCCTGATCCAACTTTTGTAGGGTAAATAAAAAAAAAATTGGTTCATTATATTTCTAAAATTCTTAAAATTAGTTCTTAACACTCATGAGTTCTCTCTGCCTAGGGAAGTGAAGAAGGGAAGCTAGGGAAGTGGCGTGAAGTTAAGGTAGTTAGTTAGATCCATGAGTTAAATAAATTGGTACCTAAGTAGTGTCGCATAAACTTAAAATAAACTTGTAAAAAAAAGAGTGATGAGTATGAATGAAAATGGATATAGAGACTCTTTGTTTGCCTTTAAATTGAATATAAGACGAGGCGATGAAAGTATTCTTCACGACAGGTGCCTATACCTGACAGGTGCCATTGACGCAGACGTCGAAGGACTCGTCGCTGCAGCGCGTGCCGTCCACGACCTTGGCCTGCTGGCGGTAGTAAAAGCGCTCCCCGCGCGGCATGCAGTTCAGCTCGCAGGGGTTCGGGCCTCTGGCGTAAGGCACCCACCTGGGAAATGGCCGTTTTAGTTTTCCACCAGCAATAGGGTAGTTGACTTAAGAAAATATTTAGTATTTTATATCCGTGCATAAAAATTAATGAAGATATAGAGCATTAAAATTTCGACAAGCAGCGTGGCGTTTCCTGAAGTTCGGCTACTCGTAGCTCAGGATTAGAGGATGGTCGAGAGTTCTGGGGCTAAGTGGCCCGTATTGACTGTACGTCCGGAGTAAGTCTGGCATTAATATCGATCCCTGCAGGAGTCTGGGGGATACAGGTTCACTACGTATGGGCAAACCGGGCCAGAGGGGAACCTAGGGCTTATAATTTCGGAATTTTCTAAATGTATAATACATAATATAGGGAAGGGATAAATTTATCTATATAATACCACTCACTTGTACTTGATGCCTTTAAACGCAACATCGTCGTACTCGGAGCACTGCTGAGCGCGGAAGTCCATAGAGCTGTCGGGGCAGTCCTGCGTCTCGCAGGAGAAGTACTTGGTGTCCCCTCCCCTGCATCTGGGCTGGCCGTCTGACCTGGAAACATGTAACGTTCAGTTTGGTTTATCAGTAGATTACAATAACATTATACATAATTGTTGACTTGGTGACAGATTTTGTTCATGGGCTATTCAGCTTAGGACAAAGTTGGCGCTATTTTAGGACTACCGAGGGTAATGGAAGTCTGATACACCTCGATGCTTTCCCATAAAGTTAGTGACAGTATGCGCTATGCATTCTGCCTCACATTCAATTGCTGAATTAACAGAAATGCCAACAAAACTTAGGTAGATATCTATGATCCCAAAGAAAATCTTACCCAACTTCGAGGCATATCCTCTTCTGACTAGCCACGCCCCCACCGCAAGTTCTGGAGCAGGGCGACACCTCCCCCCACTCGCCCCAGGCGCCGGAGCCCTCGCCCCCGGGGATCACGTACGATGACGCGAGGAATAGGCCTGCGCCCTGCCTTCTGTGTCTGCTTCGGTGTCCATGAACCTGCCAACAAGGATATTTGCATTTAGGTGGTGTTTCAGATGACAAGGTAGGCTGTTAGTATCGGATTCTGAGGATGCTGTGGCAACTTCCACAGATTTATTATATCCGCATAGTTCCCGTTCCCGTGGAAATAAGGGGATAAAATATAGCCTATGTTACTTGCTGCTAAGGTGGCTTTTCATTGGTGAAATAATGAATAAAATCGACTTAGAAGTTTAGGCGTGAAAGCGTAACAAAGAAACTCACATTAGCATTAATTAAATATTATTATATTTATAGACATTAGGAGCCGATATTTCCTAGACTACTTAGATTAAACTATATATTTTGATAGGTCACCAGTTGGTGATACTTACAAGTCCTTCTTACCGCAAACGAAGTGCGCACGGACACTATTCTGTGTCTATACGTAATTTTTGAAATAAATAAGAGATTAAATAAGAATTCTGTTAAATAGGTTCAACTTAATCTGGTATTTTATACCAAATACCTAAAATTTTACAAAATGTCAACTCGTACCGTTTAAGCGGAAAAATTAATACGAGTTGTTTTAAAATGTAATTTTATTTTTACATTAAACTATTTTGCTTACGAAAAATACTTTTTTTGTATTAATTTGATGCCTACCTATATTGTGAAAGTAGTTTAAAAAAAATTAAAATACCCTGTTACTGACAGTTTTAATTTTAGACTAGTCACTCAGACTCATCAAACGAATTATTTGTGAGCTTTATTGAAGTATCTTACTATACTTCACGAAATTATAAATAAACTGACGCTCCAGTTTTTAAAATGTTCTGTGTCATCCAACATTCTTAGAGTCATAAAGTTGACTGAACTTAAACAATAGATAAAGCTACTGCATCGTAGTGAGTCATGCGCATCACACTACTGGGTGGGCATTAATCGAGATAAACGATACGCTAATAGCCGGCTGATTGTGTTTATAAAAACGGCGATACTGCCTCTGAGATTGATCTGTTAAGCGTGATATTGTGATAAGTCGTAAGTGGGTGTTGCTGGCGAACGTTATTGATACGGGTCATGACGAATGTTGTATGAGGTGGCGCTTACAATAGGTTGATGTCAACAACAATTGCTATACTTTTAAGGATTTGCTAAAACTATTTTAAATATCGACGTCTCCATCATCATCATCTTCCTAGCGTTATGTCCCGTGCTTAGACAGGGTTCGCTTAGACCATGATCCAGGATTTAGCGAATCTAGTAATTACATTGAAGGGACTGCCGATCTGACCTTCGTAACCCTAAGATAGGGGAACCAGACAATTTTTGGATCATGGTTCAAAGTTGTTTGAATTTGCAGGTTTCATCACGATGTTTTCCCTCACCGTCGAGCTAGTGGTATAAATACGTACATAGATTTTTTGAAAAATCTAGAGGTACATGCCCGGGTTTGAACCCGCACTCCTCGGTTAAGAGGCGCGTGTCCTTACCATTGAGCTACCACCGCTCCTATCTATCGACGTCTCCATGTAAGCCTAAAAAGTTTTATCTCAGGAGTTTTTTAGATTGGTAGCCGCTTAACCATTCAATAAGCTGTACGCTTGTTTGCCAATATAGTGATATAAAAATTTTTTATTAGGGATTCCAATCCAGTGGCAATTTTTACTGCATTCTGGATCCAGCACATTACGCTAGAAATTTTCATAACATAACAATACAACATAACATCACGCCCATAATCCCCGTAGGGATAGGCAGAGTCAAAGGGGCAGCACGCCCCTTCAACCACATTCAGCCAAAAATAAAGCCGGGCTGTTTTAGATGAACAATTGTGAAAAAGCAGTGACAAGCGGCTAACCTGTCGCCTACACAATCACACACCCAAAACCCGATATACCATTAGTCGCCTTTTACGCTTAGCTTTTACGACATGCTAGGCAAGAACCACAGTTGGAATATTCTTTTTAAGTCCCAGACCAACATGGGACAATGGACTGGGTTAGATGGAAAGCTGTGAAAAAGGAGTGACATATAGCTCGTCGCCTACTCAGTCACATACCCAAAATCCCGTAAACCATTAGTCGCCTTTTAAAGACATGTTAGGTAAGAACCACAGTTGGCGCATTCTTTTTTTTTTTGTCCCAGATCAACATGGGCCAAGTCCCAGACCAACAAATTTTTCATGATTTTGTATAAACGAAAATTGTGTTGGACTTAGCTGGATTGCTTGATTCAGCATTCCTATCCCTATAACTAATGTTTTTTTTAACTTAACTAACTTTCTACGTGTAATGCACGGGTCAACCTTTGGCTTCCCTGACTAAATCTTCTAAAAGTAATTAACAATTGAATTGTACGTGATATTGCAAATCACTATTGTACACATAACAACATTTTTATTCAAGTTGTAAATAACTGGTAAAATCTAAATTTAAATCGTAGGATGATAAATTAAATCGCCATCAGATGCGGACAGCTTATGATGTTCAATCTGAAATTCTAAATCTCTGGCCGACTCGACAGCGCGCATCCGAATGATAAATGAGATCTTGCGCACTCGGCCACAGCGCACGCGCAGCGCATACGAATTGTGTGTTAACGCGCTTAGACTAGCTTCGAGCTTTTCCGAATGATCAACTTCAAAGTACAGACGTGATCATAAAGTTATTAATTCATACAGCCAAGATATTAATAATAACGACCAACGTTTATAGAAATGTAGTAAAATAAGGCTCTTACTGATGTTATATTTGCTTATAAATAAGATGTGTTTTTTATTAAGCCTTTTGTTAGCAAAAGCTTAGCTTTCTTTGATATAATGCAGTACACTCTCCAGTGACTAATTTTGTATACATATAAAAAATACATAGTTATTTTGTTTCTAAATTTAAATACGTACTGCTAATTTCATTGTTAAAGGTTTAAAGGACTTGCTGCCCCTTTGATTCTGCTGGATTATGGGCGTGATGTTATGTAGGTATGTATGTATGTAATTTAATTGGTAAAAGTATAGATTTATTATATGTATTGTATGTTTGGCTACATCTATATATGTATATGACTTAGGTCACTTTTAAAAACACTGAGTCTCTTGTCTATGTGTCATATATCATCAGTCTATACATACTGATCATCATATTTCTGTCAGTGACTGCTTTCAATAATCACTAAAAGAATAAATGTGTTCTGATCTCATTCCCACATGAGGGTATGACTTCATGTCAGCGTCCAATTTGAATTAGGTCATATTTTTAAAACCTTAGATAGATTACGTCAGCTATTCTTAGTACCGAGCAAGTTTTAAAGATGGAGCGGTGGTAGCTCAATGGTAAGTACACGCGCCTCTTAACCGATGAGTGCGGGTTCAAACCCGGGCACGTACCTCTGGATTTTTCAAATCTATGTAGGTACGTATTTATACCATAAACTCGACGGTGAGGGAAAACATCGTGATGAAACCTGCAAATTCAAACAACTTTGGATTTGTAACCATGATCCAAAAATTGTCTGGTTCCCCTATCTTAGGGTTACGAAGGTCAGATCGGCAGTCGCTTCAATGTAATTACCAGACTCGCTAAATCCTGGATCATGGTCTAAGGGGACCCCGTCTAAGCACGGGACATAACGCTAGGAGGATGATGAAGTTTTAAAGATGGTAATAGTTTCATTTGTCGTTACTACTTAAACTTGTAGAGACCAGACCTTCATTATATACACTAGTGATGATCTGGGCAAAGAGGTTTAAAATATTTTATAAAGCGTGATTTGCGATGTATGAAGCGGTACTCTCAAAGATTTTGTAAAAGGCGCCCCAATATTTCGCCTAATGCGCCGAATTCACGGCGGCAATGTGACCACAATTACTAATATTTTATTGGAACTTGAGCAATTTCTGTTTCCTATATCATCATTACAATCAGTATGTTATTTGATACATTTGTCATTAAATCCTTTAAATAAAAGCACTGATTCGACATTCATCGTAAAACTTTAAGAATCTTGTAAGAATATGATTAGGCACAAGAAGATTGAGTAAATATTACATATATCAAGCCTTTAGTATGTTTAAAGAGCTTTTATACTCGTAGTGTTTAATGCTTCCCGTTTAACTTGCATTATATAGATGTAAGATTAAATATATAAATACCCGACTACATCACATACATTGATCTGACTCCGAGGTAAGTAGCTTAAGCACTTGTTTTACGGATATCAGAATCAACAGTGGTATTACAAATATATACTTAAATATTGAATATGTGTTTGTTCTGTGTCTGGGACACAAGTATTCATCAAACGAATGTTTGTCCTGGGTGAGGATCGAAGGCACAGCTTTTGGCGCATGGGGCAGAGTCACTACCGATTACGCCATCGAGCCAGTCTTATAGATGTAAGATGTTAGATTGTAATTAATTAACCAATTTGTAACATCCGCATTAGTATTAAAATTGGTTCACCTATAGGTACGAGTTACCGTTTTATTATTATTTAGCCTTATCGGTATTTATTCGACCAGTCTGTACACACCCTTACATCAAAATGCCGATCACTGCGGGAACCGAGTCGGTGATGGTTCAAATAAAATGTTATGACGATAAACAACTTGTCGTATTCGTAATAACTTCATTTCTCGCCTGCGAGAACCTTATTTCCTTCGTCGTAAGATCCATTTTGACTGTCCGTTTTCTAAGTGCGTTGCAACATTGCAGGCACTTTGGAGTGTGTGCACATGAATAACGATTGATTTTCAATTATAAATGACAGTTTATTTGGTTAGCCGGCCTCCATTGACGCACCTGACGTGAAATTGCTTAGAAAATTACTGAGGAAATGCAACGGAGTGTTTGTAGGGCATCTTGGGTCAACATTAGTTTGTGCAACTTAGATTCTACCTAGACTCTACTTAAGACTGTTGTACCTATACATATATTTGTCTTTCATAGCTATTGCTGCTTGCAACATTTTCACATGAAAATGTCCTGCCGGAAAATAAAATGCACACATCTTGGTACAAGTTTTTTGACTGGCCCGTTGGTCGAGTGGTTAGAGACCCTGGCCACGAAACCAAGGGTCGCGGGTTCGAATCCCGCTAGGGGCAAATATTTCGTGTGATGAACATGGATATTTGTACTCGTGTCATGGATGTTTATAAACGTATTTAAGTATGTCTATCCGTTCACCTAGTATCCATAGCACAAGCTTATAAGCTTAGTTTGGGACTAGGGAATTGGTGTGTCAGTCTGAAGAATTTAATTTATTAAGTATGAGTGAGATTCTTGTCTTGTCGGTGCAGTAATACTTAATTATTATTTCCCAAGTAGGTCTGGGACTTCAAAATATGCTATCGTTGTTCCTTGTTGGATATTGACTGCTTAGCGCTTGTCGCTTTTTTTTCATAATTTATAATATTATCATGGACTAGTAAAAAAAGAAGGACTCTACGCTATTAAACTATAGCGTGAAGCCACATTTTTGCATATGGATACCAAATATCGGATATCTGTCATTTGGAGCACTTATTATGTTGCTTGTCAAGGTGGAGCACCTGAGGAGCTTCAATGTCTAGTGGCGCGGAGTCCTTCTTTTTTTACTAGTCCGTGGATATTATATAACTTAATTAAAATTTATTTTTGGCTGGAAGTGGTTTTTCCTCGTATATTTCCAGTGGCGGTGAAATCAGTTTGCCATCGCAGATTGTGTTTCTTAGAAACTTATTTCCTCAAACAAAATTTCTCCGGCTGCATACGAGTAATATATTATAGGTGAACTATATCTTATAGCAACTGCATCTACGATAAGTACCTAAAGACCTTTTGTACTGAGAAAACGTTGATTTGGTACGTTATTCCATTCCTCTGAATGTCTTCACAAAAAGAATAACAATGACATCATTTCCCGCGAATTGTCTTTTGCGCATACTACGTAATAGTTCATGAGCGGGTCGAAGGTCCCAAAATAGTGTGTTGAGTGAACGACCGGCCGTGGCCGTGGCGTGTCAACACTCCCATGAGTCCCGGCGCCACCACTTATATATTACTGTTTCTATCTATCTATCTTATATCTATACAGAATACATAAATGTATAATTAAATCGTCTGTTTGTAATATGTTCATAACAGTTTATTTTAATTCATAATATAAAAGTATAATTTAAATCATAAATACGAAAAAAAAAATTTTTTTTGTCTGTCTGGTCTGGCTTATCTCCGAAACGGCTGAACCTATTTTGACGAATCTTTCTCTGACAGATAGCTGGGGTTATATGGAGTAATTTAGACTACATTTATTTTAAAATAAAAGGGTCACATTAAACTAACATTTTTGTTTTATTCCACGCGGATGAAGTCGCAGGTAACACTTGAAAGCCAGCACTTAAAAAGCGTAGCTGGCACCATTTGACAATATTTTCTGTCTGGCACCTGCGTTTAAGGTACGAACGAAAGTCTAGATAGCAGACACAAAATCTACGCTATCCATTAAAATCAGGTTATACCTTGATTAAAATGGGACGAATCGCTAAGAATGGGAGCATCAGTCAATAGTCGGTTTAAGTGAACGACCTTTACGCCAAGTAGAGACATGTATCTACTCCTAGTCTTGGCGCCTCCTTGATTAGTTTATAGCTCGATCTGTGTAAGCTGTAGGGTTGCCGACTGATTAAGATGTCTGGTAACGGACGATCTATTCGTAGCCCCTTTGAGCAGACGGGAATCTTATCGGAGACGTATTAATAGTATGCTTGTGGTTAACGTTTGCAAAGTCATTAGTTAAGTTTAGTGTAAAATATATTATATATATATATGAACATATAAACTTTCTTCTAGCTCTAAATTATTTTTAGCGCCCCCCAAAAGTCGTGATATGAGCTATCTAAGTATTATAAATATTCTTTTACTAAATCAGAATAATTGTTATGTAAAAACAAGGTCCGATTTTAGAATAAAATTGAAAAATCATCTCTTTTAATTTCGCGTAATTTCTTATTTCCTTTACCTCTCACGAGAAGTCGTCTAGTAAGCTCACAACAAGGAGTTATTATTTACCTTGAGAGAGATCTTGCATTGCCTTGCCTTACAAACTAACTCGCTGAGGCCATGGTTTCAGTCGTGTTTGTTGTTAATGTGTCTTAGCGTTTTGTTAAAAGTACCTTTCTCAATAAATGGACTATTTAACACAATTTTTTTCCAATTTGGACCAGTAGTTTCTGAGATTAGCGCTTTCAACCAAATAAACAATCAGACAAATGCTTCAGCTTTATATACTAGTTTAGATTATAAAACTCTGATGTTTAATTTGTCCAACCCTAATGGTAATTTTTAAAACGGTCACACGCTGAGAGCCCAAGCACAGGCATCGTCCAAATCAAATCGGGATCATAAATTCGTTATCTACAGCCATGTTTTCGAAACCAAAAGTTATTGCTTGCATGTTATACAAGATATAATTAATATATTATGTCGGAGTGTTGACGTGAGTATGGCTGTAAAATATGAAAAAAAAATTACCTTAGTATTTTTTAAATTCATATATTTTAAGTCCCATGTTGGTCTGAGACTTAAAAATAATGTGCCAACTGTGTTCCTTGTCTAGCATGTCGTAATGGGCGACTTATGGTGTATCGGGTTTTGAATATGTGATTAGGCGACGAACTAGCCACTTGTCACTCCTTTTTTACAATTTTCCATCTAACCCAGCCCAGTTTTATTTTTGACTGAATATGGTTAAAGCGGCTTGCTGCCCTTTGACTCTGCCTACCCCTTCGAAGATTACGGGCGTGATATTACGTATTTTAAAAGTGTCTGTCATCACAAGCCAGTCTAGTCACGAAAACAAGTCAATTGGTCAAATTCTAATTCAGCGATGACATGTCAAGTCTTGACAGACCCTATGTACTATGAAAAATTACTTCCTGCTCTTAGTCAGGGTCCGAATAACCCTTGATAAGAACATCGGCCGGTGTTCTTATCATTGAATTACCGACTCATAAATAAGACATTAGAACCATCAGATATACTCCATCAATGTCATTTATTTTCAGTGGGTGCCTGTATGTCCATCAGTCGATGGAAATTTAACTATTGTATCTCATATTAGAAACAGCTGTCATAAAATCTCTGATTGAATAAAACAATGATGTCAGTTTTTATTAAAGTCTATTGAACATAGATTGTAGACATTTATTATATTCGGTAATTCGCGCCATATCGCTAGACGCATTGACATCGTAAATTTATTCGCCAACGATCCATCTAAAAGTGAACGCAGTAAAATATCAATTTCTCTCGTATATTCGGGGCCAACTGTACTAATTTAAACCGACATATCAATTTCTTTGATAGATTGAAGACACTTGTGGTACATTTGGAAGAATTGTGTTTATATCCTATATGTTTTATAAGTCACAGTTTAGTTAATAAGACAAGACTGTTCCAGACGACTTCTTGAATTAAAGTTGAACGTAAAGAGTAAAGAGGCTTTCATGTTACTTAAAATTTTTTAGAAATTAAAATGACACTACCTCACCGATATATTTTTCAACCCTCGTCCATAAGAACTCGAACTACGAATTAATACTAACTACAAATACATGTAGTATTTTTTCTTTACACATCTTTGATTCCATCAGGCCCGTTGGTCGAGTAGTCAGAGACCCTGGCCACATAACCAAGGGTCGCGGGGTCACCTAGTACCCATAGCACAAGCTTATAAGCTTAGTTTGGAATTATGGAATTGGAGTGTCAGTATGGAAAATTTATTTATTTTCTCACATAACGATTTTATATTTAGAACAAGCAACTTTACAATGAAACAATGGTTAACAATATGTCCTAAATATAGATTTTCATTTAATATTTCAGTAAATTCAACATGTACTTACGTTATGTGTGTAGTGGTGCCTAGATGCTGTCCATGTTATGCAGTTGCTTATCACAATTGCCGCTAACAGCAGCGACCTGCAACAACAATAAATGAACACATTAACAAAGCCATTATTATAAAAACATGAGTTACAAATTCACTGTTGGTGTTACGTACTAACTGCGTAAAGATATTGTTATTAGTATGTTATTTTACATAATACTAACTAACTAAACTTCACGCCACCTCCCTAGCGGGGTAGGCAAAGAGAACCGAACGCCATGTGGCACGATCCTTACACACCTAATTTTTATTGGTTATCCTACTAATATTATAAATGCGAAAGTTTGTATGTATGGATAGATGTTTGTTACTCTTTCACAAAAAAACTACTGAATGGATTTTAATGAAACTTTAGAATAATTTAGCTCATACACCCGAATACCATATAGGCTATGTTTCATCGATGTACCACGCGAGCGAAGCAGCGGGCAGAACCTATTTTACATAATGATATATATATAATATAAGTCGCGAAATTAGAATAATATGTGCATTTTAATATTACAGTGAGAATAACAAGAAATAATTGTATCTACATATTGATACCAATATAAAAAATATCTATTTGTCAGTTCATTTTTAGTTCATTATCCCCGAAACTCAGTAAAATACTAAAGTTTAATAATGATTACCCTAATGACTAGATACGTAGGTACATCAAGTCAGCTACGAACAAAGTGCCCATAACACCACATAATTTGACGCAGCTACGAAATCGATACTCTATCTTTTATAAGTTATAAGCATCCTAATCTACCGATTACATCTCCACACCTCAGGATTCCAATTATAAGGCCTAATGGAATGTAAATAGCGTCTATCTGATATGTCTGGGGTCGTATCTCAGTGTCGTATCGGCTCACACTCCTCCAAGTAGATGGCCAGCGATAAAGGACGATAGTTAACTGTAAAGGAGCGTGTACGATAACATCTCTGTCAGATGTGGGTTAAGGTATAAGAATAAGCGGGAAAAATTGCTTTTTTTATAATTACTTGAAACTGAATCTGATGAACTCCGTGCAGTATGTTTTGTCATAATGTTTCACGACTGCACAAAAATAAATTATCACTGTCTTAATTAATATTTAATTTTACCAACATATTTTCTTTTTAAACTTTGTTTTATTTAATAACGATACCACAAATACAATAGCAACAAAATGTTGAACATTAAATATAGTATTTCAATACATTACAGTAAAAGAGCTAATTTAAAAAAATAGATTATACGTTGTACGCTATTATGTATGTTAAGTCTTTTTTTTAAAGAAATGGATTTTCCAATCCTGTACCATCCATGATATATGACTAGTTAAAACAATGTTTAGTGATTCAGATATATATAAATCATGGTAACAAATATAAATCAACAAAGAGTAAATATAAACAGAAAACCAATATTGAATGTTAATTGTGTAACGTTAGAGTTTTTAACTTAATCCACAGTGATAGCCAGTCCAAAGCAATCCCACGGGATATCGACAAAAGGAGGATTAAAGAAAGAGTTAATTACCGACCGTGACCGACACAACAGCGCACCGCCGTGTTCATGTTCAGCGTACACGAACTCAGCAACGACTGGACAATATAATTTATTGCACTTGTGGTCGCATCCGATGCGCGGTATCAACGGGGTCTACAATAATGCCTAAAACAATTGCCTGGCATGTTGTAAAAGGCGACTAAATAGTGTGCTAGGTATGGGATTGGTTAGTAGGCGACGAGTTTGCCACCTGTCTCTATTTTATCACAATAAGCTAGATGACAAAAAAAATCTGTTTAGTCCGTCAGTTAGGTTATAAAAAAATATTGAACGCGTATTTTTTTTATTTATTTGTCAAACAAACATTGACGATAATACAATGCATTCAGGTTGCGCGTGACGTCACACATTCGTAAATTTTTTACTAAATAGTGACGTCGCAAGCCTCCTCTCCAAAACTTTGATGCTCTTTATCTTTGTTATTTTTTGTTCTTTTAATAAAGCGGAAAATATGTGTCTTGTATTTTTGCATAATCTAACTGACAGACTAAATAGAATCATAGTTTTTTAATGCAGTCATCATCCCTATTTACTTTCCACAACAGGACTTTATTTTAGCCGTTTGCGGTTTCAGGAACTTTAATGCTCCTTGAACTCTAATACCCACGCGGGGAATGTGGCGTGATAATATTGATGAAATACAATTTACTTAAGTAATTAAAAATTAATTTGTGTACTGTAATTCTACAGCTTTGCAGTTATTTGATGCTAGCAGCTACCCCTGATTTCATCAGCGTGGAATTTAATGTAATAAAACGTTGGTCATAATCATTTTGTTATTTTTCGTGCATAGTGTGACATCGCATGTCTTACATCTAAAAATTATTATGATATAATAGATTTTGAAATGTGATGTCACGAAACTTAGGACCCCTCCCACCCCTTGTCACACCATGTCACACTTCGTAGATCTCTTTATTTGTAACGTACTTTATGAAAGGCCCCTTCTCTAATTTATTTAAGTAGCCTGATTCAATTAAACGTCCGTATTAATACTCGTAAAAGTAAGGTAATCCAATCCAACCTACCACGTTGCTCAATTGAATACTGTTAAGTACTCCACAATACTGCTCATCGCCTTTTGCATAATGTTAAACAATTTGCCAAGTCAATGTTTGGCCGCTCAAACACTTCTCGCGTGGGGCAACGAGTTAGCAAATAAACGACAGTCGTGTAACAACTCAGCACGTTTACAAACACTATTGATGCTATAAAGTTGTCTGAAATTTCGCAGCTTAACGGTGAAAGACCCCAACATAACAGGATGATGGGGTTCTTCAAAAATGGTTTACACAGGCACTTTCAAAGCAGGCAATGTAAGTAGTAAATGTGAATAGCTACGATAAGCGTAACTAGAGATATTAGAAAACAAGTATGGAAGAATACAGGGCGGAATATGCGTACGTAAAAGGGCAGATCCCAAGTAGACCAACTGCTTTTTCAAAATTTTCCGTACCTAAAATATCGAGCTGGATTATGTCTACTCCTTCGAGGATTGCTGGCGAGATAGTATGTATGTTTATAAGGATAACAATGAAGGTAAACTAACTATTTAAACTTCACAGCACTTCCCTAGCGGGGTAGGTATAAGTTTAAATAATAATAATACAATAATGGTATAAGTATAAATACCCATTAGTACTGTATGTCAATGCTCTTTTAGTGTATTTGCGCCATACATGCGCACGCGCCGGTCCCTTTGAACCAAATATTCGCCACGTTCCGGTTGTGTTTACTGCGTCTGCCCGCTTGGTTTACGCTTAGCAACGACCTTTTCAAAGATTGTTTGTTTAGCAAAAAAAAATTGAGATGCTCTTTATTTTTTACCTTTGATGTTTCTGGTTTTAGAGGGAATAAAAAGGAAATTGTTCAAAAGAGTGTTGCTCTATTTATTTATTGCAAACATGAGGTGTTCACTGTTTTAGAAATGGGGTAATTGTTCTCATCGTCTCCACAGATATCTAGGTACCATTGCCTAAAGAGTCCAACCGCTTGTTGGTAGTTGTCCAAGATTGGTTGGTTGGTGGTCCAAGGAGTACTGCCTATATGAATTATTATATTAGTAAAACGCAATTACATACATACATACATACATACATACATACATAACATCATGCCCATAATCCCCGAAGGGCTAGGCAGAGTCGAAAGGGCAGCAAGCCCCTTCAACCACATTCAGCCAAAAATAAAGCCGGGTTGGGTAGATGGAAAAAAACGCAATTCATTGAATTAATAATATAATCTAAATGTTAAACTTAAATCATGAATGTTGTAGAAGCACTTAAGGTGTGTAAGGATCGTGTCATGTGGCATTCAGTTCTCTGCCTACCCTGCTAAGGAAATGGCCTGGAGTTTAGTTAGTTAGTTAATCTAAATATAATTTAGTAAATAGAACTTATGAATAATTAATCTGATAAGATATTGTTTTTTCTCATCTCTGATAACCATGTCTAATTTGGAACAACATATTTGTAAACAAACGAAGCACCTTTATATATGTGCAACGAATCATCGTTGATGTATTATCTAATCCAATAAGCTTCTTAATTAGCATGAAACTTTTAGATATCAATTACAGCACTCATATCATTATAATTAATCACTAATTATACGTTTACTATGGCCACCGGATATTAGGAATGATTCATTAGCATTGCGCAGTGCATTCAATGGTTCTCATACAGATTGATTTAAGATTCGTATCAGGTATCTTGAGCACCTATCGCATATTATCGTATTATTAAAATTGTATGCAACCTTGTGTCACGCCTGGGTCCTTTGTGGGATGCCTAGTCAGTGGCGACCTCGATCTGTTGTGCCAAATATTGGTCCCGGCTTTGGACGCTTGGCATTTATGGCAACTCACAATGCGGAATAAAAATGCTTTGGTAGTCTACCTAGCGCTTGACACAAAACATGTATCCATGTTAGCGAGTGGTCATTGATACCGCACTTATGTATAATTGTGAATTAAGTACTCTTACATATACATTTTAATACGATATGGATGGCCTTTCCGACTCTCTAGATTTGGAATAAAGATATATATGAAATACCTATAATACTTATGAATATTCACACTCGAGTACGAATCATCATTCTTTGTTACACTGATGATTATGGGCGTAAGTAGCTTTTGGTTTAGGGCAATACAATATTATTGATAGGCTCTTTTATTAAATCGACCTTGGCACACGAGTTCCAGGATCTCAGGAGGGGCAATAAAGTAACTAAACTGTCAGATTTTTTTACTTTTTTGGGGTAATCTGGCACATAAAAATGTTTTTTTATGAATAAAATGTAAAAAAATAAGAACATAAAAATATAAATTAAAATATTTTTTTTTATGACAAGAAGCTAAGTAGATACCTATCGAGTTAATGATCACCGCATAATGAATAATAACAACACTCTGACTGTTATTTAAATGATTGCCTCGTAAATATTATCTAGTAATTTGCAATAAATAACAATTATAATCCAGCATTGTCATATAATGTTTAATTTGATATACGAGGTGGCACTTTGTTGCGTGATTGTTGCATTCTAGAAAATTTAAATATTTGTATGATAAAAAGTTACGAACTGGATTCCACATGACGGACACCGAAGACGCGGCCGTCCAAGGCGTAGATGGGGGGATGATCTCGCAAATTTCTTGCCAAAGTGGGAAGAAGTGGCACAGTGCAGAGAGGAGTGGCGGTCACAGTGGGAGGCCTTTGCCCAGCAGTGGGATATAAATGGCAAAATAAAAAAAAATAAAAAATATCTACCACGTATAATTAAATAAATCGCTTACAACGAATTAAATATAGATATTAAATAATGTATATAAAAAAAAAGTTTGTCTTCGAAACGGCGGATTAAGACTAAAACAAAAGAACTTTTACTATTATCTAAAAAAAAATTTTGTGATTTTGTTTTAGTAAGACAATTAGGGTTGCCCGCAAAGTCTAAGCGGACGACGAATCGGGCAACTGCTATTAGTTTGTATACAAATACGATCATCTCCGAGAAACATCTTAATATACTCCATATCAATTGTCTAAACAGACAAGCTAGCTTTTTATATTCGTTTATGCGGATGAATGCAGAAAAAATAATATGTTGCAGAAACTAATCATCATCTTCCTAGCGTTATGCCCCGTGTTTAGACGGGGTCCGCTTAGACCACGATCCAGGATTTAGCGAGACTGGTAATTACATTGAAGCGACTGCCGATTTGACCTTCGTAACCCTTAGATAGGGGAACCAGATAAATTTTGGATCATGGTTACACATCCGTAGTTGTTAAAATGTGCAGGTTTCATCACGATGTCCCTCACCGCTAAGCTAGTGCTATAAATTCGTAAAGAGATTTGAAAAGCCCAAAGGTCCGTGCCCGGGTTTGAACCTGCACCTCTCGGTTATAAGGCCCGTGTCCTTACCTTTGAGCTACCACCGCATGTTTCAGAAACGAATTCCTTGATGAAACTCAAGCTTTTATATAGAATATTGTGTATTGTATTAAATTTATGGTCAATGGAACATAATAATGGCTATTTACAGGTAAATCGAGAAGTGGGTTATTATTCTTAAGTATCTATTAACCTAGTTGTCTCTCTCGATTCAAGACTATTGGATTTCTTGGTCATTTGATTACAATTGTTATATTTACGATAATATCCTCGAAAATCTTAGAAACAAGGTCAAGATAATAAAATAAAAAAGATAAATACTCCTTCGAGGGTATCCTTTGTATAAATTTATATATATTATTTTATGTTACGATTAGTAGATTTTGATATAAATAACTGACTTCACGCCATTCCCTGGCGGGGTTAGCAGACAGAATTTGATATACACACGTATTTTATTTTAAAGCCTTCTTTTAATACAAAGGCGAATAATTATGAAGCTAGTTAAGTTTAAATCTACTTTTACAACAATAGGAATTGGGAAAACTAATAATAATGAAGTCATCAATCTCATTTCACTCAATCACTAACCTACACAGCATGTTACCATAACCGTGAAGCATCAAGGCCGGTGGATGCCGGCTCCCATTACCAAGTGTCGGGTTGCTTCCCGCGGAACTGAAGTTCACGAGCACTGTGCACTCATTTACCCAGCCGCGTTTGATGGCACCTCATGGTCTGCGCAGGGTCGCTGGAGTAATAGAGAGGAATGCGGAAGAGGCTCCTACCACGCAGAGAGTGCAATATGACATTCCAGGGCTGCAGCCAATATTAAAAACTGCCCTTGTTGTTGTTTATAGGTACCTTAAAATAAAAAAGAGCGCATAGAAATAGACTATTTCTTTGTGTTGGTGGCCTCAAATTGGTTAACGCACCTGATAGTAATCATCAAAGCATGTGACGAGACGAATACCATATGTGCGAAAGGCTGATTGCAGTAATAATTTCCAAATTATAAATTAACTTTGGTTGGATGGATTTCGTAGAATATTACCAATGTTCTTTAGCCTATTCTGATTCGTGACAAAAGATAAATAGGAGAAGAATAATAACTTATATTGCAAGTACTGTAAGGGCCATCTATAAATTACGTCACACGTAGACCGCACAGCCATAGTAAATCGCACGAAGCGAATGCTGTTCCTAATAATGAGGTAGTTGACATCGCCAATAATTTTAATGAGCTAGAAACAATGCTTCTATATATTTACGTGAAAAATTTATACGATTTACTAGCCAATAATTTTGAAGCAATTTAAAATCTAAATTTTGTAAATAAGTAGTTGCACTTAAAAGAGACGAAACCAGAACGGAAACAAGGATAACGGTTCATGATGCTGCTGAGAGAGCTGACGAGTGCTGGAACAGGTGAATGAAATTGTTTATCTAGAATGTATGGATGGAATAGGGTGAATGGAGCGTAAAGAAAACTTCTAGATAGTAAAGTCCAAAAGCCAGAAGATCCAGTTTCCTATATACAATGCGGTGCTGATTCCCACGCCAACATATGGAAGAGCAGAAAGAGCATGAAAGTACTTAGGAAAGAGCATGAACTTACTTAGGTACATATGTACATACATACTATCACGCTTGCAATCTCCGACGGGTTATGCAAGAGTCAGTAAACTACATTAAATGTGAATACTAGTTGAAAATTGTTAGCGATATATCTAATGATCTTGTCTTTCTTAGCCCAAAAAAACAGCGTTTTGGAATTATTTGCTATCATCTCTTTTTTTGTTATTGTTGTATCAGCAATGTCAACCAAATAAACAAATGCGTAGAATTAGCACTTACTTATTCTTCAGCACAAGTGAGGTTTTCGTTCCCGCCGCCACCCTGAGCCCGCTCCGCTATGATATCACTATGACAGCAGGGTTAATAATAGCCGTATCATAAATTTCATCGAGCGACTACGTCCGCCGGCTGAATACTAATAATATCGAATTGTATTGAAATGACAATGCACTGTTGTCGATAATGTGGACATTGCGATAACCGCCGTTTTGTATTCAAGCGATAGGTTAACACTGGCATAGTGCAGGCGATAACAGTGACTTGACAGCGGCTCCTGCGAAATTACTGCAATGTAACAATTTATGGAGTCGTGCATTGATATATCAATTCAATAGAGACATGTAAACGTATGGTACAATCATTAGTATGTTACGTGTGTATGTCTGTTACCTAATAAACATTTTTCTTTTTTCTTTCTTTCTTTCTTTCTAGTAACAACGTGTTAGGAAACTTAATTTATTTTGCATGAATGTGGTGTAAGGACTTTTTGGTTCTTGGACTCGGCTTACCCCTTCGGGGTTTGCTTGTACGTGTATTCTGGTATATTATTGTTAATTACTACTCTTATAAATGTTTGAAAACGTAGATTGTTTTTTTAAATTGACAAAAAGTTGTCAATCAGCAGTGTTTTGTTACTTAACATCTTCGCGTTCTCACGGAAAGCTATTGATGAAGAGTAATACCTACTTGATAATTAGTATCAGACTAAGCCAGAGACGTTTGACTTGATTTTGACTTTTATACACTTAGTCCGGCTGCAGTTATAATAACGTAAGGTTCAATAGAAAAAAACTACATAAGAGGCCGTTTTAGAGCTTTCTTGTTTCTAGTTGTAGTTAAAAAAATATATGTTCTGATAGGAAGTGAAGACATACTGCTATTCATTTGTAGTATGCCTCTATTTGGTGTGACTACGAATTGCGCTACTATAGTTTTGGCTAAAGGATACATTAAGATGTCATGTGTGTTTCCGCAGCTGTAATTTTTATGAATTCGTATACTTATTAGCTATGTTATTTTATATTCAATAGGCGACTTTGTTGCATGCCTACTAACTTATCATGGGATTATTATAGAATTTTGTCAAGACAATTACTATAGTCTATCTTTAGTCCTTAGGTTCCACCAGCATGGAATTTGTTACGGATTATTAAGGAGATTTTATCTACAATACAACCTGGTATTGTAGATAAAATCGCTGAGAATAAAAAGTAACGTATATCCTTGCTTGTTTATACATTTGGCGTAATTTATTTCATCACAATCGTTTAAATAATTTAGGATTGAAGACGTAAAAGCTGACAGTCACCGCCACATTTGCAATATTAGTATGGGTATAAGGATTCAGAGAGCTAATTTAAGATTTGGGTAGCAAAATTAGGAATGTAAACAACAGTGCACCGCGGTGCAATAAACTTGCAGAGTTTTGTTATCCATTCGTCCACGTGGAAATACTATATACGGTACAGAAGAGTTACGTAAAAATTTGGGAGGGACTCGTTGGTGGATAAACGATTTCTAGACTTTCTCACCAGACACATAGCAGCGCACAGCTAGGCGTGCAATTGCTGCCTAGAAGTCTAAAAAGCTGTAGCACAGCTCAATGAAGGATTGTGAACGATCACGATGTTATCCACCTAGGAAATAAGTGATCTGAGAGAACACCACCAAATGTTTCATTTCTATGACTAACATTATAAATGACGCAAATCATTTTAGTCTGCATGAGCAATAGGGGTAAGGAAATAGTGATGAAAGATGTTTTATCCGGAATCGTAAATGATAAAATCGTTGCTAGTGTAAACACAGCCGTCCATTCGCGCTTGCTTTTACGATGCTACTATTTTTCGCGGTCAAAAACCGCGTAAATCATCGTCGCTACAAATCGTTTGGCTTGCTACAGTAGAAGCTACTTGTAACTCCAGAGGCTACCATACTATACTATAACCATCATTATAGAGCTTAGCAGAACTATGGGGATGGTGCCGCATTGACAAAACGCAGTATACTCTATTTAGAACTTGCACTCCAAAAATTGTAGGTGTTCTTTTCATCTTAGATCCTCAAATCCTTGATAAAACACTTCTAATTTGATATAAACTCAATAGATCAATAAAAAACAATTAATGATTCATCATGGCGTTTCATTTAGTCTATAGAAATTTATAATATTTTAAAGAAGCAAGTGAGTTGTGTAAGGACCGTGCCATATGGCGTTCGGTTCTCTCTGCTTGCGTGAAGTTTAGTTAGTTATAACATTTTATTATATCGCTTTGTAAATAAACGTCGTTAAATAATAGATAACAATTCATAATACACTATATTTGTACCCTTCACAATAAGTAATAAAATCTATTATCCGAAGTCTGTTTGCGACATTATTGAGTAAACCGTTTAGCTGTAGAAGTTATTAGCAAAATTTAAATGTAAAACATGGACTAATAAAAATAGAAGGACTCCGCGCTGTCATATTACATCGTGCTGCCACCCCTTTGCATGTGTGAGTGATTTTTTGAGTGCATTTGGTGCATTTATGTCAATTTGTGATGTAAGTTGCGTGTCAAGTTGGAATTCCGCAGATTCTACCTGAACGTCTAGTTAGTGGCGCGGAGTTCATCTTTTGTTACTAGTCCGTTATGTAAAACAACATTTTAAGCTTAGATTTATCTAATCTGAGACTTTACAGGATACAGTAACTGTTTGGTTAAATAAATTATATTATGGTCTATTTCGATGTGATAAAATTGTTTATACTTTGTCATATAGCTGACACCCAATTATATTTGAAACGTTTAAGGCGATGTACCGATCCTTAAATATAGACAGCGGATACAATTAAAATTATTGTTGGCGATGAAACTTTGGCATGTGGGAGCGATGCGCGCGCGCACGCGACCGCCCGCGACGCGACGCCGCGACGTCTGCCCAGCCCAGCGCACAGTGTAACCGCAACAGTAAGAAAATGCACAAGTCGGAATAACCCCATACTGATATGTGAAAGGTCTTGTTGATCATGATCACATATCTGCCAAATTGTCTTTGAACGTCTTAAACACGTATTAATGGTGTATTGGGTCTGACATACCTACTTATAAAATCGTAAAAAGCCTCTAATAGTGTATTGGGTATTGAATCTGCCAAATCTTGTAATTTATTTGTAATGGTGTATTGGGCATCAGGTTAGCGATTGTGTAGTCGACAACCCATTTGTCACACTCACTTTTTCATAATTCTCTATAATAATCAGATTTGACGTTATTGTTAAGTATAAGTAAAAGATTAAAGGACCTTAGACCCTGCCTATTCTTTCGGGGATAGCCAGTATCACATACATACATAACATCACCCCCATAATCCCCGAATGGTTAGGCAGAGTCAAGCCAGTACCTAACACTCCGGCAATTTATTCATATCATGCATTTTATGATATGAATAAATGTTTTAAGTCCCCAACTGTGCAAACACTACGTTTCAATTATAACTATATTATAACTGAATTTGAATCTTCCTCATTCACATTCGCATGGTGTTATTCACTCTAGGCGTTGAAGCCAGAAATAACTGTTGATGCTAAGTAACGAAGGTGATGTAACCATTACGGCACACGTGTTATTAGGAGTTCGACTAGGAATTTCGGAGAGCTTTATCATGTCCCATGGTGACGGACAATTCGCACTTTAGGTGGTTTTGAAATTCTAACTGATACTTAAGGAACGGATGTTGGCAAATAAGCTAATGTCGATGATGCTTCAGGAAATCGATAGATACTTACTTACACGAGTTACTAGACAGTTTCATATTTGCCCTTTGAGGGAATACAGTATTAGTATCCCACATGAAATGTCCAATAAAATCCATGTCCAATAAAGTCCATCAAATAATGATGATTACAATACAACATCTAACCCAGCCCGGCTTTATTTTTGGCTGAATGTGGTTGAAGGGGCATGCTGCTCCTTTGACTCTGCCTACCCCTTCGGGGATTTTGGGCGTGATGTTATGTATGTATGTATGTACAATACAAGACAATATTAAATAAGTATGTTTATAATTAAAAAAATATTAATTTTAATTCCTATTTCCTACTGACTCAGTTATTTTTCTTATTATTTCGTTTTTTTGAAACAAATTATAGGAATTTTACATTACTGCAGAGGATTATTTATATGGTGAGAGGCCTTTTTATTCGTTAAGACTTCTTAATCCCATCCCACCAATTGCATTCACAATTCCAAAAGTTTCGCTAGGTCGCTTTATATTTCATTATGCTCGATGAAATATAAAGCGACCTAGCTTCTTCCATTTCTTAATGAATGTGTAATCTATAAAACCTACTAAATTCAATGTCTGTCGAGCGCGCGCGTGGGCGATTCTTAGTATAACACTAACACTGTATAGTAATCAATCTTCAGCCTATCCGCATGCAGAGTATACAAGTGATTGGTAGGCGTTGAAATATCGCCGGTTTGGTTCCCCGTCTGGACTCTTAAAGCTTCATACCGGATGCGACCTTGATTGTATCACGTAAAGTCGAGAAACGTTCATTTTATAGGTGGTTTTACTATCCGCGATTTGGCGCAGTGTTTCCGTGAACTTGGCGTAAACATGGGATAAAGGAAACATATAGTCAACTAGCTTGTGCCCGCGGTTCCGTCTGCCTATAGTCTATTACACAGACGTTATATTCTAATACGAAGGTACCGCGAGATTTATTAGATATAGATAATTAGTGTTTGTAAAAAATGTGCGAGTACTAGAATACGTACATACATATTTACATTACATCACGCCCATAATCCCCAAAGGTGTAGGCAGAGTCAAATGGGTAGCAGGCCCCTTTAAACACATTCAGTCAAAAATAAAACTCATTACGTACCTACTCTAACATGACTGAAAAATCGTTTTTTAGCAAATATTTTTAAATATTATTTCCATTGCATAAGATGCACTATAAAGTAAGTGTCATCGTCAACATTATGACAGACACAGTCAACGATATACCTACTTACATACACCTTAAAAATTAATTCAAATGAGATCCAATGTCTAAAGAAATTTAACGAAAGATTAATGAACCTTTAAGACCTAAACATCGTCGCGAATTGATCGTATTATCGCGAACATCGGATTAACAATTAGAATGATCAGCCGAATAATTGTTAGCGGAGAGTGTAATTATGAACAATTGGCACTAATAGGCGAAGTCGTAAATATTAATATGCCAAGTGTCGGATTAATCTGTGGTTATCTGTCACAGGCCTGGTTCTCTTTGTGAAGAGGAGCATGGTTGTCAATTAGCGATACATTTCTTCGACATAATATAGTATCTTTTAAACAAACATGCACAGTGAAATTTTTAGTCATGTTATTTTAATGTACCACATATTAGAGATATGTAAAACATGTTTTTAAAAAAAAGGCTATCTGTTGAGTTTCTTGCGGCATCTCTTCTCATCAGGCCATTCACGTCGAGGTGCTGGTAGGGTAAAAAAGTGTGACGTGCAAAATAATTTGTTACAAATCTACTTGCAGAAATAAATAATTTCATTTCATTTCATTTCATTTCAAAGTTACAAAAAATATAGTACGTCCAAAAAAAGTACAGTACACCCAAAAAAATATAATAATACTATAGTTATTAGGGGGCGTTCAAGTATAACGTAACGCAATTGGGGGGGGGGGGGGAAGCTTGTTAAACGTTACGATGCGTTACAGGGGCGGAAGGGGGGTGTTAGGACCACGTGAAAACTACACGAAAACATTATTGGCGCGTTACACGTGACGTGGCGTCAGAAATCTTCAAAAATTGCGTTACGTAATACTTGAACGGTCCCTTACCAATTCATGCAGATTACGATTAGATTCTACGATATGTCAGGTCTGCGTACTATATAGTAGAATACTATATTTTATAGTACGGTTGGCAACCCTATTGTCAACTGAGAATGCTAGGGCATGGCCGGCATAAAACAAGAAACAGTAATATTAAGTCTAGAAAAGACAATGTGCTTAAGGAAGGTGACTATAAAATTATTCAAAACTTTTTCATTTGGCAATATTGTGGAAAAAAATCGTTTACAAAATTAACTTTTTTTAACAAAAAAAATACATAAAGTTTTTTTTTTTTTTCATTTTTTGCTTGTTCAATACTTTAGATTTTTGGCTTGAAAGACATATTATTTTAACAACAACTTTAGTGGTTTAAGAAAGAGTTTAAAACAAATGTAATTCACTAGTCTTCTAGATAAATAACGTTTTATTTACTACATTTGTATGAAAAGCTCGTAAAACACAATTCCGCACGTCGTATAAAAGATATACTATAGAAACAAACGTACCTACGCTGAAAACAAAAAGCTATGAAGCAAATAAACGTTTTTTATTACGGAACGCACTTTTTTATTCCTGGAAACAATAAACATGCTAAACAAACGATCGTGTTTCAACCATAAAATAGTTGTTAAGCGTCAGGCAAGCATTATTTGTAGAAAAATAACAAAAATATTATAATAGAAAGCTGTTCTTATAAATACGAATTTGTAGAGCTAGGCGGTACAGTGGCTATTGCGATCGAATTTGAATTTAAAAGTCAAGCATTTCTCGGCGAGGTTGAGGCCCGGGTGACCAAAATTATAATTTGCTGACTTCGGAGTGCTTCATAAGGCACGTCAAGCTATTTAGACATTAAAAATAACTACGTTTGAATTTTGGCTAATAATTCTGTAAGGTATTATGTACGCTACGTGATATTTGCAGACTATAGAATAAGTATCAAGTATTTTGCTTACTCAGACAGGCTATAAATATATTTTTCATAGCTTTCGGCTGATTGTTCATTGTAATATGTAGTAGAGACCACTATTAATAGACTGTTGACTCAATGATGTACATACATTCCAAGGAATGAATATTCAGTAACAAGTGTTAACACTTGTTATAAAATTCCAAGTTGCATACATATATACATAACATCACGCCCATAATCCCCGAACGGGTAGGCAGAGTCAAAGGGGCAGCAGGCCCCTTTAACCACATTCAGCTAAAAACAAAACTGGGCTGGGTTAGATGGAAATTTGTAAAAAAGTAGTGACAAGTGGCTAGCTCGTCGGCTACACAATCACATACCCAAAACCCGGTATACCATTAGTCGTCTTTTACGACATGCTAGGCCAGAACCACAGTCGGCACTTTATTTTTCACTTTATTTACTTTATTAAGTCACAGACCAACATGGGACAATGGGCTGGGTTAGATGGAAAATTGTGAAAAAGTAGTGATTAGTGGTTATTTGGACGTCGCCTACACAATCACATATCCAAAACCCCATATACCATTATTTCTTACATTCTTTTTTAGTCCGGGAAAAGTTCCAAGTTAAAGTTAGTTTATCATTAAGGTTGGATATATGTACATATACTTGTAATTGTTCAGTATACATTTTCAAAATCATCGATCGTATTCCTTCACGATATTAAGCGTTATTAGTAGAAGTTCAATGAACTGTCACTCTATGGTTCAATGCTCGTAGCATTGTCCGGCGAATTACGTTTTTAATCGGTCGCCATAAATCAAACGGGTAGTTAGATACGATTATTGATCCAGATAATTGGTCGCTACCATATCCTTAATGTTATTATTGATTTAAAAAAATCTATTGCATTTTTCATTGCATTTCTATTACAATAAAACGATTAAGAAAAAAACATCTAATTATGAAATTTCATAAAATAATAATACCTCATGTTTTTCAGAAACGTAAGTAATATCCGAATTTAGAAAAATAATTTCATGGTTCTATTTCATAAAAATATACTAATATGTTGCGTTGATTAAATTATTTAAGACATATGATCCATCATTGTACATGCTTACTTAATACAATAGACAATCTCGAATTTGAACTTATCAGTGGAGATAAATATCCGTAATTAAATACATTCAAATAAAATAATTGTTTAAAATGTATTCTAAACATATTTCACCTACAAAATATGTTTAATTTCATACTAAATCATAAAATTCTAATTCACCTATACAACTCGCCTTACTTACCTAGGATCTTGAACAAAGGCTCCAACTATAGATAGGGCGAACCCAGCGCTGGGTCTTCCGTCGGTTAACACCACGAGCCGATGACACCGCGGTGTCAACTGCACAAGGATATTTTTTGGATTGCGCGATAGACACCGTGGTGTCAATTGACCAATAAGTCTTTTGGACTTCGTCGTTTGACACCATGGTCCTAAAGTATCCTTTTTTATGACTAAGACCACTAGAAAGAATAAAAATAAGAAATGTTATTTCTGTACTGGCCAGAAGAAAATTATATGATTGGAACAAACAAAATATTTAATAGAAATTAACGCGGATTATTGAATTTAATGTATTAACAAAAGGTCAGGTAAACCGCACCCTACACCGGAGGAGCTGTCGTATAGTCCCGACAGTGGGGATACAGGCTCCTCCGGGACTGCGCCGCTGGAGGCCACGTTGGGGTTTTAGTCGGTTCGAGTCCGACACACCGCCCTCTGCTTCCCCGAGTAGAGGGTGACGGCTCGTGGGAGTTTCCCCAACTAAAAAAAAAAAAAGGTAAACCGCACCCTTAACCGACGAGCGTGTATGAAAAGACTTATGAATGTAGAAGAAGCGAAAGGTGTATGTCAGGATCGTAGCAAATGGAAGTACGTGATCTCTGCCTACACCCATGGGAAAAAGGCGTGACATTATGTATGTATGTATAGAATTTCGTAATCACGAAATAGCTTATTAGAAGCATGTACTTCCGCCCTTCGACTTCGGCACTCAGCATCTCATCTTAATTCTCGTAATAGTCCGAGCGGCGATGTCTCAATTTAGTACCGTGATTTATGGATGCCAGTACTAAAGCCTGATTGATTGGAAGATGTTTATGACGACGATGAAAGTGAAGGTTCGACTCGCAGCCGGCCATTTACATGTTTGAAGGAATGTGAGCCGTCGCTCCCAACGAAGATGATGAGATCGTTAGTGGCTAAGCCCTCTTCGGTACTGAAAAGCTTGACATTATAATTAAGCTGATCACATGGTACAAGCTGCATAATACTAAAAGATTTCTTTTATTAATTATCTGTTAAGTAACAAACTAATCGATGTATATATCCTGAAATATTATCGCTGATACAATGCAATGTGTAACTTATATGTATAAATCTAAAACTTTGTACCCCTTTTTACGAAAATTACGCAGATAGAGAAGTATATAGTTCAAGATCTTAGTCACTCCAGACTTACGTGATTTTAGGAAGGATGTTTTTTTAGGGTCGGAGTATAACATAAACTTAGAATAAATCTGTCAATATTATCCCCCCTCCCCAGTACCAAAAATATTGTATAATCTCTGATTGGTATCTATAATAACTACACATTCGCCCTGAGCAAGCTCAACCCATATCCATATCAACCAATTCTCTTTCAACTACTTTTCTAGAATCAAAAATATTCAAATAAATAAACGCCACTAACATCATTAATTATTAAAAGAGGCAGATTATATTTCAGTTTGATAACGAGTAGGATTTTTTGCAATCATCGTCTTAACTGTGCCCAAAATGTGTGGGTGAGAATCAGCTCACATGACACATAGCTACAAGTCTAGTCCGTAGGCTAAGGCACCCACACGCGTGAAAGTCTGTGCTGTGCTGGTGTTATGACATAGTACAGTCGACGGAATATACGGCTTAAGTGCACCGGACGGTGAATAGCGGATTCTGGGAATAGCGCCATCTATTACTAAGTAAGGAGGCTAGCTGTCCCTTTGACACTGTCTACTCCTTTGGGAATTACGGGCGTGATATGTATGTATTACCAAGTACCTGGCAACTGGAAAAATCTAATTTTTTTCTGTATTTATAAATAAATAAATATTTTTTCAGACTGACACACCAATTCCCTAGTTCCAAACTAAGCTTGTCGTATGGATGCTAGGCGAACGAATAGACATACTTAAATACGTTTATAAACATCATATAACATCATCATTTGCCCCTATCGGGATTCGAACCCGCGACCCTTGGTTTCATGACCAAGGTATCTGACCACTCGACCAATGGGCCTGTTTATAAATATTCAAAAATGTTTTCTTGGTGGATCACTCATAAAGAGCTTCAGATCAAAGATTATTTAGGTTGGCCTGACCAGAGCAGAGCAGATTGGCACTTGCTAAAATATTCCTGATAAATTTTAGTGTCGTATTTTTCCTAGAGCATCAGTTTTCGACTGCGAAAATATATATTATATTAGTAATAGTCAAATTTTATCATTGCTAAGATCTAATACATTTTCTTATATCCTTAGGTGTGCCTGGTTTCATCTCTCTTTTGATTTACAGTTAGATATATCTACGTTTTTTTCTTTTCGACTGTACCGTAAGGCGGTAAGGCGTATTGTTGCTCCAACAATAAGGTAGCAAATGAAAGTTTGATAATCCCCCGACAATGAACATCTGATTGAATTACACGCCGAAGTCTATCGTGAAATAACACTAATTTACATTTGTATTGTGAAATAAAATACTTTACCTAATGTGACTTTCTACATTGCTCACACTTTTAGTGTTAAAGCTGGCGAGTCATAGACAATAGGACGAATAGAGGGCAGGTATTCAGTACTGATGATTAAAGTGAAAATTCAGGTAGAGGAGTAAAATATACTTCTAAAGAGTTCCAATACTGATGCATAGAGTGATGACTGGCTCGATGGCGCATTCGGTAGTGACCCGGCCCCATGCGCCAAAAGTTGTCGGTTCGATCCCCACCCAGGACAAACATTCATATGATGAATACTTGTGTTTATTCTGTGTCTGGGTGTTAATATTGAATATTTAAGTATATATTTGTAATACCACTGTTGTTTCTGATATCCGTAACATAAGTGCTTAAGATACTTACCTCAGAGTCAGATCAATGCATGTGATGCAGTGTAATATTTATTATTATTATTATTATTTATAGAGTAAAAAAATATTTAACTACTCATTATTTTATGATAAGATCAGTTAGTAAGGTTTGTATGGAATGATAAACTTGTGCTTACGCCTAAGCCCCCGCGGAATAGGGCCTGTTAAAGGAAAGAGACTTACTATCCCGGAGATATATATTTTCTCCGGGATAATAAGCCTTCTACGTTCTAATATATATATATATATATATATATATATATATATATATATATTCAAAAAGAAAATTTCAGAAAGTCCTAAAGCTTTAATTAGAACTTTAATACACAATGGTTTTATAGTTTCTTTGTAAACTTGCGCATACGCTGTATAGCGCGTTGACTCTCCTGAATAGCATAAACGTAGCAAAAACCGGGCATGTGCCGTGTCATCAGGATGAACAATAAAAAGTTGATGGCACTTTGATGGACCCTGCGATTTATTGCGACACCAGCTCCCCATTAAATGTATACCTTCTTTGTTGGAAGCCGTGAAAAAAGCCAGATATCATGTTACTCGTCCATCAATCTCTGGCTATTTTACTTTTAGAGCAAGGGCCTGTAACAGTCAGACCTTGTCATTTTATAGAGGTTTAAATAGAACATAAAACAGAACATCACGCCCATAGTCCCTAAAAGGGTAGGCAGAGTCAAAGGGGCAGCATGCCCCTTAAAACACATTCGGCCAAAAACAAAACTGGGCTGGGTTAGATGGAAAATTGTGAAAAAGTAGTGACAAGTGAAGGCTGAAAGTTTCAATAAAGAAAAGAAAAGAAAGATAGAAAAGTATTTTTAACTCTTTTCCCGAGCTTTTTAAAGGATTTATGAATAACCTACTGATCTATTTAAAATTTACGCCAAACTATAGCAAGGTTACAAAAATAAAAGTAAGTAAATTAATCCAAGGAATCCTTCTATAAAACACTTCAGAAGAATTAAATAAATCTAATCAAACATTTAAGATAACATCGACGTAAATTGAGCCACAAAATTCACGAGCATTCAACTCGCTTGATTAAACAATAATAAAACGAGCTGAAATGAACGGTAAGCTAAGAAGCTTAATTCGGCTCATGTTTGTCAAACGGGGCTGACCATATCCGAAAATAGCTAGACCTAAATAACGGATTGCTTAATTTTTACGAGGCCTTAATGAATTCCTATGAGAACTAGGTCTCAGATGAAACAAGTAAAAGCTAAGCACTAAATTGATTTATGTGCCACAAATGGGAGTAATTAACGAGGCCTGGAGTTTTGGGAACTGTTCGTTTGATGGTCTACCTCGTTAGGATGATACCCGATAGTCTTTGTTATGCCGCCAATTTGTTTATGGAACAGCAAAAGACTTTGATAAACGCGGCTTTATAAAATGGTTTCGCATTTTCGGAGAAAATTTGTTTTTGTAAATTATTTTTTATACGAGTTCTTCATATGAATTAAAGAGTAATCTATTCTCTTTTAAATGTAGATTTAAATTACATAACTAAACAAATAAACCTTGAGGTTTGTAGATAATATTAAGTAGGTAGAATGCTATAGGTGCATAGTTATCTATGTACTTACGCGTGTTTGATTTAAATCGAATCAGTATTTTTATATGCATTAAAATAAACATGATTTGGTATTTAGTCATTATAATATAATATAATTTAACATAATTTATTTTCGGCTATTATAATATCATTTGGATTTGGATAATGGAATAATGAAATACCTACGTCAGCTATGCTGATTTCATCAGTAATCCAAAATCCATTACAAAGCTGCATAACATCCTACACGTGTCGCCTGTCACGATTGATTCCTGTACTCTACCATCATCATGTTTTTTACAAATTCATTTAAATTAAAGGTCGTTGCACTCCTGTGAAATATTTAACATGAAAATGTCTAAAAATAATCTAACCTACAAAAAGCGTAGTTAAACTGCGGATCTAGAAAGGTCACGGATCGTCAGATCTAGACATTGTCGCCAATCAATTGGTTTTGCTATCTACCCTCTACATAAATCAATGTTAGGTGACCAGTATAGATAGACCTCTACTTAAAAGAAATCTGTGGGCAACCAGAGTTCAACTGTCTCTGTTATTCGTTAACACTTTCGATGCACGGTTGGTAGGATTTATATTGGATCCAGGCTCCAAGAACTATGGCATGATAGCACTTAATTATGAGTTCCTATGAAACGTAAGTACTTTGTTTTCAGGTTTAACGACCTGGCAGGAATAGCGAATTGGATTTGAGAGATTTTTTGGCAAACGAGTAGGTAGATGGCTTACCGTTTTTAGGATTTTAAATGGCGTATATTTGTAAATGCAAAGCGTTGAATTTAAATGGAGGATATTATACAATACTTACGTATTTGATGTTACCGAATTTCTACAGTGTTTTGTTTTGTAATTTTTATTAGCATTTGATCTGCAATTCCATCATTCATCGAATGCAATCCAATCAATGTCAACGAACGTACTTGCCATAAACTCTCGTCAGACCCAGAATATACCTTTTACATAAACAACTATGTATTCGTCTCGATGCAGAGATTGTACCGTAGCCACAAATTATATAAATATCGTGTGCGTATGTTCAATGCATTTACGTAGCTTTAAAAAATGTTCAGCGCTTATAAACACATACCACGAAAACTTATGGCGTCACATAGTTCATGAAATGTTTCACCAATTACTCATCGCTGGCGCAATTAGGTCATCGAGAGAATAGTAACAATTTAGCTGTCAGGAATGCATCATGTCCAATTCCTAATTCTTAATTAAAACTCTCACGATAACTGTTCTGTTGGACTTCTGAACGAAGATATCAGTTGCTCCGGACTATTCCTGATTCAGTTCTGACCGTATTGGTGAGATGATTTACAACTTCTTGCGGTAGTTAAAAACGCCATAGATTTACGATTCTATAGACAGTTTTACGGCGCAGTGTTATTTTAAAACAATTCTCCTATAGAATATGTATAGCCATTCAAATATTCCCGACCACTTTAACAAAATCTGAATTTATTGGTAATTTTTTTGCAGATTTTAATCCTGGAAGATTTTCATCTATCGGCTTATATTCTATAACTAGATTGTCTATACTTTTTATCAAATTACAGTAATATTGATCTTCTGAATCAATTTAGTAGATTTATCCGTGCTTGAGCAGATCTTATAGCGCAGTTCACTGATATGCTATCTAATTACTCTGTAATTAATGTCGAGACGCATAATTATTTTGTTTTGATATTACGGACTGTAATAATAGTTATTGATTTTATGTGAAATAGTGTTGCATTTAAATAAATGTAATATATCTAACTGACATCAAACTACATTTACAAAAGGCCGCAATAAATTCATAAATAATTCTATTGAGCCATAACTTATATAAAACAAACAACTCTTTGAAGCAAAGTGATCAGCATTAAACAAGTAAATGTTAAGAAATTATAGCGTTAGCAAGCACATCGTTTAACATTACCGACCAGTATTTTAATACCCAATCGCTACATCAGACACTTCCCACTGATACTGCATCACCGAACTGGACATGCACAAAACAAAACAAGCAAGCATGTTTACATGTCGTTTGCCGGTCTGTCGGACACAATCGAGCATGCCGTGTCGGTATAAGTGACCGACGTGACCGCCGGCCGATTGACGGACGCGAATCGCCGGAGATTGCGAACGGCGTGCCGTAATTTATTGCCGATTCGGTAAACGTTCATTAATATGCGGTTATTAATTGTGTCCTTGATTCGTAATTAAGGATTTTGTTATCTTGTTGTTGTTATTTTCCAAAGTTCGAAGTAGTAGTAGTAGTATTTAACTTACTTAACAAAAGGTTTGTTAAATAAGTTAAATACTTGCAAAAAAAATTTTTTTTTTACTTTTTCACATTCAAATTCAACTGCAATATAATGTAATAATAGTAACATCTATGTACTCGTAATGATGGAATAAGCAGCCGTCAACACTTGATTAATTGAATACAAGACATTGCAAAAAATATTGCAACATTGATACTATGTTGAATTTTTCTCTAAAATAAATAACTCGTTAATATTACTACTAAACTTCCTTGTAAATAAGAGTCATTTTTCCAAAGCTTCACTGTCACACCCTCATATCTTTAAACGTCTTTGCAACCATTCGATAGGGTTTAAAATCCCGTGCACTGATTTAGAAATGCAATATGCTAAGCTAATGGTTGCGACAGATACAAAGCCGTGTAAATCTTCCAGGTGTAAGTTAGGGTCATCACCGGGTCCCACGTGAGAGCCCTATCACCTGTTATTTGGGAGCTTACCTGTGGCAAGATGCCAGCCTAGTACCAGGCTCCCATAAGCAGCGTGGAGGTCGTTTAACCACCTAGCGCATGCGTCCCACCTGCCTTACCTGTCGTAGGGAAGCGACCAACTTAAGTTGACTCCTGCATTGCAACTTGGAACCCTCTGTTTAAACGGTTTCGATACAGAGTGAAGATGGTGGGGTGGATCAAGTTAGGGTGGTGGTACCTGGCGCATGCGCGGTAGGCAGTTTACCTGTCGTGTGCCGTGTTTATTGGCACGCGCTGTTCTGGTTGGGTCGCTCGTTCCTGGATGTGTTTGTTTTTGAATGGCGATATAGTAATTTTATTGTACTATGTATTACTTCAGATATGTAGACAGATTATTACGTTGGAGTACCTTCATAATATGAACTAGTGATAACTGTAAACTCAGGTGTATTCATAATAAGAGTAGGTACTGTTTTAAAGCAAAATCCTTATACGTACTGTTGGATTTCAATTGCTCACAATAATGTCAGTGTTAAAAAGAAATATAATTTAAATTATTTTTAATTGGTGTCAGCTTAAAAAAGATTGTCATACTGACAGTTGGAACTCGCTGTTAATCAACGACATTGCCATTTCGCCTCAGTTTAATTCGAAATAATTTGTAAATTCGCTACACACTGAATTAAATTCTTTCTTTAAGATGGGTTCAGTGACCCTATACTGCAGAGTTGCGACTTGTAGCAGTGAAGTTGAAAATCGACCAGGTAGATGCGATAAGATGGAATAGGCTTAATAAAAATAGCATTTGAATTTAACAGGAATTAGAAAAAGTGCCTAATTAATATTAAAAAAGGTAATAAGTCTAGATTAGATTTTCTTTTACTTTTGTAGTATAAAAAAAACAATCACTTATAAATGTTAGGCGACTAGAAATCATTCATCATCATCATCCTCTTGCCCTTCTCCCAGTTTATCTGGGGTCGGCGCAGCATGTCTTCCTCTTCCATACGTCCCGGTCAGCCGTCATCGAGCTATCCACTCCCATTTCACTCATATCATCTTTCACACAATCCATCCATCAGACTAGAAATCATTGTTTCTATTTATTTTAATAAGACTAAAAACATTTTGAACTTTATAGCCATTTAAAATCACCACACATGATACAATTGACAAATAATTATTTTTAACTTTTTCGAGTGACTCATGTAGATTAAGTTGTTTTACACGCTGATCTAAGTGCTGATCTAAGATAAACAACATAAAGCAAACAACGATTATTATTAGCAAACCTTTTTTTAGCTCTCAAAGGGTTTTTAGATGTAGATGGAGGGATGCGGAATGGATAAATGGAAAATGTTACAGTAGTTTATATTTTACATTTAATATAACGCGTTTTTATACATTCAAATTCAAAATATATTAAATTCAAAACGCAAACGCATTCAAAATCATAACAAGTGTGTGGCGATATTGGTATGAATAAAACTACATACTAATTCAATTATAAATGCAACGGGGTAAACTGCATAATTATTATTTGCGAGGATCAGCTGATGAATGTCATGTTTTCATATAACTCGTCTCAGCCGTAGTAACATGTTTTTTATTCTTTAGTTCTGGTGTTTAAGAAACTTCAAAGATAGTGAATAAAATAAAATTGTTGCTGCTCAGCTCTAATGCAAAATTTTTCGAATTAATTGGAATGTCAAAATGTTTTTAATCCTCTAGAGAGGCCGTTATTATGAAGTTTTGTAGCTGTTTATTTTCCTACGGTCTATATTATAACTAATATACCAGAGCTTTCAGCCGCAACACTATTCAGGCATATGATATTCTAACATACATATATAACATCACGCCCGCAATCCCCAAAGGGGTAGAGTCAGAGGGACAGCAGACCCCTTTAACCATATTCAAGTTTATTATTTCTGTAAGTAAATATGGCTTTCAACCATTAATTTACAATGTCGATTTCAAAACTCTATGGATTATGTACTTTAATTAAATAGTATACATATCAAAAACAGATTTTACACCTACACACAGGTCCAATTTTATTTACTACATTAAATGTTAAACTTGATGTTTAACTTCAGTATACTCTCCTTCTCGCATTATGAAAAATTACGAACCTTTTAAAATAATTTACGAACCTTTTGCATCGGGAATCGGAAATTGAGCGTTAAATGTAAATGAGATAAATATACAAGGTTAATTTAAGTTTTTGCGAAACCTAATTATTTAATTCATTATTATAAGGGACCAACTATTAATGCAACCAGCTGATCAACTTTTATTTGGAAAGTAAAAAAAAATTGCCAATTTTCTAAAATCTTTAGGTTTAAGAACTTTCGCTTATACTGAAAATATCCTTGCATACTTACTTCGTGTACTCGTGTATATTAAGTCCCTGGATTTAGTTACGAGATAAGATGGTCGACACTTTTTTACACAATGTTTTTAAATTATTTGCACAATATACTGCTTTGTTTTAGTTATTGGAATTTGTCTAAACCTTCGAGAAGGATAAATTTAAAAAAGTAGGTGTACCTTAAAAGAGCTATATTCGCACATCTCCTCTTTTCTATGTTATAGGGATTAACTAACTGGATTTCTCAAGGATTGCATCACCAGATCTCTTGTAAAGGATAAACCTCTTTAACAAAAGAGGATTTGCTGACTGTTAACGAGTAATCAAGGAAAAAACATTGAGATCCTCGTCTCACCTACTTTTGACTTCATTGTTCATAGAAAACGAATCTATTATGTATATATCCACATAGGATTAAATAATAATAAAAAATAGTTTATTTACCCCACAATCTATTAAGAGAGCATGACAGATACATTATTTACACTTTGGGTACAATTAGATTGCAGGAGTCTGGTTTAAACACCTGTATGCCATAAATATTCTTCGACGATCCGAAAAGGGACCATCATCCAAAAATTGTATTAATTTAGTAAATAGTTGAACAAAAATAACTCTGGTTGTATGATAGAAGGCGGGGGCTACATAGGTTACGGAAACACATTCCTATACCGCGATTCAGATGAGGATAGCGCCATCTAACGGCATGCGAGCTAAATCATCTGTACTACTTTTGTATCACAGAAGGGATTGCTTTTTGCGTGTAAAAAGCAAAGCGGGACACGCGAAACATTTTTGTTTAATTCACAATTATTGACAAATCTAATGTAAACTATTTTTCACCTTTGTTTTTAATTATAAAACCGAGTTAAAATAAGATATTAATTATAAGTAATGTAATATTATAATAACAAAACAATTATTTAAATACCTTTTAACAAATTTATAAAGACAACAGTTGGAACCGCCTGGAACTGAATCTATAATTATTTTTTTTATAAAATAAAAGTATCTACGCTAATTTCAATTCAATTCAACCACCATTGTGGCACCAGCAATCTGCCAGTGAATTGAAATAAAGGGGTAAGCAGGTTAAATTTGTTTTTTTATCGTTACCTACGTATAATATTCGTATAATACAGATACATTTATTATTAAATAAGCCGTTATTTTGTTATTACAAATATACACTGCCATACACACTACCTACCTAAATATAGTATGCCCATTTGAAATAGTGTTGATTTATTATCAACGGTGACCTAGAAATAAAAATATGACTAAAATCTCCTAAAGAGCAACAAAGATATTAAAACTAACACCATCATCAGAATGATATAATTTACGAGATAAGAATAAAAATTCCACAAACTTATGTCAAATCAAATTAGTTTTGTTTGACTTAACACCTTTTTAGGCAGTTTTATGTGACCATAGAGTTAAGAAAATAGTTCAGAGCCTCCCACACCACAACTAAAAAGGGCTTGGTTTACTATCTCGCGGGGAATCGCCGACACGCAGTGTAAATAATATCACGTCTTGGAAAACAGTGTTTTGTTTTACAAAGAACAAATGACATGACATGATGTAAGTCTACGTCGCCGTAGGAAGACACAAAGAAAGGTCATAATTATCGCAAGTTTCATTCTAATAATATCGGCATCTCATAAAGGTATAGGTTAAATTACCTAAATACGCGTATATTACGTAGAATCATAGGTAAACAAAACACATATTTATTTATTTTTGAAATTTTACTGCAATGGCTCGATGTCGCATTCAGTAGTGATCCTGCCCCATGCGCCAAGAGTTGTGGGTTCGATCCCCACCCAGGACAATAATTCGTGTGATGAATACTTGTATTTGTTCTGTGTTAGGGTGTTAATATTTAGTATTTATATGTATATTTGTAATACCACTGTTGTTTCTGATATCTGTAACACAAGTGCTTAAGCTACTCGTACTTACCACGGAGTCAGATCAATGTATGTGATGTGGTCTGAGTTTATTTAATTTATTTATTTATTTACCTTAGATATAACCTGACACCGTAATCATCTGCTCGCTAAGTTAGTTACATGTATTCATAACTAATGTTAAATTAATGCCGAAGAGAGAGCGAAATAGTTTAATTACTTGCTACGTCATAATGTTTTCGTAAAAATTATTATAGAACAATGTTTTCATCAGAAATAAAGTACTGTCCGAGGCGGAGTGCAAAAACTAACGGTTGCTTTGTTTTAAACTAGTTTTCTTCTCTATATGTATGTATTTTAGCATATAGCGTAGTACAGTTATCCTAAATATAATTTACCTTGTAGACATTCCCTATCGACAAATATAGAGCGGCGTGTTTCAAAAACGTCACTATTTATCTATTGAAGATCTGCCCCATTCCTTCACTTGTGATAACATCTCACCCGACTAAGTGCTACTTAATATCAAATGTTGGAAAAAAACGAGTTATTTTAATCCAACCCCTCTGAGGATCCTATTTCGTCCATCCCGCGGAAGGGGATGTCACACCAAAATAGATGCTTCTAAGAATGTTTCAAATCTGTACTATTCATAATTTCACTAATTTTTAGTGAAGTAAAATATTATTTCTTTTATTTGGCCTAATATCATAAAAGATTTACTAGTAACACATATTATTGAACGTAAGTATATATAGTATAGTTATTACACATATGAATTTAAATAACGATAGGTAAATAAATATATATCCGACGACATCACATAATATTGATCTGACTCCGAGGTAAGTAACTTGAGTACTTATGTTACGGATATCAGAATCAACAGTGGTATTATTACAAATATATGATTAAATATTGGATATTAACACCCAGACACAGAGCAAACACAAGTATTCATCACACGAATGAAAATACATAAATAACGCATTACCTTGATAAAAATACGATTAACAACTTTTTATAGGCCAAATGAGGTGCTATAAAAATACGACTGATCATAATATTATTAAATATTAATTCACAATTATATTCCAGAAACAGCGAAAAGTAATTAGTTGAGGTTAGTGTCGAGCAAATAAAGTGTTTGTTTTGATTGTTTGAAGTGGCTGGTCCTTCGAGTCGGATCACCGGTTTGAGACGTTTTATTTGCTAGCTGTGAATTTGCGTTATGTGTATTTCTTGGTACGTAATGACTTACCCTATATTTGTACAAGTAAATTATATATTTTTTATAGTCATACATAAGGAAAATGTTCTGCGTTAGTGTAGTTTTTTTTTAGAGAATAGTTAATTTTGGTAAAATGTACCTTGAATTTTTCTCAGTACATCGTACAATATTTATGCAAAATTTTTGACTATCATTTGAAAAGTAAGTTGTGAATAAGTTACAAAATATAGATGCATATGATATTTATTGGTATTTATAACTTATACATCCACACATTAATACAAATCTCTTCACCAAAACGAAGTGAAATTTATTGATAGTCCGTTTATCAAACCGTTTGAACATTACATCTCCTTTTAAAAAAACGACATTAAGTAGTGTGACGAATCGATTTTCTTCCAACAATACATTTTGTCCTCTTTCATCTCAAGGGCCGTTAGTAAGTAACACTTCCTTCTCAGAAGCCCTTCGAAAGGAAAGGGTTTAAGATGGTCATCCTTTATCAGGTCACACCTGACAAGTCAAGTGGTTATTAATACTTCCGGTAACGCAGAGGGGAGAGAGCTTTTAACAGGATTAACTTGTTAACTTAAATTCTTCCCGATTGTAGGCTTAGTTATCTAAATCGTCTATGGAAATGATACACTCATTAATTTACGCTATTTAATTACTACTATTCATTTCCTACTTTCATCAAAATGTACGTTTACTTAAATATTACTTGTATCTATTACGTCGTTATTGGCTTGATTTCCTCGTGTCTATTTTTAAATTGATGTAGTATAGTTATTTATTTTATCACGTATTCATTTTTCACAATTTTTCATCTAACCCAGCCCATTGTCCCATGTTAATCTGGGGCTTAAAAATAATGTGCCAACTGTGGTTCTTGCCTAACATGTCGTAGAAGACGACTAATGGTGTATCGAGTTTTAGTAATGTGATTGTGTGGGCGACAGGCTAGCCACTTGTCACGACTTTTTGACAATTTTCTATCTAACCCAGTCCAGTTTTGTTTCTGGCTGAATGTGGTTATAGGGGCCTGCTGCCTCATTGACTCTGCCTACCCCTTTGGGGATTATGTACGTGATGTTATGTTTGTATTAACATTATTGTTTATTAAGCGGTATATCTAGTAATTTCGTAAATGCAGGTGTTTGCTACTTATTTGAAATTGTATGGCGCCCTTAGTTAATGGCGGTTATGTAATATTATTAATATTATTCCCGCAGTATAGTACATAACTTTTTAAGTTAGTATAACAATCCGGGTTGACAAAGTCTACATTCACGCGATGTAAGCTTCCGTCAATAGCACTTTCTTACAGAAGATCTTAAAATGACATAAATCATGCAAAGGAGTTCCCTGTTCATCACAGAATAATATTCGAATAATTTTAGTTGTTCATAAACTATCATCTTCCTAGCGTTATGTCCCGCACTTAGACGGGGTCCGCTTAGACCATGATCCGGGATTTAGCGAGTCTGATAATTACATTGAAGCGACTGCCGATCTGACCTTCGTTACCCTAAGATAGGGGATAGCAATTTTTGGATCATGGTTACAAATCCAAAGTGGTTTAAATTTCCAGGTTTCATCACGATGTTCTCCTCACTGTCGAGCTAGTGGTATAAATACTTACATAGATTTGAAAAAACCAGAGGTTTGAACCCGCACTCCTCGGTTAACAGGACACGTGTCCTTACCACTGAGCTACCACCGCTCTTTAGTTGTTTAAAATATCATCAGATAAATGTCTGAAATCTAATATCCATACCAACTTAGCTCCCAATATATAGACTCTATTTACGCATGACCCTACTTTCGAATTGTTGTTTAAATGGGTTCATGATATGGAGAGTAGGTTGTTAAGTGGCTTACTTTCGTATCCCGATAGCAGGGAAACAGTAACCCAATAAAAATGACCAGTACCAAATGTTCAGCGCCCCTGACCGGCCTCAGTGGGCGGCGGAAGGGCTGCCGACTGTTTAAGGGTTGACACACATAAAGTATTTTTGGAGGTAAACAGAAAAAATACTAACGGCAAAATGTGATTTATAAAAGCGAAATTAAAATAGTATTTTCCCCTTTTTGCAATTGTATTTTTAATATCCTAAATAAAATTCTACAAGTCATTTCTCGTCTCACGTCTCTCTCGTTTGGTATTAATTAGGTAATTATTATAAGCTTAAATTACTCAAAGAACCAACTTATCCCAAGTAGAACATGTCTTCATTCGAAATTAATGAATGATATAGGAAAAATAGCCTTTATGTTTTCACGAGATTTTGTTATATCTCTATTCTAGAACGCAGATTATAAGTGGATATTTTTTTATTCTGTTGTCTTAGGCATTTAGCACTGATTATAACTTTAATTCCACGTTTTCACAATTTATCAAAATCAGTCATAAAAGTTGTGAAAAAAAAATGTGCACACAATTACTTACAGATATTTCTAAAAAGCTTTTTTTATAGATACAAGCGGTAGCCCTGTCTATCGGCGCGCGCGCAGCTGGAAGTCCGCTCCATATTATCGCGCTGTGTGGAATCGTTGCGAATTGTACTCATCTCTAAGTATTGTTCATTTTTATGTATTAAATAACTATGGCGATATGGACGGAACACCTACTATATATACACAGTGTAATGTTTATTTAATTCATGTGTTAAAAGAAAATATAATGGGTCCTTTGATTGCTTAATGGCACAGGTGCCACCTTTGGGGGCTGGTCTGCTCTGGTTAATCTTACACTTTTATTGAATTCATATTATGTCATCTCCCACAGTCATTGATTGTACGATTTGGTTTAGAACATTTAAAAAAAGTGTATATTACTCATGTATGTTTTGACGCTGAAAAGAGTAACTACCGAGTGAGTTTCTTGCCGGTTTCTCCTCGGTAGAATCAGCATTCCGAACCGGTGGTAGATTCACATTGCTCTAAAGATTTTGTAAAATTTACGATTTATAAGTGCTTTTTTTAAGGCCTACATGAATAAAGAAATTTTGAATTTGAATTTGAATTTGAATTTAATAAACGCAAGGGGTAGTGTTGGTAACGTTACATACATAGTTATATGATTATCTTCTCAGCGTTATGTCCCGTTCCTAATCGAAGTCCGCTTGGACCATGTCCTAGGCTCCACGACTCTGGTTATGAAATCCATGCTATGCACATTTAAGCATCTGTCAACTAATCTTTGTAACTCCTGATAATTTTACATTCATAGATATTTGGAAATCTAGGAATACACGCCCGGGTCTAAACTAACAATCATACGAAGCGCGCGTTATCATTGAGCTACCGTTGCTTACAAATTAAGCCTTGGTTTTCAATATAGAACATATAAATAAAATGAGCGCCATATTTAGATTTATAATGCGGAAATCAATCAAAGAACGTCTAAAACTTTAAAGAATCTGCCGCACCACCAACAATAAATACATCATTTCCTCGCTGGCAAATCGATAAAACATGCGATACATATTTATAGCGATAATAAATCGATTCAACATAGTAGCATATGCATCGATGCAACGAAACGGCCTATAAAAACTGGAGGTGAACAATCTAATAATACATAATACACGTTTCAAATTCCAAAGCGCCCGAATCGTAAGCCCACACACGCGGCAGGATTAAGACTGATTTACGTTCGTAATCCTGGAGGAACTAGCTCGTCCGTAATGACTGGTCTCAGAGCCGAGGTTTACCTGAAAAGGAAACAAATTGGTCACAAATGTGCGGTATGTAGTCACAACATCGCATGCTTCGCGTAAATTACACGGTTTCGACTTTAATCCATATTGCTCAGATGTTGTATAATGAAACGGTGGACGTGTTAGAAATATCTTGGTTTATGCTATAATTAGGATTTAACTGTTTGTGGTTTATAATTGACAAACAGCGCCTCGCGTTTTCACCCGGGTAAGTTCCATTCCCGTAGGAATACGGGAATAAAATATAGCCTATATTACTCGCTGATAAAGTAGCTTTCCATTTTTTTATCGGTCCAGTACTTTCGGAGCCTATTCAATGCAAACAAGGAAACAATCAAATCTTTTCTTTTTATAACAGGTATTAGTAAGTATAGATGAAGCTCGATGGATCGCCGAAAAAGTATCAATTTATTCGTCTTTCGTTCGAATACCTCTCACTCGTCTAAATTGTTAAGAAAAACAACAAAAATCCTTTAGCGAATGTTGACTAAAAATATGGTTCTGACTTTTTTTTTTGATAAGTTACTGTATATTGAACATTTGCCCTTAGCGGGACTTTGTATTAGTTCGTGACCAGATATTCAAAACCACTTGGCAAATGGCCTATCATGTCAGAAATAAAAATATTTGCGCTACTCAACAATAGGGATGATGACCGCATTAAAAAAACTTTTACTCTATTTAGTATGTCAGTTAGATTATACAATAATACTAGACACATATTTTTCGCTTTATAATTAACAAAAAATTACAAAGATAAAGAGCATCAAAGTTTTGGAGCGGGGCTTGCGACGTCACTATTTTGTAAAAAATGTACGAATGTGTGACGTCACGTGCAACTTGAATGCATTTTATCTTCGTCAATGTTTGTTTGACAAATATATAAAAGAATACGTGTTTAATATATTTTTATAATCTAACTGATGGACTAAACAGAATTTTTTATTTATCTTGCATATTCAAATCAAGGTTAGGTTGTTCTTTATCGTCGCGTTAACATTTCTCTCACGAGAGTGAAGCATATGACAAGTGCAACGGTAACTCAAAGAGGGCTGGGCGCGACCTTGGGCAAATACGCTGTTTGCCCAGCTGGCTTGTCGCGCTGACCGCTAGCCCTTCGCACTTCACTGACCTCTATGCTACAAATTATGGAGAGAGCTACAGGTTCAACTCATGATGTGTTAGCCCGTAATCTTAGGAGAGATGGGCTGAGCTAAATATTTAGTTCGGTTAAATGGAAAATAATGGAAAAGATATATCAAAAAGCATCTTATTCTTATTATACTAAACAACCAAGTTAAGAGAAGGGGTACCCTTTTAACCACTATTAGCATAATTCTTAATTTGGAAACAGATATTTGTCATTCCAAATCGCAAATTCAACTGGAGTATTTATTAATTGTGCTTTGTACTTATATTTTAAGATATTCAGTCAAATGCCCAGCCTTCTTGATTTACCAACTATAAGTTTAACAAATATTGTAGGTAATAATAGCTGTTGTATGATTAAATTTCGACAAGCTATAAATATTAACAGTGAGTTAACTCATGTGTATCAAACATCAAACGTAAATCGCAACTTCATAATTAAACATCCAATCTGAACACGTTATCTATAACGCACTAATCGCTACGAGTCACTGCTACGAAGCCGAAGCTCACTCCATACTATTCGTAGTAGCTGTTACGCGCCCATGTTAATCAACCATACTAAATCAATAATTGGCGTGTGTTCAATCAACAATAAACAATCCACGTACACGATGAAAACTTTCTAAGCAACCAACGACTGAGTCTTTAAACAGCATTAGACTATTGTGTAAACTTAATTATTTTAGATTAGTATTTATAAGTGTCCTTTATAACAAGAAATGCGTGTAAAGAAAACATCGAAGGCACAGAATGTTTACGAGTATTCGCCACCGTCATTATTTTTATTGATACTGTGGCTAGTTGTCAACGAGCAAACATCATTTTACAACGTGTGTGTTCCCCGAAGTCCATATGTGGGAAAGAGAAGTAACACCCCTCTCGCTCCGTCCCTAAGCGATCTCGTGTGAAAATGTGTCTCTCTCCAAACGCACTGCTTAGAATTTCACGATGTGTTCATAACGGAATAACTCATGTTGCCATAGCAGGTGTATTAGAAGCCTACATTAGCCCCACATGTGGATGTGTTAGAAAAAAACCAGCGTTTGCTTAGCAAATTCTAATCTCTACACATACTCGGGTACCGGGATAACAGGAGTCGGCAGGACGTCGCTCCACGTATGCCTTCGTGTGAGATATAACACACGCCATAGCCACACACGCATCGCATATCGAAGGGGTTGGCGCGCCCGTACGTGGCCCCTAACCTAAATTCACACACCCACGCAAATAAACGCAACCCTCTCTAAACAAGAGCGACAGAGACGAGGAATCCCGGGAAACGCGAGCGTTAGAAAGAGTTAGATATCTTGCCGGGATTGCGGAAAAGTGAAGACAAGTCTGAGTTTGCGCATCTTGAGGCTGGTTTAAGGGTGTGATTCGGCTTACTGCTGCTGAATTCTGGAAGCCTGGTACTTGTTTTCCATTTTAGGACAAAACTCGATAAAAAAGGGCGCACGGGCGAGGGTCGTCTTCGGGGGCCGAGGGTTGAGCTAATCAGATAGGGGTTGAAGGGTGCGTACGTCGGCCTTTCTATTAGAAGGCCTATCTATGTAACTTAGAAGTATCTGACAATACTAGGAATGTACGCAAGTTACACAGTTGGGTCGAAATAGGCGTAAGATTAAAAGCTTAACTTAGTTTTGGTGTAACAAATCAAGCCCAATCCCAAGCATTTATCCTCAGTCTCATGTAATAAATGCCTTTGCTGTGGACTAATTGATAGATTGAACGTTTTACAGCTAATAACGAAGATGTCATGCCAAGAGATATAACTATTGTAAACGCCACAATGTGTTATTGGATGTTTGGTTAGTGTTGTCTTTCTTAATAGCATTTGAATTCAATTAAATAAAGTTAGTTAACGTTCCTGAGTTCAATGTTTGACATTTAACACTCATACACTTTCATTTAAACTCTTCTATTGTTGATTTTCAATGAGCATGACAAGATATGATGATGATTAAGATTCTATTTCGCTATGAGCAAGTTATGTATGTAGGCATAACATATTTACGTATAGTACATACATATTATATAGATTCATATGATCACACCCGTAATCTCCGAAGAGTTAGGCAGAGTTAAAGAGGCAGTTAGCCCCTTTAACTACTTTCAGCCAAAAATTAAATTGGGCTGGGTTAGATGTAAATTTGTGAATAAGTACCTACAAGTTGCTAGCTCGTTCATTAATAATTACATTAATTCAGTACTACGTATAATGTTGAAGGCAAACACAATAGCATTTATTTACGTTGATGTATCTTATTTCTTTTTAAATAAACCAAAAGTTAATAATTAAATTTCAAAACACTATTAAATGTGTGCTGTAGAAATATTAAAAATAACAATTGATTTTTGGCAAAACAATTGCCAAGCCGTTGATCCCAATAAATACTCCCACCGAAGACTAAGGAAACGAGTTAACGACGTAATACATATTACGGCCCGCCCATCGATCAAAGCGCATTGTGCGCTAATCGGGTCAACTCACGCGCAGCCGACCGCGAAATGCGACCATTAGCCTCCGTAGCCCGATGACTCTATTTACATTACAGATATTTAACAGACACATTGTAAATACTGAGGAGCTATTCAATGAAAAGTGCACGATCATTGGCAAATGCATAGTGAAAAGGTGTGGTGCAGTGCCCTGGAATCGTAATGTATCTAACATACTTTCAAAGCTATTAACAAAACTGCTGCTGCATTGCCTCGGACAGTAAAAGGCATAACTTATTTTTATTCTTTCTTTAAGAGTGTTATCTTCAAAAAATTTTTTTAGTCCGTAAGTTAGATTATCAAAAAATATTGAATACGTATTTTATTCATTCTCTGATACTCAATAAATTACAAAGATACAGTACTTCAAAGATCTGAAATTTAGCGCTTTACGTCACTTGGATGGTAAAATTTTACACAACTAGTGACGTCACGCGGTACTTTTCCGCGCTGTATCTTCATCATTTTTAATTTGTTGAACAAAAGAAAAAATACGTAAGAAATATTTTTTTGTAATCGCAATGGTGGACTATAATTTTTTTTAAAAGAAAATAGCCTATTCCATTTTATGTATACCTTACTAAAAATTTACTATTTTATTAGAAAACGCTATATTTAATTATTCAAATGTGAAGAGTATGTAGGTATAATGAAAGCTTGTCTTAAAGAATGGCTTCACCAATACCAAGTAAGAAGTAAGTGGTAAGCGGCTGCCCTTATGTGCCTATTCTATAAATCAAATTGTCAAAAGGACAACTTTTATCATCTTCCTAGCGTTATGTCCCGTGCTTAGACGGGGTCCGCTTAGACCATGATCCAGGATTTAGCGAGTCTGGTAATTACATTGAAGCGGCTGCCGATCTGACCTTCGTAACCCTAAGATAGGGGAACCAGACAATTTTTGGATCATGGTTACAAATTCAAAGTTGTTTGAATTTGTAGGTTTCATCACGATGTTTTCCCTCACCGTCGAGCTAGGGGTAAAAATATGTACATAGATTTTTTTTAAATCTAGAGGTACATGCCGGGGTTTGAACCCGCACTCCTCGGTTAAGAGACGCGTGTCCTTACCATTGAGCTACCACCGCTCCAAAAGGACAACTTTTATATAAGTATAAAAACTTTTGCAAACTACTAATATTACTGTATCGTATGTGCACTGTGTCCCGGTCGCACGCCATCGTTATTCAGACAACTGATTGAATAAAGATTACTTATTGTGCCGACATCTAATCAAAATCGATTTTGATTTGAATGCATTACCGTAGCGACGTATACGAGCAAACTTACGATTAGTTTGAATGAAACATGTAATTATTGACATGATGAAGCTAATGCAGCTGTGAGCTTTCAATTATTTCAAGTCGTAAACATTAACATTTTAATGAATATGATTAAGGTGATAGCTAAAAATTATACATAATATTTTCTTTAATTAAAACTAACTAACTTAACTTCACGCCACTTCCCTAGCGGGGTAGGCAGATTTCATTAATCTATAAAGAGGAAATATTTAATTGTTTGTTTGCTTGCATCGAATAAGATCCGAAGCTACTGAACCTATTAAAATAATTCTTTCACTAATGGAAAGCTACTTTATCAGCGAGTAACATAGGCTATATTTTATCCCTGTAATCCCACGGAAAGGGGAACTTCGCGAGCGAAACTGCGGGGCACTGTTTGAAGATTAAAATTGTAAGGGTGCTAGTACTAACTACTACATCTAGATAAAAATTTGTAGAACACAAAAAGTTTAGATTCGAGATAAGTATAGACGAGCTTTTTTGAAACGCGCTAATATACATTAGGCGGCGCGGCGTTTGTTTGTTAAAAGGCGCAATAGAACTAAACATCATAATTTGTGATGTTACATGGAATTAAAGGCAACAACAAAAATCAAAAATACATACATTGCAAGATAACAGAGCTTCTATTACTATCATCACGTCGGCCAGTGGTTCCTAACCTTTTTACACATGTCTACTTATAGATAATTCCTTTATTAACCTGCTAAAAAGTTTATTAGCACGATGTATGTAATCGTTTTACTTGTATCTGTTATGGATAAACTATGACTTCTTTGTATAAGGTATTCCTAACATATAGGCAATATTATAAGTACGTAGTTGTATTTGTAAAGTTGTTTTGTAGTATGAACATTAAATGCTATCTATTAAATCTTCATAGCTATCACTGCTAATAAAATATATCGTACAGATTGGGAGCCAATGTACCTACAAGTACACAGCTCCAAAGTGCACTGGCATAGTTTGCTCACGCATGCCCGAGCATTTAACGCTTACAGAGCAAGCAATGCAAAATTAGCACTTTTTATTTCGTTTCCGTAGTTCCATTAATTTATGGGCCCGAAAATATGCGCTCGCGTGTGCTTGTGAAGCTACCGCCAGACCTCGCGCAACTTACGGACGCCATGTTTGATTAACTGTCAATCTCATTGACAGCTGACAATGGGCGCGTTTAGCTGATAAAAGGGCTTTGAGGTCGGTTGTAAACATTTAGCTTAGCGCGTATTCTTGCTTTTGCATTTCTTTACATGGTTATGGTGTGTTTAGATATTGTAACGATTTTTAGATGGTTATTTCAAAATAGATTTTCACTTACAGAAATTGTTAGTAGATAAGACGTTAGTTTTAAATTGTTTCGCAGGTAAGATGTTTTGATAATAAGTCTATTTCTATTAATATTTATCAACAGAATATGATGTCCACATCGACTTGGATATTAAGTCTTAAGTACGGTAACAAAATAATATTGTGAATACAAATAATAACACTTTATTAAACCAATACTGTTTCAATTTATTTTAATCATACTCTATTCCGTTACGCTTACCATTTCAATCATTCAATTTGATTTCATCAGCTTACATAGAAAATGTCATATAAATTGTCTCAGCTGTATATTGTTAAGATTGGATATCACAAAGCCACTTTAAAGTCGATGCATCTCATTAGACCATATGTGAACAAAACTAATAATATGGAAGCTGTAAATCAAGTAACGTATTGATATAATCTATTCATTAATAAGAATAGACAGATACTTATTATTTAGATAGGATAAAGCCCTCACACCTTCGTACAAGTTTTTGTGGTCATTTATCAATAAAGCTTCGAAATTAACTCGACAAAGAGATGTTTTCTAAAAAGGAATAAATAATTTTCCTTTCGCCGGGAACATAGCAAGCGAGTCCCTGTGGAATGCGTCACTGTCCCTTTCTTTATAGTCGTCTGTCTCTCTCGCACCTGGGAGATTAGAGAACAGGTTGGGTTTGATTAATGACGTAACTATCTTTTTTATTGGGCCGTCATGGGGTTGAATACTAATGTAATTAAAATTTTATATGTAGAAAGTGCGTGATCGGTTTTACTTTTCATTAAGTCACGACTGAAAGTGTATTTATTTAATTAGTTCAAAAGTTTATTATGAGGACCACCAGGGATTGGATTTGTTTCGAAATGTAAGTGACCGCGTGTAGTAAACATTTTGACACCGTTAAAAATTAATTAATTTTTAAATTACAATGTTTAGGTATCACTGGTACCGGCAGATAAACATATATAAAAGCTCAAATTAATTTTATAATATGATATCATTGTTATGCGTAATAAATAATGAAGCAATCGAAAAGCCTACATTTAGATTTGCTAAAATATAATTTAGAGAATGCTGGTTGTTGCCGACGCTGGCCTTATCATTTTAATATTAATACTTTTTATTATTTTGTATTTTTAAATTTAGAATTCTAATGTTATTTTTGATATGAAGATTTGTTTTTCTATAAGTCTTTTCACAAATACACGTCTGTACACATCTTAGCAGTCTCTATCATTTAAACTCGTATCTCAATGGATAAAAGTACGACATTCTATTAACCTGCCAAGACATTGTAATAAACAAAACTTTACATTCCATCAAGAACTTATCCATGTAATAGACAATAGACCGTCCTCGCTCCAGCCGCAATGACATGAATAGGCAAGTACTCGTAGCAAAAGTTACCCCCAACTTAAGCCCCGCCCACCGAGTGACGTCACCGTGGCTTAGATACGGCGCCGCAAACCTCCCCATGACTCCTGTTCGCCTAGTACCTCGGCACGAAGTATTACGTCATAGTCGGTACCGTTATGCCTGTGAACAAATGTTGCGCGCGCATTTGCGTGTGTGGGAACGCGTCATACGTAGCCTTGCTGGCTTTTTGATGAAATTACTTAAAGTATCTTTTCTGAAGGGCACAAAGATCAGAAAAATATTTGGACAATTGTATAGATTAATATAAAAATAAGTTGTAAAAGCTATTTATAAATTAATAAAATAAATAATATTTTTTACTTAAAAAATTTAATGACTAATTATAACTTTTGTTGTATTTAGTAAATTATTATTCATTCATTTTTAACATTAAAAGGTGCCTGTGATAATTTCTACTGAATTTATAGTTAAGATGTCTTGCGAATATATAAATATTGTCAGTAAAAATATTGATTCTCGACATATTAGAAATATATAGAATACATTTTACTAATTTATAACAATGTTTAAAAAATCAATAAGTACAATCGACTAGAAAATGGTAACAGTAATTTGACATATTGTACTGTTGTAACGTATTGTACTTAAATAACTATTTTTGTTGCTGTTTAAATTACTAATAGTGAGGCGAAATGAATACCTAAGTTTTCTTTTTGTCTAACGGAAAAACACTTTCAACCAAGCTCAGATAAATATAATCTTGAATGAAACTAAATCTAACTAGTATCCAGGAATAGTTCATGATTGCATAAAACTATGCTGTAAGCATCGCAAAGTTATTTATTATCTCACCCGATTATAAAGCAACAGGTGGATGAGGAGTGTTTAAGAAAATCCAGGTTGCCTAGGTATCTAGATTTAGTTTGAGGTGAGTGAGTGAGTGAGTTGTAGAGTGAGGTGGCCGTGGGCTGAGTGAGTGGTACCGATGATTTAAATGTTTCAGGTTCTGGCTTTTGTAATATGTTTTAAACTGATTACTTACTGGTTTAATATATAATGGCTGTAAGAGCTTAAGAGGCTAAATGTCTTTAAGAAATGTTTGTCACTGTTTGATTATGTTTATCATGTTTTTAACACGGTTGGATACGAAACTTGTGAATGTGAAAAAGTCAACTCTGATTATAAAGTGTTTTTTTTTCGAAGTGTAATCATCATCTTCCTAGCGTTATGTCCCGTGCTAAAACGGGGTCCGCTTAGACCATGATACAGGATTTAGCGAGCCTGGTAATTACATTGAAGCGACTGCCGATCTGACCTTCGTAACGTAAGGGGAACCAGAAAATTTTTTGATCATGGTTACAAATCCAAAGTTGTTTGAATTTGCAGGTTTCATCACGATGTTTTCCCTCACCGTCGAGCTAGTAGATAGATTTGAAAAATCCACAGGTACGTTTGAACCGGCACTCCTCGGTTAAGAGGCGCGTGTCCTTACCATTGAGCTACCACCGCTCTCGCTCTCTAAATTACATCCTACTATCCTAATAATATTATAAACGTGAAAGTTTGTGAGGATTTTTGTTACTCTTTCACGCAAAAACTGAATGGATTTTAATTAAACTTTACAATAATATAGCTTGTACACTCGAATAACATACAGGCTATGTTTTATCGACGCACCATGCGAGTAAACCCGCGAGAAAAAGCTAGTTCAACAATATAGAAAAAAGTAAAAATTTGTCTCTATCCCCATGGATAGGGGTCCATACCCCTTTGGGGTTTACAGACCACGAACTAGATTACCTTGTGGATTAATAATAGCTGATCTTACATTTTATTCAGTATATAATTTAGTTAATTACAACTGTAGCTAAAACATACATAATACATACACACATAACATCACGCCCATAATCCCCGACACCACATTCAGTCAAAAATAAAGCCGGGCTGGGTTAGATGGAATATAGTTAAAAAGCAGTGACAAAAGCGGCTAGCTCGTCGCCTACTCAGTCACATACCCAAAAGCTCGTAAACCATTAGTCACCTCTTACGACATGCTAGGCAAGAACCACAATTGGCAAATTCTTTTCTTTTTGTCCAACTGTAGCTAATAGTGTTGCAAAACCTTTGTCGTATAAACAATTACGCAGGCATCCATATCAGCCCACTCAGTCTAGTCTAGATACCAAGCAGACTGCTCGGTGCCTGTTTATTTAGTCAGTGTATAAAGTGCCGACGGGAATCTATGGCCGGGTAAACAGCATTCTTTCACACCGAATATACTGCTTCGACTTGTAACAACACCGGATCCGATTTGAGGTCGAACATCTATTTAGCTTTGGATGTTTAGGTATGAGTTTATGTATCTCCGGTGTATTTGAGGATTATAATCTGGTGCGAAGGAAATGTAGTGATTATAGAGAGTGCTACTAGCGCTCCGATGTTGGTCCCACGTTAGTCTGGGACTTAGAAAAGAATGTGCCAACTGTGTTTCTTGCCTAGCATGTCGTGGGGTTTTGGGTATGTGATTGTGTAGGCGACGAGTTAGCCACTTGTCACTTCATTTTCACAGATTTCCATCTAACCCAGCCCAGTTTTGTTTTTGGCTGAATGTGGTTAATGGGGCCTGCTGTCCCTTTGACATTTTCTACCCCTTCGGGGATTATGGCGCGATGTTATGTTTGTTTTGTTGGTTTACTATTATCGCGTTAGTTAAGACATGCACGAAAGTGGCATATTTTCGAGAAGTCATGGTTCATGGTTGTTAATCAAACAGATATTTGTCTCTGGTACTGTGAGCTAGAGTTAGTGAGCTAAGAGGAGTATGTTAGCGACTGACTACTGTCTGTGACAGTCGCTAGTTTATTGTGGTTTATTTATAATAGTTGTTCCCAACCTTTTAGTGTCTGAGGACCACTTTGATTTCAATATTGTGATCAGGGACCATTAGGTCTAAAATGAACTGTGTTAATTTTAAATAGCCGATTTTTTATTTAAATCTAATATAATTGTAGGGCTTCGCGGACCAAATGATAAGTCTTGCGGACCACTGGTTGGGAACCATTGATCTATAAGCACACTTATTGCCACTTTTGCTGATTCCGTTTGAATTATCGAGTATGTTCTATATTTAATATCATTTTTTTTTAGGTATTTTACTTTAAAATTATACAAATTTTAATTTGAACTCTTTAGTAAAATGGTCGCCCTATAAATAATTTTAATTTGATACTCATTCCAATAACTTATTTCCGACGGTATAAGTAAAGCTAAAGTTTACTTAACTAGCAAGATCATTATGTTGTAGAATATCAACTAAGTATGCGCTTCTCTAACGATATTACCTCGTGAGCTATGGCATTCAGGTGCTTACCTGTTTAGTCACAATATAGAGAATTACAGTAAGGCACATGTAATCGAGGCCCAAAAAATATTAATTGAATCAACCTATTCTTATATGCAGTGGTGTAGCTACCTTAGGCAAGACGGGGCAGAGCCCTTAAACTTGTTAAGCAAATCTCTGTTTAATTTAACTCTGTCTATCCCCCTCTCCTTCCTGGACCAAAAGCTGTGTAGACCCACCAGTTTCTTTTTTGCCCCAAGACCTTTTGTCGTCTAGCTACGCCACATGATACTTTAAAATATGCGTAAACTTTGCTGCGAACTACATACTTACTTAAATACATAAACCACGAACGCAATTCCTGAAGAAGTAGACAAAGTCCAAAGAGCATTAAGTTCCATAAAGGTCAGCCAAAATTAAATTGAGTTAGATTAGATGGAAAATTTTGATTCAATAGTATCATGTAATGTTGTGTGTAACAAACTAACTAAACTTTACGCCACTTTCCTGGCGGGGTAGGCAGAGAGAACCGAACGCCATATGGCACGATCCTTACACACCTCACTCGCCTCTTCAGCATTCATGATCCTTTTTATACAAGCTCTATGTTGTGTGTACTCGTACTTTACTGGTCTACAGTACACTGTGGTGCTTTAAAGCTTTATAAAACACTCTCAAACGAAATCTCTCCCACAGCATTGCGCAAGGGCTGGGCAAAGGGCGCTCCTAATTATATCGATGTTGGGTATAATCATTATGGCCCATTATGCGCCGGCCAGCCCTAATAGCTCGATTAACGCAACCACCATTTTACTTGTTTTTATCTATTTTAAAGTCGGCCTTTCTGAACTCGATAATAGTGCAAATTTCACAGTGAATTTATTAAGGAAGATCAATGTTAAACTTATTCAAGTAGGCCCGTACTATTTCGCATTCTCCGATTTTAACAACCTCATTAAGGTTGCCATCTCTGCAATCTTAGCACAATGCAATTAGGAGTTAGTAATTGCAACAATGTTTAACAACTCGGTAGTTTGATAGACATTTTTACTATAATTGCATAACTTACTCATCATCATCTTCTTGGCGTAATATCCAATGCTTAGTCGAATTTCGCTTAGAACTTAATATGCTAACATATAACTTTTACCTATATTAACAAAATTTAAACTTTTTAAACCGGTAGGTATTGATCTTATTCTGACCATTTACCTATAATTTTAGCTTTATTGAAGCCTATGTAAATAAAGACAATTTCATTTCGTTTCATTAATCACATTTAGTTCACGATACCAGCTTATTAGTCATCAGGATGTAGAGGAAAGTAATCCAATCTGTTCTTAAAGTTCATTCATCCTTCATCGACTCTATAGTTATTAAAAGCTCGTTAAGTGCGCAAAAAAATCATCCCTAGGCGCTATCTACATAATGCATCGTCGTACCTTTGAAATAAGATACAATTTTGTGTCTTATAAAGTTATTAAGGCGGTATGTTTAGAAAGGGCCTTCTGCAAAAAATATTATGACTTGACGAAAGGTTACGTAGTGATGTACTTGCTTACATTTAGTAATTGTCGATGGAAATTTTATTTTTTTAGCGTAATATATTTTTAGTTTAAAAATGGTTATTATGTAATTTTACAAACAAAATTTTTAAATTATTTAACTGAAATATATTTTTAAAATATAATGTTAGATGGATATTTTTTTTTGACTATTTATATCTTTTTATTGCCACGGTATTTTGTAATTTCTTTATTTTACGTATGATTAGTAACAGTTACAATTAAAAAAAACAGTTAGCTATCACGAAAGAGTATCAGGGTGTACAGGTTTTAACTATCACTTATTTATACATATATCTCTACATATAAATATTGATATTCGATAGATTACCCTAAAGCAATCGAAAATATATCGATATATAAAGTGAAAATATCGATAAAATATCGATAAATACTTTCTCCTCACTGTCTCAGTCAGGAGGCGGGTCCTTGTGGCGGCTCGTTATCTTCTTCGAGGCAGAGGTTATTTAATTTACTAATTTAATTAGCGAAAGGTTCTAGGAATCCTGTCTGGCTTTATCGGGCCCTTTTTGTTGAGCCTTTCCTCTGTGATGCATATGGTGCATTTTTTGTATAAAATAAATGTCGAATTAAAACGCCACGAGTGCAATGACTAATGTTACGACTAGTAGAAATAATGTTACATAGTGTTTCCATATTTAAATCCGCTAGATAAGTATATCTGATTGACGTAATGAGAAAACAGAAAAAAATAAACCATGTTGGTCTGGGACTTAAAAAGAATGTGTCAAGTGTGTTTCTTGCCTAGCATGTCGTAAAAGGCGACTAATGGTATATCGGGTTTTGGGTATGTGATTGTGTAGGCGACAAGCTATCCACTTGTCACTACTTTTTTAAAATTTTTCATCAAACCCAGCCCAGTTTGTTTATGGCTGAATGTGATTAAAGGGGCCTGCCTACCCCTTCGGGGATTATGGTTGTGATGTTATGTTATGTTACAATTTTTTGATGCTCTTCTAAATAGGAAATCTTGAAGTTATTTATAAAATATTACTACATAAGATACACGACAACGTAGGTCAACAGGTAAGATAATAATTTCAACGATATGGAACGTAACGCTAGGAAGATAATAATTGCATTGACTACGTCGAATTCAATGATCCGATCCTATTTAAGGAGTGCAACATTTTTGTTTATTAAACTCGCAAAAAAAGTTTTTTCACAAATACTTAAAGGTGTTCAAATTTGTTCATAAATGTAACTAAAAAGTCCATATGCCATTAAAGTAATTTTCGCCACAAGCAGACGCGAAACAGTCGCAGCCTACGGGACAGTAAAGTTTACGAGGCCTGTGATGGCCTGTGCGCTTCAAAGGCAGCCTGTAAACGCGATTGGTGCCGGCCTTAAACTGCACGAAGGTATTCAGTTCCTACTTATATGGTTTAATTGACAAGACACCAGCGAGTTTGTTCCTGATCAGATTCACATTCATTCGCAATACCAACATTCATACCTGAATCGCTACCCTGGTCGTATTTTGAGGCAACGAACTATTACGAAAAATTCGAGTCGTCAAAGTGAACGAATGCTTAGATCGGTGTTTCTTGTTCTTCGGAAAGAAACTTTACTTAACGAATGGGAGTAGGCCTAATCTTACTATCAAAATTTAATTTATATTTATATAAAATGTATTTATCTATTATTTATTTATTTGATGTAGCTGTAACTTTTCGACAATAGTTATAGCGAGTTAACCCGCTTATAACTTATCCCACACGACAAATCTATACCGAATAGTCTTCCGATAAGAATAAATAAAAAAGATTTTTATAACATAAGTAGGAGTAACTAATCCACAGAAGTCCTGATCCGCTTTCGACTTATACCACTCGACAAATCTTATGCTGAACACGGCTTGCGATGAGAATAAATGAAAAAAAAAGTGTTTTATTACGTTATAAAGTTCCGAGAGACGTGTGCTTGTTAAAAACCTTTATGTAAGACTCGAGGGGAAGATTAGTCTGCGAACATGCCTATAGCCTGTATGTACCTTGGTATTGTGTTTCATACGAAAATCACACAATCCAATGGATTAATCGGACAAAAAGCTATTAAGATGATGATGATGACTATCAATACCTAAACTTATTATTAATTTGCTTGGGGAACGCTTTTGCGATCGTAACTGTTTGAAGGTTCCATTGTTTGATTAGGAATACAGGTGCGAATATAGATTACTGTTGTCCGATATCATTATATCATATCATTACCAATCACGAGGAATAGAACATTCTAAATTAACATAATCAAAACCACAGGAAATGTTTATTCATTATAAACATCAACATCAACGTCAATGATGATTATTTAATTTATTTGCTTATAATATACTTTTAATGTCAGTATTGGACTGAACAAAGGCCTTTATGTTACAAATTGTTTATTTGGAAGGATACCTAAATAAAATATGGCAAATAATGACGATCCCTTTAAAATGACTTCACAATCCGCAATTTGAGTGCGATTAACTTTGAACCATATTTTTATTTATGCATTAGTATAATTACGGCAATCAATTTGTCGTAAACTGCTGGACGGATTTAGAAGCGAATACATTATTGTATATTAATTTATGACATAATAAATATTTTTGGACCTAATTTACCTAATTATTTACCATTATAGCGAGCTACATAACTTAATAATAGAATCGTCTTTACATTTTTTTTTTATTTTGACATAAATATATTTTTAAATACATAAAATCCTATCTCAAATTTTTTTTTGGAATTCTATCTACAGTAAATTTTGTAAAGAAATATGTTAGAGTCGATTAGGTGTTATGTAGAATACGTGTTTCTTTCATATTTTGTGTAGTAAAACTAAATTAACTAAGTAAACTTCACGCCACTTCCGAAGCGCGGAAGGCAGAAAGAACTGAACGCCATATGTAGCAGGTACGTGATCAGTTAAAAATAATAATAAAACATTCCCCAGACTGGCACACCAATTCCCCAGTTCCAAAATAAGCTTAAAGCTTGTCCTATGGATACTAGGCGAATGGATCGACAGACATAAATACGTTTGTAAACATCCATGACTCGAGTACAAATATCCATGTTCATCACACGAAACATTTGCCCCTAGCGAGATTCGAACCCGTATTTTTATCAGATACTAATAATACGAGAATATGGAGAAAGTAGTAGTAGTGCTAAGTTTACTAGACCCAACATGAAGACCTAAGTAGACTAGTAAGTCATCATTCTTTGTAATATATGTGGATAGTTGACAGAATCGTTTACTAGCAAAGTGGTCCCTATAATAACTGTTAGGACTTTTATTTAGCCATTAGTAACGATGAGACCAGCCTCGCTGTGGAGCGTGGGTAATGCAATAAGAGGAAAGTTGACCGTGAGAATGCCTGTAAGTGATTGACAAGGGGTGCCAGAGGGGTGAAGGCGACAGTTCTGATTTTTTGTTCATTTTTTTTAACAAACGGTAACAGCTCTTTGGAAACGCATAAAAAAGGTGTGACTACTTACTGTTACAGACCTCTTGCGAACTATTGAACTCTTAAAGTTTCATATTGATGATGGAAACTTTGATGATCTAGCCAAATGCGCGCCAGCGATTCCATAACGAACTTCGCTGTCGCTCCTATCGCGCCACAAACTTGTTTACTAAGAACTCATAGTGCGGAACTCGGAGTTAGTTCCCGATTTGTCCAGTTGAATAAGTCAGTGGCGCGAAACGAGCGTTAGCGAAGTTCGTTGTGGAATCGCTGGCGCGCATCTGGCTAAGCAACCACATTACAAAGTAGCCCAAGTAGAATGGCTATTGTATAATCCTTAAATATACATACATATTTAAGGAAACTGCAGGACTCTTGGTATAGAGGAATACATATTCCTCTATACCAAGAGTCCTGCAGTTTTGACACAAAATAAGTAATATCCTATTAACCTTAGATTGCCAAGAATTTACCAAACAGCATCTAAGATGACAGGCTATCGTCTTAGCAACCTTATCTCCAACGGGCTACGTATCCAAGACAATAAAATTTTTGAGTACAAATATTTCTAATCAAATAGCTATGTCCCACAGCCCTAACAGCATTTAAAAGTGCATCATAGCGCGGCGCAGACGCAGCGGGCGACACTCCTGCGCCATTAACACAAAACTGAAAAAAGTACAAGATTTCGAGTCCGTACTTTCATGGGAGACAGTTTTTGTAGCGTCCTTTGTCAAAACAACAGATGGCATATGAAAAAAACATAACCCTGTAACTATTATCTGACGGCATATTGATGTGTACAGTTTCATAATTAGATATACAGTTTAATATGTAGATTAATTGGTACAATCAAAACAGGAAATTCAGTTATGATTATTGTAATAGCCTTTTAAAGGATCTTAGAGATCATGAACATGAAATGCCCATAGTCCATTTTCACAATTTTCTATATAACCCAACACAATTTAATATCTTGCAAAACCTAAAAGTTGTTTATCGGGCTTGCTGCTTCTTGAACTATCCACAAGATTAAAGACTTTAAGCGTTTATGTATTTACATACTTGGCAGGTATTAAACACCAAATTATTAAATAGGCTTTTCTACAGAATGTTCTAGAGAACATGGAAATTACAACTTGTAAAACACCGCCGCGCATTTGAATTTTAGTTTCAATAACTAATTCTTCTCAAGGCATCTCTTCTCGACTGTGGATTTACAATTTACCAACAAATAATTATGCAAACTGATACCCAACCCACATGTGTGCTGGAAAGCAGAACGGTTCAGTCCATTAGTTTTGTTTAACTGATTAATGGCGGGAATCAGTTGGGACGTGGCGAAATGCTCATCATGCACCCACGGTATAAATAAGCTTTGTTTTTTACTAATCACGTATCGGGTTACGGTAATTTAATCACGAATGTGCACTTTTAATAACCTTTTTGCTTAATAAGACGATGAGCAAAACGAACGTACCTATTAAAACTGCCTACGTATTTACGTTCCTTTCAATACATACGTGTTCCTTTACATGAAAATGAACGCGCGTCTACGCAAACACGCGTTCATGTAAACGGTCTGATGGATTTACTAAGAAGTTCTTTACACGCGTAAAAATGAACGCGCGTCAACGCGCCACCATCTGAACTTAACCTTAAACTGCCATAAACATGTCAGTATGTATGTACCTATTAATATATGTATTCGAGTTTCTGAGTTTCTTGTCTAGGATTTTGTGAAAGGTGACTAATAGTATATTGGGTTTGTGTATTTAGAAGGCTTCTAATTACTTTCGAACAATTTTTCATCTATACTTAGTTCAATTTTAGTTTTAGCTATATTTTGTTCAGTGAGCTTTTTGCTGGTTGGACTTCGCATATAGCAGGCAAGATTACATAGATTTTGATTACAAACATAATTAAACGAATTCTCAGAGACTTGATTTACATTTACAAGTAATTATGAGAAAATTCCAGAAATTGACTATATATACATATTATAAGCGGTTAACCCATTAGAAAACTGTTAATAAATTCTCTGATATTAATTTATTAGAAAACCGTTAATTTTGAACCAGGTCCGCGCGGTGAGCGGCCGGTGTCGCGTTGCGTCGCGGCTTCCACCCCAGCGGCTATCCAGGTGGTTCCTTCATACCGTTACTTCGTGACATAATAGGACACTCGTGGACATAGATGTTAGATTTTTTTAAATTTAAACAGCAGTGGGATTTGAATGACTAAATAAATGAATAAAAATAAATGAAACACCATCTAACATCTACGATTGCGGTGTTTCAATATATATCATTTGAAAAGTTAAAAAAAAGAAAAAAGGTTTGGCTGTTCAAACCAAAACCTTTTTTCTTTTAAATTTTTTTGAATTTATAACAAACAGAACGCATTGGTAGTTATTAGATCAAAATAGAAACAGCAAGTTGCTACGATTATTAGGAAGTAGGTATATTCAGCTGTCTACTGTTAAGTTTTATACTATAATCTCATTCTGACCATCAGGTCAGACGTTGCTCAAGACAAGTTGATACTTGTTAATAATGTATAAAGAAGTTATTAACATATTCAGTTAGTTCTGAATAATAATAGTTTAACAATACGTACAATACAAACACATATAACCCGTATGTACCTTATGTACCGTATGTACCTACATAATATTGAAAATACACAAGACACACTATTTACTTGTTAAACCTATTATTATACATAACTAACTGAATATGTTAATAACCTGAATTCGTTAGATTTGCCTAACGAACTAACGAATTCAGTGAGTCTTCTCGGGTGACGTATAAAAATTACACTAATTTGTTGTATGATCTTAGAACAGATAAATGTTGCAAGATCCAAACACATGATATCGAAAAACTTTGTTAAGCGCGTGACATGTTCACGTAGATTATACGGGCAGTTAATTTTATTATTATTTTTAAACAAACAAGCGGGCAAAACGACCGCCTAGTGCCAAGCGGAGTCAATATTAGTTCTGCCGCCCGACTGCGCTCGTCCACTTCGCTTAATAAAATGCGCTAAAATAAACAAATCCCGCGCGTTCATATTAACAGATGCATCCACATGGGCGGCTCGGACCGCGGTACAGTCGTCCACAGAAGTGTCACAAGTTTGATTTTATTTTTGACTGTACAAGATAATATAAAGGGTAACTCAATGCTAAGAAAATGCTACATGCATAACGCTTATGTTTTAATAAATTATGGAACACCAACACATCATAAAACCTGTATTTCTAAGTGGTCGAAAATGTATATGACATTAGAATAACAATTTATTCTATTTTAATGCAAAACTTTAAAATCCTATCCATAGATATCGCAAAATTCAACACAATAAAGTCATTTATTTGTTAGGAACTGCCTGTCCAATATAGTTTTAAATACGTCCTTTTTCTATGGTTTGTGTTCGTTATTTTATTTTGAGTTTTCTATTGTCTTTTATATATCTTCTTAAACTGAACTCTATTACATTCTTATTCTTTTCTTAACACTCCTCTTCACATTTATTGTTTGTGGGATGACAGTTTTCTTCCCGACTGTACAACTCTTTATCAACTTAACACTTCATTAAATCAGCCCATTATTACAGTAAGTACAGAATCGCGTGCAAAGTGACTAATTTAGTCTAGACCGACACATTTGGCTGTGTTTACGTCTGCCTAACGTCTGCATAATGATGTAACCCACTTATTAATACATATCTCGGGTTTAGCATATCGGCGTGCGTTTTAAACCATGTGTGTTTATTTGTCCAAGTCGAGGTCAGAGGTAAGTTTCAACAAGTTTCGGCTTCAGAAATAGGGTGTGGTGATGTCATACATTGACGAGCGCCTGTAAATTAGTTCTTTGGAATTCCGGGTGCAAAATTAAAGACAACGTTCTCAGGAACGAGATACTATTCCAGGGTTATAATTGGTCTATAGTCTATTCTTTCTTTACAAGTTTATTAAATAACAGAAAGAAAATAGTTAAATCTTCAGGAGATTTTGCATAAGATAATTTTAAATAATCATGTACAAACACAAAAATACAATAGTATATGCGTTAATTAGATCATCATGGTAACACAAAGATATTGTTTTACTTTTTTGAACGTATAGGTTAGCAAAGTATGTAAGTGCCCAGGTTAGAGTGCATAACAGCTAAATCTTTCAAAAATGTTCTAAAAATATTGAATAAGTATTACTTATGTATCCATTCCTCGGAACGGAAGCGGAGGTAGCTCAATGGTAAGGACACGCGCCTATTATCCGAGAAGTGCGGGTTCAAACCCGGGCATATACCTCTGGATTTTTCAAATCTATGTACGTATTTATACCACAAGCTCGACGGTGAGGGAAATCGTGATGAAACCTGCAAATTCAAACAACTTTGGATTTGTAACCGTGATCCAAAAAATGTCTGGTTCCCCTATCTTAGGGTTACGAAGGTCAGATCGGCAGTCGCTCCAATGTAATTACCAGACTCGCTAAATCCTGGATCATGGTCTAAGCAGACCCCGTCTAAACACGGGACATAACGCTAGGAAGATGAAGATGATGATGTATCCATTCCTCGGAACCAAATTTGATAGCAGCACCCGGCATTCATTATAATCCAATTATTCAAACTAACGAACCGTGAGAATGCGAACATATTTAGGTCATACATGCACATGTCGATAATATTGCTAATCATATGCTTAATCGTGCTAAGTCATGTTGCACTCGGTGATCTTAATAAAATAATACCTAAACTAAATCTGACCATCACACCCACAATCCCTGAAGGGGTAGACAAAGCCCAAGGAGTGGAAACAATCTTTAATTACTTTTTACAAATCCAATATACCATTAGTCGCCTTTACGACATTCTAGGAAGGAACTAGCAATGAACACGTTGGCACTTTCTTTTTAAGGTCTGGACTGACATAGGACTGTACAAAATTGGTAATATTGATTATAATGAGCCATTCAGATTTTGAACAAGGAGATGGCTCGTTTCCTCTTAACTTGCATAGTTTGCGTGAAACGCAGACAGACAGTTTCTCAATTAAGTAAAGGAAGCTGGGTACAGCGGTAACAAGGGTGCGATAGTATCAACTTGAATAACTTGGAAGCCAATGGTGGTTGGATGAAGGATGTAAATATATGTGTAAATATACCTATATAAACGGAAACGTAGAAATTTAAGCGAGTAAGTGCTTAATATATTATATAATATAATTATAATTAGGTTATGATGGGACTGACATAACCAGTGGTTAAAGTCCCTAAATTAAATAAAGAATTAAAAAAAAAAGCGTAATAAGCTTGTAGAGATAAGGAGCGGTAGAGTAAGGAGTGTCTGAAATTTTCATAATTAAGGTTAGAGATACTCATTAAGCCATTATATTACCATCAATCATTAATTTAATGCTTAAGTCAGAATCACACTCTTATAGTGACTATATCCAGACCTATCCTTTTATCTTGCGATCAAAATGTCTAACAACGTAACAATTAACATGTAGAAAATACTTAAACTCATAATGATTTTCCTTGTTTTTTGTACTTTTTTTACAAATGTCAAATATTTGTTTTCCTATTTCAACGCAAAGTTATGAATACATACTATTCGTAATTTTTGCGTCCAATAAACGTTTCTATCTTTCGTAAGAAATTCTCAACTACAGAACCATAAACTGGATAGATAAAAGAGGCCGAAATAACACTAACTAAATATAGTTCATCTAAACAATTGTTCCTAAGGAAACTAGGCCACGTCTGCAGTCCCATGACACACGGCAGGATGCCTGCACCGCATCTGCACTTTGAGCTAATTTATATCTGTTCTAACTCGATAAACAGCCTATAAATTCGCACGCAAATTGAATATACTTCATCCGTTATGATCGCGCCAATTGAGCTTATTGTTTTTGCGACTGTGTTGTGAGATTTCAAGATACAGTTTTCATTTTAGCTACATTTAATGTTAATTGATGTGTTGATTTTATATTATACTGGCTGTGCCCGCGGTTTTACCCGCGTTTATGATTAAAGTTATAATATAACTAATAGTCTATAGCCTTCCTTAATAAATTAACTATACAACATAGAAATATTCTTTCAATAGTAGTTTCTGAGATTAGCGCGTTCAAGCAAACAAACAAACAAAATTTAATAGATTGTGTAAAGAATACTTGTTGAAGTATTTAAAATGTATATACACAATGTGCCAATATTCAGATGACTATAGTCATCATCCTCCTAGCGTTATGTCCCGTGCTTAGACGGGGTCCGCTTAGACCATGATCCAAGATTTAGCGAGTCTGGTAATTATATTGAAGCGACTGCCGATCTGACCTTCATAACCCTAAAATGGGATTTAGATTACTATAGTTATCGACGGATTTAAGAAATATAACTACAAAAACTTTTTAATACCAGCTCAGATAGCTGGAGTGTGAAAAAAGCATTCACACACTTTATTTCCTGACAGAGCATAAAATATAAATATGCCTGTATGACGCCAAATTTTTCCCCTTAACATAAAATTGAAAATTCAGTGACTGCATTAAATGTATATAACTCGAGCAATGGATATATAAATAATTGAATTTCTGCAATGCTGCAATAAGGTTTCTTGTAGAATGATCAATATTAAGTAGCTTGTAAGTTAATGCTTTCAACGGAACATAGCTTTCTAAACTAAACGTATATTAAAGTACACAAAGGCACCATATAAAACGGAACGTGACTTCCACAAGCTTGCTCTAGTTTACAGAAATATGGTTTGATCACTTGACACTAGTTTAGTAAACATGTATTAAGTACATAGTGAATAGGCTATTTTTCTCAAAACATTTTTAAAGTCCACTATTGACATAACAAAAAAATATTGCTCACGTATTTTTTCTTTGTTCAACGAACTAAAAATGACAAAGATACAGCGCGTTAAAGTACCGTGTGACGTCACTAGGTGTGTTAAATTGTACCGTGCAAGTGACGTAAAGCGCTAAATTTTAGATCTTTGTCATTTTTCGAGTATCAGATAAAGCAAAAAATACGTATTCAATATATTTGATATTCTAACTTACGGACTAAAAAAATATTTTGAGGTAATACCCTATTTTATTGTTTTATAAAACTTTACAAAGATATATTGTAGCTACACGATGGAAAATCTATTCTTACCCACGTTTTTTTACAAACATATTATTTTCTAGTACAAGTATTACGAATTGTACTATTCCTAGGACTCAAAACTTTACTTACAGATCCATTTTAGTTTTACTTCATATAATCAGCTGACATACCTGAAAAGACATCATAAAAATTAATGACATTCTGAGAAGCTCTAATTATCTTATTTACTACATACTATCATACACTGTCTGTATCAATCATAAACCCCACACTCAATATACCATTATATATTATTTTAATATTTTCCTATGTTGGTCTGGGACTTAAAAATAATCTGCCAACTGTGTTCCTTGCCTAGCATGTCGTAAAAAGGGACTAATGGTATATCGCATTTGGATGTGTGATTATGTAGGCGACAAGCCAGCCACTTGTCACTACTTTTTCACAATTTTCCATCTAACCCAGCCCATTGTCTCTTGTTGGTCTGGGACTTAAAAAGAATGTGCCAACTGTGGTTCTTGCCTAGTATGTCATAAAAGACGACTAATGGTATAGTCTCGGGTTTTGGGTAAGTGATTTTGTAAGGCGACGAGCTAGCCACTTGTCAGTGACAAGTGGCTAGCTCGTAAAAAAAGTAGGGACTTCTTCACAATTTTACATTTAACACAATTTAATTTTTACGGACGTGATGATAAGTATATGTATGTGCATTATTTTAAGTCCCAAATCTTTGGACTTGTTGTCTAATAATCCCATTACCAGCATGGCATATAAGATCTCTACACTAAATATGCCCCTGTATAACATAGAAAGGAACATAAGCGTGTCCTCTGTGGATAGTGAAAGCAAGAAAGTCCAGTGCTTCATTAATCTCGGAGACGATAAATAAATCCTACGAGATCACGTTTACCGCTGTCGGGATACGTGAGAGGTGGCGGGATCTTCGAAAGCGTATTGCGCGTGATACGAGACATGTGCGGGATCGTGACGTGACAATTTGTAGATAGTCCTACTATATTTGTATTTTAAACAAATGAGGTGGTAAACTAAGCACGTAGATAGATAGATATATTCTTTATTGCACGAAAAACAGATACAGAAATAAGGATGCAAACAAATACAATACAATTTAGGCGGTCTTATCGCTAGAAGCAATCTCTTCCAGACAACCTTCAGGTAGAGGAAAATAAGCTATCGAAAAGAGAGAAGAAGTAGGGCCGTGCAGTAAATCATCGTAGTTCTGGTCGTTTACATATCCATGTACAGATGAAGGGGAACAATGCAAGTAAACCTGCGGTTCAAAGAACTGAGGATGTAGAACTATGATCCAATATTATTGGTTCCCTAGTTTCGAAGGCAGTCATTGCTTTGTAACAACTACACTTGATTAATCTTGTCACTGCTTTTTCACAATTTTCCATCTAACCCAGCCCGGCTTTTTTTTTAGTTAAATGTGGTTGAAGGGGCTTGCTGCCCTTTCGACGCTGCCTACCCCTTTGGGGATTATGGGGATTATGGTGATGTTATGTATGTATGTACACTTAATAAATTGAGAATCATGTATAAAGCGGACCCTCATTGGTAGGAGACATTGCTATTATTTAGGTAATGTTTCAGTTTAAATATAAATATAAATATAACATCACGCCTATTCCTGAAGGGGTAAACAGAGTCAAGGGGGCAGCAGGCCCCTTTAACTTCATTCAGCCAAAAATAAAACTGGACTGGGTTCGATGGAAAACCGTGAAAAAGTAGTAACAAGTAGCTACACAATCACACACCCAAAACCCGATATACCATTAGTCGCCTTTTACGACATGCTAGGCAAGAACCACAGTTGGCAGATTATTTTTAAGTCCCAGGCAAACATGGGACAATGGGCTGGGTTAGATGGTAAATTGTAAAAGAGTAGTGACAAGTGGCTAGCTCGTCACCTACACAATCACTTACTCAAAACCCCATATACCATTAGTCGCCTTTTACAACATGTAAGAAACACAGTTGGAAAATTCTTTTTAAGTTCCAGACCAATATGGGGCTAAATAATTGATAAGATAATTTTATTAAATATGAATAGGTTAGGTGTTCTGCTAAACTACTCTGCTTTACTTGCGTATTATAAAAAAAAAAAAGGCAACTAGACTAATACGTTTTCCTTGAATCACTCCAAACTTTAATAGTAAATTGAGAAACACGTTTCAAATCATACATCAAAATATCCCCGCCCCCTCCATCAGTTAGGCATAGAGCTTTATATAATTTTCACTGCGCACGCGCCGCGCATAGACAACGGGCGGTTAATTGCTTCAAAAATAAACTACACCTTCCGCGTAGACGCCGGCAGAGGAAGGAAGTGCTATGAAATGCGAGTACGAATATTAGCTCAATAAGTTGTTGCTACGCTGGAGTTGATTTTTTGACAAACGCAAAACAGTTAATATTGTTTCGCATATCAAGTCAAATCAAATAATTTTATTGCTTCCATAATTCTCCGAATTTAGGACTTTACATCAAAACAGAAGACGAATAAAAACATTTTGTATTGTTTATAAGTAGCCTAGTTTTTAAATCCAAAGATCGATCTAAAATACCGGCCAAGTGTGGGTTGAGCTTTCAAAAGATTCATAACGCATACTCCAATAGTTTGTCATTAACAATAAAACCACAAGAAAAGGCTTTACAAGTACGATGTAGTCGAAATATATGTATTAAATGTAAATAAGAACTCCGTATATTGTCCATCAATTATGAAAGTATCCACTAATTAAAACAATCCACAGACTAGTCCGCCGTGTTTTCTAAAACAATTACACCGTTTAGCGATAGTGACTGTTGCCTTAACAGTTCCAGCGCGGAGTTGACTTTGCCTTTTTAATATAGGGCTGCCTGTGATAAAAGGGAATAAATAATAAAAGTAAGAGGGAGCGGTGGTATCTCGATGGTAAGGACCCGCGCCACTTAACCGAGGAGTGCGGGTTTAAACCCGGGCACGTACCTTTGAATTTTTAAGTCTATGTACGTATTTATACCACTAGCTCGACAGTGAAGGAAAACATCGTGACGAAACCTGCAAATTCAAACAACTTTGGATTTGTAACCATGTTCCAAAAATTGTCTGGTTCCCCTATCTTAGGGTTACGAAGGTCAGATCGGCAGTCGCTTCAATGTAATTACCAGACTCGCTAAATCCTGGATCATGGTCTAAGCGGACGCTAACGCTAGGAAGATGAAATAACAAAAGTAAGAATGAAAATAAATATTGAAATAATAACAGTATACACTAGTTAGCTCATTTTCTCGAATATGTCCTTGAAATGTGACATCAAAACTGAATATAGAGACTGGTACGCTAATGATTTTACAATTACAATTTAATTACAATTTAATGGGCTGATGTTTTGTTATCCTGCATTCAACTATGCAAATGTGAATATCGAGATGACTCTCAAACTTCTTTATTAAGAGTATAGTCAACAAATGCTGACTATCTATCAATTGATGTACTGCTTTGAAACATCACAACGTTTTACTATACAGCACGCTGTGACATCAACAACGACACTGACTAACTATATATTAATGATCTTCTTCTGATTTCGAAGCAATTAAATTCCTTTTACACCTTACTCGCTTCTTTTCATACATGCTCCATAGTTATACGGTCGTAATTTAAATATAATGAAAACTAACTAACTTACTAACTAAACTTCACGCCACTTCCCTCGCGGGGTCGGCAGAGAAAATATAATATAATGAAAAACAGGACTTTGAAACTAACGTATACGAGTACATAGATAACAACGACATAATCGCAAATTCCAATTACCCTTGTAAGGTGCCAGCCCTATTCCCCAGAAAATAGGCGTGAACTGACCCTTTTATAGGTTTGCGCAACGGCGCCGGTTATGGACAGACTGTTTTGACAGATGCGCCGGCGCCTGCGCCCTGGATGCCCGGATTTGTTTGACTTATGGACATTAAAAACGGCGAAAATTGCCGAAACGGAACGCAATAAATCTGAACCGTGCCGTTGGTTGTGATGAAATTGTTCTCCTGAATAGGTAGTTAATTTTGTAAAACAATATATCGATGGAGATAATGATTTAGTGTAATCACTATACCTAATGGTGTAATAGTGATTCGAATTTGCATCAAAAATTATTCGAAAAATAGTGGTTTTCATTTGGATTATAACTTGGAGTTGTTTTGTTTATTTTCTTATTTTGCACAATGAATTCTTCTTAAGCAAATTCGCGAGCGCAAGTTAGTAATATAGTATGCTTCCTCCTTCTCAAGGTTGTCTGAAAGATTTGGCGATATGGCCTAAATTGTACTTTAATGTGTCTGTGATTACAATGGCTTGTAAATGATTGTAATGGTGCAATAAATAATATATTATTAGTATGAAGACGATCCTTATCGCAATCATCATCTTCCTCGCGTCCTGTTGCTATTTGGAGTCTCATTGACAATGATCTTGAACTTGTGTATCTGATTTATTAAATTGAAGCAACTTACATTAAGCCGACATTCACAAACCCTACATAGGATCCAGAAACATTAGATTAAGTTCTGAACGAATACCACTATATTGTTTAAATACGCAACTCTCAAGAGCTATTAGCTCTATTGAAAAAAAATATGTTGTATTTGATATCCTTTTTAACGAGTAACTCGATAGTCTATCGTGCGGAGGATGTCGCTGGTCAAATAATAAGTGGGTTTTGCACTATGCCTAGTTACAAGTTTACAATAATTTAAATGTTTTGTACTTATCAGTTATCTAAATATTACATAGTATGCAGAATATGCATCGTTCATCTGAAACTATTTAACACATGACTGTTAAAATGTGTCATTTTTTACTCGGCGGAAATGCGTACAAGGTTAGAACAATGGGCATCTTGTTTTGGCTCGGCCGCCGCTAAGTTTTATAATATTCGACCGTTGTCTGCTCGGCCCGTCTGTCCGTCATCAGGATGTGACTCAACCGCGTAACAGTAAAGATTTGCATATAGCATACGAATAAAGTTCCCCAGATATGCGCACTGTAAACAACTCGCCGCAAATGTGAGAGGCTATCTGGTGAATCAATTTGCAGGAATAAGTAATTCGCGCTAACATGGCACGTTGAGAACTAAAACCTCTGTGGAGCCTGAGTTTAGTTTTACTTATATTTTTCCATCTCATGTTCTATATCGTCGACAAGCTCGATGGCGCATTCGGTAGTGACCCTGCCTTATGCGCCAAGAGTTGTGGGTTCGATCCCCACTCAGGACAAACATTCGTGTGATGAATACTTGTGTTTGATCTGTGTCTGGGTGTTAATCTCCAATATTTAAGTTTATATTTGTAATACCACTGTTGTTTCTGATATCCGTAACACAAGTGCTTAAGCTACTTACTTCGGAGTCAGATCAATGTATGTGATGTCGTTGAATATTTATTTATTTATATTTATTTATATTCAAACTCCGCGGGTTTTTTGGTTTCCTCTAAATTCATTTTCATTGGAACTTCTAATTTTACCCATGTACATTTTCGTAGGCATGTTTTGCCTAAAATTCTTCTTAAAAACTAAATACCATTAATTAGCCAAACCCCGCATGTCGAAATTTTACCAGTACACAAGACGCGCTTCTAATATTATCCGTGGTAAAAAATTTACAATATAATATGAATAAAAAAATATATATTACTTCCTAAATGTTAACGAGTTTGTTTATTATAATAATTGAAAGGGAAACAAAAGTGGAAGTAACAAGTATGTAGGTACCTAAGCATAATAACAGACAATGAATCTTTCTCAACGCACCCACCGCATACAATTTTATTACTTAAGTTCATAGACCATTCTATTAACATTCGACTCACCCTAAAACAACATTTGACAGCTTCAAAAATACACCGAGACTGGAGTCGTAAAGTTTAACGACTTGCTATCATATTTAGTACGGTCATTATGATACGCAACTCCAACTGAAAACTCACTCGTAACGTCAGGTAGGCAGGCACGTGCGAAATTATTCCTGATTCGTGTTCGATTTTGTCGCTTACCTAGCGAAAATTGTCACCAGACGGTACCAGGGGAGCATGAGCCGTGCGGAGTTATCGAGCGCGACAATCGCGGAAAATGACATTTCAGCTCAGACGAACATGCGCCATGCGTCGCTTGTCCGATGCACAAACGGTGTACCGGGAAATTCGATTTATACGGGCGTAAATTTAAATCGTAATAAGTGCTCTAGCAGTACTTTACAAAAATAGTATTAGCTAACTAATTGTTAGTAGGTACCTATCACTAATTAGTTAGGCTTTTTATCATCTATTTTATTAAATCACGCGATTACATTTTGTGGCTTGGTTACTGTTATTTAGCATAATTTGCTACTATGACGCGGTCGGATCTGGTATTCATCAAGCCAATGTAGGAAACCACAAAACCGGCTGCCTGCTAACGGGAGCGTTTTTGTTCCTTTACTCAACGACATTTTTTCTCTGGAGATTTGTGCTTGAATGAATTTCAAAGTGATTTATGTCGCGTTCGGTCTTTGTGTTATTTGTGACGGAATTCATTAAAATTAAATTAGAGGTTAAAGTTTCAGAACTGTTTGGTAAGTTATTTGAAAATGTCTGGCAATATTCAGACCTCTAATGGCCAGTTATAATTTAAGAAAGAAAAAAAGGCAGACATGTAATTCTTTTTGTTGTTCTATTTTCGGTGACAGACGCAGACTGGCCGAGTAGCAAAGTTTGACCGCTACCATTTCTTATTTCTCTGAAGTGTTGGGCAACTGTTTCTGACTTTCATTGTTTGCGTTTCGTTGTAATCGGGGGCATGTGTATTGTGTATGAATGGACGCATAGGATTGGCGTACGGACACGGCTGCATTGCGCATGTGTGCGCGGTGCGGGCGTGCGGTGCTCCGTCGCCCGGTAACTACCAGGCTCGCAGAACAATGCTAGAGGTTGCCGATCGGAGCGGCGGCGTAGGTGCGAGGGCGATAGGAGATAATCGATAATGCCTTGGGAAAAGTTGGAGGAGCGATGAAAAAGTTTTGCCGCGTTAGAGCGAGTCGGTAGCGGAGCGTTTCCCGCGATTGTAGTGTAAAGTTGAATATGGTTCTGTAGACAGTAATAATTTAGAGTTTGCGGAGACGATAAATACGTCTGTAATTTATTATTAACTTCAATACTTACTAGCTTGTTTTCTCAACTTCCTCTGTCTCTAGACTATAAATAAATAAAGAAAAATAATTACATACTGTTCTGATAATTGTCTGATTGGCGGTCTAATTAATTGTTTCCTTTTTTTTATCTACCCACATGTTGAAACTCCCGTTTACATTTCTAAAAACTTATCTTTCGTTTAATTTCGGACTTTCTTTTTTACGTACACGTTAAAAATTTTATTTTCCTTTTAACATAACCCTCGTTTTAAAAGCAACGTTTTAATAGAACACGAACACTTTTGAAAAGTGAAATGGTTAGTCTATGGTCTGCCGCCGGTTACCACAGAAAAGGAACTGATTTCTACAGCAACAATACCTACTGTTTATGTTACGTTCATGAATGGGAAGCTATTTGCGAATTATGGAGTTTGCATAAAACTTACTTTGTTTCCATTTCCTAACTTAAGAGTGCATTTGCTTAGTTGTTGGTTTATGTAATCCGCGTCGTCTTGATAAATTTGTAGGTGTAAGACATCATCTTCTTAATTTTAACTGACTTAAAAAAAGGAGATTCTCAGTTCGACAGATTTTTTTTATTAAAGATATTTTTAGTTTATGCGAAAACACTTACCTGCACTTAACTAATACATAAAGGATTTTAGAATATGAGCAATTTTTTTACTTTCTATACAAAATTTTAGGCTATTTTGTACGAAGGGAAATATTTTATTAAAATAACCTCATAACCTCATAATACATAAATAAAAAAATATCATTATAATAAGTAAACGATGTAATTTTATCTTTTTACAGACTTAAAATGATTAATTTATTGTTGGACTAGACACTAGTCTTAACTGTTTTTGACAATTTATAAGTGTTCCTTTGAAACCTGTATAAATAAAGAATATTTTGACTTTGACTTAATAATATCCCTTAGTGATCCACACATCCCTAATATCGAGTAATTATAATTGGTCATATTTAATTAAAAATACACTTTCCGTATCAATTTAAACCCCATTAGGTGCACCGATGCAATCAACAGATACCAGAATCGAACCTGTACAGTGGACGGGTACAACGACATATTAATGAACATTGTTGCTTTTTTTCGCATGGCTAATTTTAATTTCGTCTGTTAATCAAACGGCTTCTCCCGGCGTTTTTACTGCAAATTAGTTTGGATCAAAATGTATTTTTGTACGAGATATGATTGTCTTTCTTTCAAATTTCGTCGCCCGTATCTTCGCCGGCATGTTTTTATAATTTCCTTCATTGCTTTTAATCGCCATGAATATATGTACATTACAATCCATAATCGTAGCGGGAAGAAGAACCTACAGGAATCAAGCAAAATGACTATGGTTTACATTCATAGGTGAAAATGCAAGTTTTCTTACGATGGTATTCCCCTCGGCCTTGAACTAGTGGTAAAATTAGTAGTATTAGTATCTACTTAGATTTAAAAAATCCAGAAGTTCCCGGATTCTAGTCAACACCCTTCCCATGTGAAACCCGGGTCCAACAAGCTCATTTGACAAACCTTAAAATCTGTAACTACAGATAAATTCAAGACTTAAATTGATTCACAAACTGCGATAATTACTACAAATACTTTTAATAACAAGATAAGGCTCCATACTAAGACTCCAGTCTAATTAGTATATAGGTACGCCCATTAGCATCTCAGCAGGACATTCGCCCACATAAATATGCTATACCAACGTCTCATGTAATTCTTATAAAATAAGAGTTCCATAATTTAGTTTTACGACCATTGCTTTACCTTCATTACGACCTTGTTAATGTTGCTGTTGCTGTTTAAATAAATAAACATTGTTACTTTTATTGCTTGTACATACTATTCACATTAGTTTGATTACTTAAAACTTTCACCTGGATACGTAGTTACAATATTTACGATCGTGTAAATAGGGCTTGAAAACTTTTGTTTTTCTTTAGGTACGATTTGCTACAGTAAATATTAAATGCAAGTAGGTCCAAGAATAGAACCCCTGTTTCTGGATTATTGCAATAATTGTGAACTATTTAACCTCTTCCGACCAAAAAATTTACAGAAATGTTAGAATAACATCTTAATTTCATTATAAATAAAGTTGAGTCCCTGTGGCACATTAAATCCTTCTACATTTCATTTTATGCTTCGAAGAGTGTGGAGAATTGTATTGAATAGGTTTGCAAACATACGAATATCTGTGCCAACGAAAGTAAAGATACTAAAATGTCGTCTACAGACTCAAGGCGCAGTAACCATAGCAACGCAATTCCCTCGGGACCTTGTAAATACCGTGTAAAATGTACCAGGGCAGCATAAGATGCGAGCGATGGAGCCCCGGATCTGCGCCGCTACAGCGCGCCTGGACGCGTGATAAAAATAATTGGCCATTCTGCCTTTACTTTAGTCGCTTAGGTTCGACGTTGAGCTTGTTATGGTTGTCAGCTGTCAGAAAACCAAATAAGACGAAAGCCGGTGGTACATCGTCTTTCACCCATCTGATAACTAGGTGAGACATATTTATTCGAAATTTGTTGATTAAAGAACACACACAAAGCAATAGCAATTTTTAACTAAATCTACCACCGACTCTAAGACCAAAATAATAAAATAAGATAATAAATAAAATAAGAATCAATTACATCGCGTAGCATAGATTAATTAACTTAGGCATGTCATTACAAATTATAGAGCAATTGAAACACGGACCACTTTAATAACACAAAACTATTTTGATATAATTTACTAAAAAATAAGAAAGCCCCTTTTAAATAATGTTGTTTATGAAACAAGATAAATAGAACGTGCAATGTAAATCAAAAGTTAAATATATCTCAACTTTTAATCAAACCTTTTACGTTTTTAAAGCATTATGAGATTACAAAATCAATAATAACTTCGATTTGTAAGAGAACATCTCATTCTTGTGCCTTTAATTACAATTATTCTAATCGACAGCACTATAGTGTAATTTATAAGTATGTATGCAGTATTGCAGTTCCATTAGTAGCGTTATCAATGCTATTTCATGCTTATTACGCATTTTACTACTTTTAATTTCTATAATTATTTCCACTGCTGACTCCTACCAACCCTATCACTTAGGTGCACATTTACTTTTATTTATAGAACGGAAAGATTAACAGCAAGCGATGGTTTGAACCCTTAATGCAACGAGATAAGCGTTCAGGTCATTAAAGTGTCCGTGGTAAGTATATTACATGCATGGCCAGCTGCCAGGCTCCGGCGAGTACCAAAGTAATTATTTGGGTAATTGGAAATATGTCGACCGACAGGTGTTGAGATGTACTTACGTTTTAGTGCATTGTTGCCGAATGATACAGTTTTAATGTCAAAGGTTGTTTGATTTTTAATTCACTTTAACGTAAGGCAGCAATTTTCTTATAAGCGTTCTGTCTAGTTCAAGTCGGGGTAGGACTATGTTCCAAAATATTTAATTAAGTAAAGTAACAATAATAAATATCACACTAAGTACATCACATACATTGATCTGACTCCGGAACACAACTGCTTAAGCTACATACCCGAGCACTTGTGTTCCGGATATCAAAATCAACAGTCGTATTACAAATATATGCATAAATATTTAATATTAACACCCAGACACAGAACAAACACAAGTATTCATCATACGAATGTTTGTCTTGGGTGGGGGTCGAACCCACAACTCTTGGCGCATGGGGTAAGGTCACTACCGGATGAGCCATCGAGCCAGTAAAGTACATTATATGTAGCATTCCGTCCTGTATGAAGTCTAGGTAGGTCTATGATCTTAGAGTTTCTATCAAATCCATTGAAGCGATAATAACCTTCGTAACTTTTAGACAGGAGAATTAGACATGTTGGATCATATCACAGTGTTAATTTGTCTGGAATTAATTTCATTACTTTGCGGTTTGCAAAAGACAGGTTGATGTCACATTACATATGTTAAGACATCATGTACAAAGATTGGATTTGATTGTAGACATTTCAAGAATGAACAGAGTCACATTACAAGTACGTTGATATTGTGTTAGGTGCTTAATGACATTACAAATACAGTATTTGACACCGACGAGGAAGAACGCTATCATCCATCTTGATCATTACTAAGAAATACGAAGACGGGGAATTGGCTACTGGTGTTTCTTGAAACTCCGAATTAAGTGATGGAATTTAATTTTAATATCTCAAATTACATCTATAAGTAGAGATATGATTCAGTATAAAGATAATGAGCTTCATGAACTTGATTCAATCGTTATAATATACTAGCAGCGCCCCGCGGTTTCACCCGCATAGTTCCCGTTCCTGTAGGAATATGGGGATAAAATATAGCCTATGTTGTAGCTTACCAATGGTGAATGAAATTTTTGAAATCGGCACAGTAGTTTTTGAGTTTATTCAAATTCAAATTCAAATTTTCAAATTCTTTATTTATATAGGCTTCAAAAAAGCACTTATAAATAGTCAATTTAAACAGAAAAAAGGATTACCACCGGTTCGGAAGGTAGAACCTATCGAGAAGAAACCGGAAAGAAACTCGACAGTTACTCTTTTAAATGCAAAAATGTACAATTTCGTACTTAATAATCTATACTTATTAGGTAACAACACTGCAGGTGAACACTTCATTATGAAGTTAAACATATATGCTTATCATTTATTCATTACAAACACACACACACACACAAAAATACAAAAATACAAATCTTCCTCTTTATAATATTGCTATAGTATATATTATTACCAATTTAACGTTAACTGATCGTATTTGAACATAACTGAAACCGGCTTTTTTATCTAACATGACATTTTGCACATAAGTTTATGCACAGAGTAATAATATACTACGTACAAGTATAACTAACACATAATTATTGATACATGAAAGTTATGTAACGTAATAATCTCATACCCAAAGCCAAAGGTTTTGGACGGAGGACGACAGTAAATTAGTGAATATTGTATGTACGATATCTTAACGCGATCATTGGCAGTTCATTTATAAAAAAACTTAAAACTTACATTTGAATTAAAATTTGTAGACTGCTTTTTATTTCGACGCTTTGACTGACAATGTAAATAAGTGGTTTCCTAGAACCGATTAGCTAAATAAAAATTGCCGTTCACAGAATTGTGAGATAAATATTAGACTTGTCGGAGTGTAGCATTTCTTTAGCAGTTAAGTATACCACCCAGCATGAGAATTTCTTCGCAGTAACAGTACCTACCTGATATTGTATAATTGAGAAACTATTCAGAACCTAATAAAATTTATTTACATTTTTTTATGTATATTTTATAAGAAGTTGAAACGAAAAGATTATAGTCATCGTCACATTCGCGACTGAATAAGTTAAGTAACAAATTGTAGTTTTTTTCTGTCTTAAAATGTATAAGTAGAAAAAGGACCTGGTACTACTTGGTTTTGACTTTGCCTATCCTTTCGGGGATTACGGGCGTGATGTTATGTATGTATGTACCTATATACTTGTCCTATATGTTCAAGTGCATTAAACATTGGTATAGCCTTTACCAATTCTCATTTTTTTACGTTCTAGAGCAAATGTCCATAGGCTAAGGTAACCGTCTTCCAGCTTCTGTAGTTACAAATGGACAAAACAAAACCAACCGCTATGAAAAGACTAAGAAAGGCCTAAACCTTATTTCAACAGAATATTGTTTTACGCTAAACCAATAAGCCTTTACAGCAGCCATTGGGTAGGCAGTAAATCGAGTGGCGAAAGCGAATCTGTATGAATATGCGAGCCCCTATACTTTCCCCGTCTACTACCGCCGTAAATCCTATACCCAACTTACACCACAGACATTACGCCGTATTTCTTAAACCAACCTTATAGTACCTTAGAAACTTACCACAATGCGATTAGTTATACAGAGAGTCCACTTTGGTGCAAGTAAAAACACCTTCAATCTTCTGAACCGTAACAGAAATGAAATGTTGACGTTCTTCATGTTTAATCTGGTTAAAACCAAGGGTCGCGGGTTCCAATCCCGCTAATGGCAAATGTTTCGTATGATGAACATGGACATTTGTACTCGAGTCATGGATGTTTATAAAACGTATTTAAGTATGTCTATCCGTTCACCTAGTATCCATAGCACAAGCTTATAAGCTTAGTTTGGAACTAGGGAATTGGTGTGTCAGTTTGAAGAATTTATTATTTATTATTAATTTGTTATTTTATACACATAGCTTAATAAATATAATATTATCCGTGTTTAAATTTAATTTCACAAATAAACAAACAAACTGACATGACTTTTCTTCTTCATTTTCTATATTGAATCGGTGTTATCCTACTTCCTACTAATATTATAAATGCGAAAGTTTGTATGTATGGATGGATGTTTGTTACTCTATCACAAAAAAACAACTGAATGGATTTTAATTGAACTTAAGAAGAATATAGCTTATTTACCCGAATAACATATAGACTATGTTTCATCGATGTACCACGCGAGCGAAGCCGCGGGCAGAAGCTAGTTATACTAATAGATAGTAACGAAGCTAAGCCATTTTCAGAATCTAATAGCAGCTAGGTATAAATTGAGTACATTTCAGAATTAGAGACCTAAATACAGCTCACAAATTCCAAAGTAAATGTCCTGTCCCTACCGTTGGCAGATCTCATATAACCTTCTGTATCTTATGACTCTCTCGTATACAATACCAAACAACGGCTTCGGCATCGTTTAATTAACCACTTTGTGCTAAGGTCACAGGGCTTAAAATTAATTGTGCCCGGTCGGTGTAAGTTGTAAGGATAAGTAAAGAGGAGTAGGAAGTCGGAACAAATTGATGCTGCGCGCTGGCGAGATTTATTTCTGTAGCCGGGGAACACTGAAAGGCACTATCTATACTAATATTATAAAGAGGAAAGATTTGTATTTTTGTATTTGTGTATGTTTGTTATGAATAAACTCAAAAACTACTATGCCGATTTTAATAATTCTTTTACCATTGGAAAGCTTCATTATCTGGGAGTACCATTGGCTATATTTTATCCCTATATTCCTACAGGAACGGGAACTATACGAGTGAAACCGCGGGGCGCTGCTATACTATAAAGGCACGTGGGGAAACTGTAAATAGTCTTGCCGCAATAGCTTTTATTATTTTACTATTATATATCTGACTGGCCCGTTGGTCGAGTGGTCAGAGACCCTGGCCACGAAACCAAAGGGTCGCGGGTTCGAATCCCGCTAGAAGCAAATGTTTCGTGTGATGAACATGGACATTTGTACTCAAGTCATGGATGTTTATAAACGTATTTAAGTATGTCTATCCGTTCACCTAGTATCCATAGCACAAGCATAAGCTTAGTTTGGGACTAGGGAATTGGTGTGTCAGTCTGAAGAATTTATTATTATTTATTTATATAAGTGCATAGTTAGATACTTATATCTTGTATTGGTACAAAACATAATAGGCACACTTATATTTATACACATATAAACGGAAATTCACTTGTATTGAAATGTTTGTTACACTGATATGCGGAATATGCTTACAACCAAACATTAAGTAACAACTTGGCATACGAAATCAAATCAATAGATATGGCACTTTCTCGAGTACCTATTCGGATAACAGTTTTTTTTTTTTCAAAATGGAGCCGAAGTGTGTCCTATAGGGGCTCGTGCGGGTATTTAAATTTCAAAAATAAAAATCTACTCGTGCGAATACAATGCAAAGGTTGATACAAAAGAACGCGGAGTATTTATAAAAGATTATAAGCATGTAACCCCCCAGTAAATTATAGTCATATTTCTTATCATAGCTTATTATTTGGTTTTCCGATACCATCAAAGTACACAAAAGAAAAATTGTGTTTTTCGACCACTGTGGCTGCACTTTTTGTAAGTAATAAAACCTAAAAATAATCATTAGAAATGAAAAGGAAATTAATTTCTAACATCCTAAAGTCTCTTTTGCAAGAGGACATGTTTTTTCTAGCGCGGACTTTCGGACTTTCGCGAAATCCGCATTTCCGCAAACGGACGATATCCGCCAAAATGCTACGGAAGGACCAGGAGCGCATAGCCCAATAGAAGTGGTCGCGACTCCGGCATCTCCACACGAGATTCCGCGTTAGAAATTCGGGAAAAGGCAGGCGGATGTGAACCTTATGGAATGAGGAAAAGGTAGCCGGTTGAGGATCTGGATATAGCACTTTTAAGAATTCAATTCCGCAAAGTAATAACATCCGCGCGCAGATGAGCTCACTCATATCAATTCCTTGAAAACACTTGCTTTAAGTACTTTGATTTGATTCTCAAATAATTGATAGATCATAATACAATGGGCTAATAGAGTTTTAGATCAATCGTAATTCACACATATACAAACACGAAATATGTTTTGTTCTGTAATTATTACAATCGATAAAAACTATTTTGCGACAACTGAATCTTTATGTAAATTATTACGACGTTATTTTACATGAGATATTCCAGATGCTGCACAACTTAATCCTATATAATTTAAAATTGAAGTTGTTTTAAAGTTTGACAAAAGAGAAAGAAAGAAAGATAGAAAGAAAAGACATTTATTGACCACAATATGAGACAACAAAAAAGGGAAGGTACAATAAAATAATTATGGGTAAACATTCAATAAGACATAGTTAGCCAGTTTCGGACGAAAGAGAGTTCATCCCAAAAAATATAATAGATCCACAAGACACACATTTTGTACACACACAAGGTATTTGTAACAGACCGAATGACGCGCGGCCGCATGCAGAACTAGTAAACAATTATGTAATGAAATAAACTTTTTAACAAGAATAAGACAACAAAACGAACTAATTAACTGCACTCATCAATCTTTGACAAGATAACCATAGAACGAAATAGGTCAAAAATAAAACCGCTAAGAGCAAGTGACAATGCGACATGGGAGCGGTGCGCGGGCGCAGCCGGGCCGCACGTGTGCAGCGGCAGATGCACTTGCAGGGCTGCCCACGAGGGGACCGTAAAAGTGACGAAGACACTTCGTTGAATAATACATTACATTATTACGTCAGTAAGCCCTGAAAGAGAAGGTTAAAGTCCAAAGACTAGCAAGCTTTTACCACATTTAGCCAAAGAAAATGTAGTTAAGGGAATAAAATGTGATTTGCGAATAAAAATACTTGCCAAAAGGGCCTCAAATTCATGTGTGCCCAAGGGCCCCAGCATACTTCAAGACGGCCCTGGTTATCTTATTTAAAAATGAGCTTATCTCCTTGATTCTAGCTTATTCATAATCCTCCATTTTTAACTGACTTTAATAAAACGAAGTCGGTCGGTCGAATTTACTTTCACCGAAACGAACAAAAAATACACTAACATCTCGTGATATCGTATTTTTTATTCTCCTCCAAATCTTTTATCCTTCAGACGTTATCTTAACAAGCAAAATCAACAACGCCTTCATAACGGTCCTGCCATCTCAGCCTTGGATAAGTCAATTGGTAACCCTATCTCGCCGCGAATCACCCGCAGAGAGCACGCGGCGCGCGCGCATCGTTTGACGTGCCGCGCGAGGGTTAACGACGTTTGGGTCGGGTCTGACGTTTCCTGGCCGCTCCAGGCTACGTATGGGGTAAGTGTGGGAATTTCTTGGCCCATTACGCTTTCTCCCGTCTAAAGAAAGTGAGTTTGACGTTATACGGACTGATTTCGCCTTAATTTACTCTGGATCGATTGTGGTCGTGATGACTTTCTCAGATGAAGTAATAAAAAATACTTAATAAAATTACTATAAAAATACTATTAATAAAAAACATGACCCAAATGATGTTGACCGCTATATGAAAATGCAATAGTTGGTAAAGTAATTTAAAAAAAAAAATTATAGGGGAAGAGCTATTTTTATAATAAGACAACAATAATAACATGACTACTTATTTTCAAAACCAGGGGATGGTAGAGGGAGACGCGTCACTTTAAAAAAAACACCTAACTATTAATTTCTTATGCCATTCCTCCCAAAACTTCTGCGATTATTATACTACAGTTATACCATTATACCAAATTACTTATACTACAGCAATACTCAGTTCATCCTAGATATTGTATATCTATTAATCTTTCTATATAATACCTTGTTCAGTCACTGGGCACATCTCCAAACATAAATTCTGTTCGTGTGTGTATTTTGAAGCAAGTTTCATCGCGTCACGCGTGCGTTTATCACAAAAGAACTAACACGAGCTTATTACAAAAGGACTAACGCATAATTTAGTGCAAGCTCCGGCGAGCTAGTGTTGCATGACTATCGATCGTTTGTTCATCAGTACAGCAGATCGCTATCTACGACAGATCTTGACACACACTAGATACGTACTTGGATAGGCTTACTGGTTGTGCGGTCTTAACTAATATAAACTAAACTATAATAATAAAAATGGCAAAACAAACGGTACTACTCGTATTTATTATTACATAGTTTCATTGTCACAACAGACAGTACAAGCCATAAGTGCAGTAATTAATATTTATTTATTTTAAATAAATTTAATAAATAACCATCGATTTATTGTTTATGTGTTTTTAAATGACTCTTTTTTATTAAACCTTACGGCTTTTAGATATCTGCGAGTATATGCTTTATTTTTTTCGATGCTATCAGCAAACTTCGATATTTCTACTACTTTTAAGATTACGTACATTACATATAGTATCGATAATCCATCGATATTCAGTGCTACTTCCAGCCGACCAACACTAGCACTGGCGAGTGCCTTCCTCCAAATTTACAGCACACACCGCTGTTAAAGCCAGTTCGTGCGTGTACGCATAAAGTTTACAGCCGGCTAGAGGCGAACGAGCAAAAATAATGTAAACCTTTATTCTCTCTCTTAATATATTTTTGTCATATTTCATTTCATATAATTTTTTTTATATTCTCATATAGAGAAAGAAGTCTTTCTCCTTTATTTGTATCAAGTATACAAATCGCATTGTTATTACTTGTAGACTTTACTGAACCCCTAGAACCTAGCCTAGTAGGGACTTGAGGAGTCATGTTTACATAGGTTAGAGGATCATTGAGGATGATGATAAATGTCTTAACAGAGGTCCCTCAACCGGCGAACGTGCATACAAATATTAAAGTTTATGAAGGAAAGGGTGTAAGCATGGATTGTAGCAAATACATTATAAGGATGCCCTAGGCCTTTGGTGACGTTAAATCTTATATATACTAATATATAAAGCTGAAGAGTTTGTATGTTTGTTTGCTTAAACGCGCTAATTTTAGAAACTGCTGGTTCGAATTGAAAATTCTTTTTTTTTTTGTTATATAGTTCATTTATCGAGGAAGGTTCTAATCTATGTAACATTAACCATAAACGCGGGTGACACCGCCGACGCAGCTAGTATGTAAAATAAATCTTGATTTTGTGACTTGTGTTATGTCTTAATATTTTGTATTTCGTAGCCTTAACGCTACTAGCCCGCGTTAAGGGCGCGCACGATTGGCGTTAACGACCGTGCGCGTCGCATCCGCGTGCCGTGCGCGCGCGTTAAAGTGAGCGCGGAATTTGCGCCTGCGCCGGCCTATTTGTGGAAGCATAGACAAATTTGTGGACTCGCGAATTGCTGTTATGGTTTTGTTTGCGTAACTGTTTTTCTGGAAATAAACAATATTTAAGGAATATACATAAGACCCCATTTCGATTAATATTATAGCGATTTTAAGCTGTAAAAACGAAATTTTTGGTAATTAATTTTAAAGTGATGGGCCTCTTGGTCGGTGGTAGCTTAATGGTAAGGACACGCGCCTCTTAACCAAGGAGTGCGGGTTCAAACCCGGGCACGTACCTCTGGATTTTTCAAATCTATGTACGTATTTATACCACTAGCTCGACGGTGAGGGAAAACATCGTGATGAAACTTGCAAATTCAAATAACCTTGGATTTGTAACCATGATCCAAAAATTGTCTGGTTCCCCTATCTTAGGGTTACGAAGGTCAGATAGGCAGTCGCTTCAATGTAATTACCAGACTCGCTAAATCCTGGATCATAGTCTGAGCGGACCCCGTCTAAACACAGGACATAACGCAAGGAAGATGACGGGCCTCTTGGTCTAGTATTTAAAATCCTGACCAGGTAACCAAAGAACGCGTGTTTGAACCTAGGACATAGTCTGTTTTGCCACAGATGTAACGTAACAAAATGCAAATGACTTAAATAACGAATATCAAACGGGTACGAACAATCTCGTCACATTTGACCAATTAAAACATTAATTCCAGAAGAAACAATACATCAAACATTTGAAGCCATTCTACTTGTCAAAATATTAGTTATAACATTTTATTATCCCACAGGTTGACTGGCTCGATGGCGCATTCGGTCACTACCGAATACAGGGTCACTACCCTGCCCCATGCGCCAAGGGTTGTGGGTTCGATCCCCACCCAGGACAAATATTCGTATGATATACTTGTGTCTGTTCTGTGCCTGGGTGTTATTATCCAATATTTAAGTCTATATTTGTAATACCACTGTTGCTTCTCGGAGTCATATCAATGTATGTGATGTCGTCGGATATTTAGGTTTCAACCACTTTCCATATATGTATTACATTCCTGACAACTGGTCCTATAATACTTTCGTCTTTCATCCATGATAGGAATAGAAACGTTTTTAATTGCACTATACGCTTCAAGATATCGAAATGGAGTAAATAAAGCCATTTCAGCATCCATAATTAAAGAAAGTAAAATGGAATGAATGGTATAAACTACTTAATCACTTCCCACGCAACACCAAGTGTTTTATCTCGTCTGTTAGGGTTGTAAAATACGTAAAAGCCTTCAATTATACGATAATTAACAAGCCAAGGCTGTAGTAAAAAAGTAGTTATTGTAAAGTACTTCATTTCAATGTGTACTTTTTCTATAATAAGACTATAAAAGAATCTGCATATTGCTGGTTATTTTTATCTTAGAAGGCTTTGTTAGTTTAAAGGGTGTGATTTTAATTAAACTAATATATGGTAACGCGTTTATAAAATATGAAGTTTAATCTAAATTAATTGAAAAAAGGACTTCTTCAATAATTTGAATAAATTCTATCTCATTTAATTGTCTTATCCTCAATATTACTAGACTAAACCAATCAACTTCCGATAAAAAAAAGAAATTATATTATTGTTGTACTCCTATTATAATTTAGTAATATCAAAACAAAGTAATCCATCGAATCAGATTTATAAATGTATGTAGATAAAAGTTTACATACGTATATTTGAAAGCTATTCTTTTTCGGGTTAATTGCGTAAAATCATGTCATATCACTCATACATACATAACATCCCGCCTATAATCCCCGAAGGGGTAAGCAGAGTCAAAGAGGCAGCAGGCCCCTTTAACCACATTTAGCAAGAAACAAAACTGGGCAAACATATCACTCATGCCATAAATAATTTAATTAAAAGTCAATATGTCAGCCCTAAAGGGTTTTTGTTAACCGATCGTGGATGCCGGCTGAGCTTACCCATAAGACACAACCTTGACCGCATGAACAGACGAGCTTCACACACATTGGTTATATACATCGAAGTCCTAACCACTGGCCCTTCTAGGACAGTCCAGCAATTAAGTGTTTAAAAAAAATTTTTTTTTAATCAGGTGTTTTCCAATGAGTTATTTTCACTGAATTAGAATAAGGAGGAAAGCACTTGGATTGTTATCGAATCCGACTACCGCATCCAATCAAGCCCGAGCCAAATGTTCATATTATTGAATAGCAGCTCGTTCAGTAAATTCTTCACATGCAATTCGGTTAGGATCTCAGCAGGATACCTCTGGCTGGACTTGTCAAAATCTTGATCGTGATTTATAGTAACTAGCAGATAACTTTGGTTCTGTGACCCAGATTAAAATCATCTGGATCTTTTTTCCTATGCGTTACATAAATCAGATGCCTACTACAATGTTCCAGAATTATGGGACCCCAAGTAGAAATAAGACAACTTAGTTATCTACGCCAGATGCGCTAACTCACTTCTCCAAAATGCGTTAGCGCACCGCGCACTGCACAGGATCAGGAGAATAGGGATGATGACTGCACTAAAAAAGAATAATTCTATTTAGTCCGCCAGTTAGATTATACAATAATACTAGACACATATTTTTCGCTTTATCAAATAAACAAAAAATCACAAAGATAAAGAGCATCAAAGTTTTGGAGTGGGGGCTTGCGACGTCACTATATTGTAAAAATTTTACTAAATACTGACTAAATTGTAAATGTGTGACGTCACGCGCAACTTGAATGCATTGTATCTTCGTCAATGTTTGTTTGACAGATAAATAAAAAAATATGTGTTCAATATTTTTTTATAATCTGACTGACGGACTAAACAGAATTCTTAGTCATCTTGCCTATTATAAAATAGCCGCGATTAGTATCTTACGACTCACTCAGCGCGTTCCATTTGGCTGCGCCATGGAAACTTTGAGTTAACACAAACAATCCACACAATGAGTTGCACCTGAAATGCATGTGTTGACACAAAGACTTTTAGTTTAGTTGCTGCTACCCATCTAGGACAAACGCTAATAAAGCGATGATGAAACGGATTTAACGGACTAATAAATTTACTGGCCCATTGGTCAAGTGGTCAGTGACCACAGCCACGAAACCGAGAGTCGCGGGTTCGAATCCGGTAGGAGCAAATGTTGAACATGGACATTTCATGGAACAAATCATGGATGTTTATATACATATTTAAGTATGTCTATCCGTTCACCTAGTATCTATAGCACAAGCATAAGCTTAATTTGATACTAGGGAACTGGTGTTGCAGTCTGGAGAATTTATTTATAAAATTTATATAAAAATGAATCGCTGAATGTGTTGCTAAGCGCAAATCTCGAGAACAGCCGAACCGATTTCGCTAATTCTTTTTTAGTTGTGTTTTTTTATTATCCGGTGAAGGTTCTTATAAAAGAAAAAAAGAAAAAAGTTGCACGGAATAAAAATGGGTATTGAAAATCCGGCGTTACGAAGTGCGCCGGGTCAGCTAGTACCAAATAAGAATAGCCAATAGGATTTTCTCTCTAGCTGTACGTATCCGACGCATGTTTACCTCTGCTCCGACATTAGCTCAAATGGTTTACATTTAATCTAACTTTAGACTCACCTTTTCAATTAGAAGTATTTATTTATTGTGTTATCTCATCGGCAATGGTATGTATCTAGGTCAGCTATTTTTGTTGATTTTGCTTAAGTTATGTCAGACATTCCTTCAAAATAAGTACTGAACTCAAGTGATAAACAGTCTACATTAACACAAGCGAATCCTCAGGAAACTAGCTATAGATTATTTTAAGACTTAGTTCAAACAACGAGTTCAAAGACAACGAATCGGCGTAGCTATTTTAATTACAATATATAATAAAAGTAAAATAACTTAACTCTTTAAATTATCAAAATTAAATAACCAGGAATAGGAATAAATTACTTCTACCATATGACAATAAATTCAATTGAAATTCCAAAAGGAACCGTCAAATACACAATAAATTCTAATACCTACCCATATATTTCAGAAACTCAAAAAAAAAACCATATCCGTAAAGTTAACCTAAAAATACAGAATATAGTAAATGAATCACTATTATACTAAAAATAATTCACGCAAATCCTAACCAAAAAAAAAATGCTCAATTTTTAGTCTATCAAAGTCAAATGAGACAGATGTTCGCTGCGAGCGTCGCGTCCGCGCCAGACATTTAGCTCAAACCTGCTTGGGACGCGACTCGGTCTAGACAACCTATCGTTTGTACCTAGAAGTACCAGGGCAGCATAAACTCTCGGAGGTGTTCTAGTGCTAAAATCTAGTGCTTAAACGTACACACACACGCGCGCCAGCTCCCAGACGGTGTCTGGGTCTAAATTATTCGTCAGACGGACCGCCCGGACACCGTAAATAAATTTCAATGCATAAGTAATGCAGTTTTTTTTCAAAGACGAGCCTGTGATAGACAGTTGTCATTTTAGCGCCTTTGTTAAAGTGAATAAATTCAAGGTTATTAATTGTATTCGCTAATCGAAGAATTCTGTACACTGAGTCAGAGCAATCTTAAGATAAGTAAAAGGATATGTAAAATCAACCAATGCTTAATTATTATAATTAATTCTGGCATAAAATAATTAATTTTTTTATCACTTTTCAATGGATATTATTATTAGACAAGTAAAGAAAAAATAATTCAAATCTTCCAAATATGGCTGGATTGATGTTTTTATTTTAACAATAAGAAATTACTGTTTTTGTAAAATTACATCTACCTACTATTTCTGTAAAATGACTGTATTGACATTTCTGTATTGACATAGATTAACCCATAATTCTAACACTAGCTTCTGCCTGCGACTTAATTTGTGTATATTGTGTAATTGTTGTTCTAAGTTTCTTTAATTTTAAGAATACAGCCAAAGAGGAATATTATCCTACGGGAACAGATGTAGGTATTGGATAAAAGTTATCCTATTTATTAACTAAGATTCTTATCAATATATGAACTTATTTTTAATGATTCAGGTTTGAGTTGTTGTATAAAAGATAACAAATATTAATCAATCCATTGAAAGTTTACGTACAATGGAAATAATTACAATATTAATTGTAAATATCAGCCAACAATATGATTTTGTGTTTTGAATTCACAGTAAGTAGTTAAAGCATTTGTATTATGGCATACCAACAATACCTAGGCCCGAATAAAATCGATGTTTCATTATCAACCATTCGTCCCGCAGCGGGTATCGAACCCGCGCTCCTTGCGTCATACACAAAGTCTAAATCATTACACCAACAGACACTTACTAAGTTACTTGCTTGTTATGACTGCCATCGTAGTATTTAAAAATCTAGAAAGCCAATGCAAAGTATTTAAAAATACAGAATATAATTTTACAAATTCTGTCCGAATTTTAAAAACTTCACCTACGCCAAGTTAATTATTTAATTTATCATGTTAAGTAATTTTGGACGAAAATCAATTGACAATGTTCAACAATTGTCTCTACAGCATCTCTACCCTATTGTAGCGCGATCCCACGGTGTTCAAGCTGACCAATTAACATCTGTTCCTGACCGTTACCGTTCAACTAAAGGCCAGCATTTGTTCGACTGTACACCGACTCTACCTATGCACTCGTGCTTTCTTTTGTTTCTACGTACAAGTACGTAGAGGTCGGAGCCGAACGAAACGACTGTTAGTTGGGAGGCGACAATCTTAAATACATATCTACATCGATAAATCACGAGTAGAGTCAAATATAAGATATTTTATCTGAATACCCTAGCTTTTTTATTTTAAATAAGTAATCATTTCATCTATTAAGTTTGAACCAAATTTCTGGACAAACTTTTGGTAAAATGTCACCAGCAATTTTATTAAAACGCAGACGTGCCTACGTAAACCTTGTTGAGATTAAAGGTTGAATACAAGTAGTAATAACTAATAATACATTTCTTAATAATTTATACATTTAAACAAATTACAAATGTTTAATTTGGCCTCGCGTAAATTTAATTAAATATAGTAAAACTTACAATATTTTTACATAATTAACTGTGGTGAATTAAATATACCTAGGTATTTAATAATCATCAATTATGTGGCATATTTTAAAAACAGATAAAACTAAGTACATTGATAAAGTGAAAATTTACATTTTCCTTTATGCCATTCAATATTTACTTATTAAACACGTAATAACATTCCAACATTAAATCAGCTCTTAATAAAATTACATGCATATTCCCAATTATCGATGTCTCTACATCACTACCACATTTTACAGAGACATTTGTTTGCTTACGAAAGGCGCAGTAATTTGGTTAAAGCGCTCCGTTCCATTGTGCTCTACCGACTCTACACGTTTGGAGCCTCGTAACGGCTCTCGTAAAAGTAGAGAACGCAGCTCTTGTGGGTAACCTAGAAGTTAAATAAACTCTGTGCGGAATGGCACTGTTGGTATTTCTTAGCTAAATCCTGTGACTTTATTGCCTACCTATGTGCACGGTATCTCTATGTACATTGTAACTCATAGATCTGTACATATATTGGCATGATATATTTAATACATTAAGATACATTATAAATGGACGAAATGTTTGTTTTAATACATATCTAAATATAAAAAATATATATATTTTTAAATTTAGAAGCATACGCACACTTATTAATTTTGAATATGTATTTGAAAGTTTTGCAGAAGAGATTAGATTTATTTCATTTCCCCCGAATCAATTTAAGAATATTTTCTAAGGGAAACTAGTTTATTGTTATCTAGTGCTTGGGAACTAGCTAGCTAACTAGGGAATATTTAAATGCACAATTGCACACCCGTAGTGCGTCGGATGCAAGCCCCGGTTGCGTTGCCAGGGCCTCTAACCCATACGATACACCAATTCCATTCCCAAAATTTAAAACAACAAGCTCTTTACAGTTCCCATGAAGTTATTAACGCGCGAACGTTAAAAATACCCTACATTTTGTATTAACATTGCCGGTATTACTGCATTTTTTGCTCACGCAACTCGGTAAATTACCGGCAAACACAGAGCATCGCCGCCTACGAACGAACCTAAGAGAATTACCGAACGAGGCCCGCAAAAACGCAAACAAGCAACGAAATTGAAAGCGAAACTTCAAAGAATCGCGTGCGCACCATCCTAACGCTACTGTTCACAAAAACTCCGCGCACACACTCAAAACAAAACCTTGACACGTCACCATTAACTTTCATTTTCGATTGACAAACCGAGGAAAGGCTTTCAGCTCGTATCTAAATCTCCTAAGCATTTAATTATACGAGGCTTGCCACAAAACCGGGAATGAATTTATGCATGAAGCGAGAGAATTTCTACTCGAATCGGCGGGACGGGATAAAAGGAACAATAGTCTTAGTTTTAATCTCGCCTCCTCTTTTATTATTGTTTTTTTGTGTCTCCAGGATCCAGTTCGGGTAGGGTTACCAGATATGAGGGTAAAAAGTTTAAGCCCTAAAAAGGCTTGAAAACGGTTTAAAAAGTTGAAAACAAAAAGACTTTGCTGTCAAGGGAATAGTAGTTGCATGGAAAAAAATCTTTTACCGAAATTGGCATTCAATTACAACATAGCGCTTTCGATGTTTCGTTTTTTAATGAAATCCTGTAAGCTATTTGAGAATCTATTTGTAATTTACTAATGGTATGTGGGGTTTTGGGTATGTGATTGTGTAGGCTAGCCACTTGTCACTACTTTTTCGCAGTTTTCCATCTAACCCAGCCCATTGTCCGATGTTGGTCTGGGACTTAAAAATAATGTGCCAACTGTGGTTTTTGCCTAGCATGTCGTTTTAGATGACTAATGATTGTGTAATCTAGCCACTTGTGACTACTTTTTCACAATTTTCTATTTAACCCAGCCAAAATAAGTTTTTTGGCTAAATGTGGTCAAAGGGGCAGCACTCTTTGACTCTGCCTACTCCTTCGGGGATTATGGGCGTGATGTCAAGTAATTAGAAGGAGACTTTAAAAGTAACTTTCTCAAACCATAACATTTTATATCATAACATAGTAACGTTTCCCCGCCACCTTGACGTCTTTGGAGAAAACAGAAATATAAACCGTCAGAAAGATTACCAAGAACAAGTAAAATGACCAAAACATATTCAAGACATTAATTGCAATTCCATTCTGCTCACGTGTCTAGAATACGAGGACTCCAGACATTCCCTGGCAGCCCTACGGCGGTGTGAGGCCGACGCCGCGCTTGGCCCTTGCCGGGCTGACATGACAAGCGCACCAATTTGCGTGAGATTTCGATCGGTGCGTACGCGCAGCCCGGCCCGTTCCCTTCAAGGACATATAACATATGGACTTCGGGTTGTGGCTTATATGTACTAAATAAACAATTTAAGTTATATTTGTGTATATTCTCTTTCATAGCATTGGAGAAAAAAAATAAATTGTTTCAATAAAAATTGTATGACAAATGCGGTCCACCAATCGATTAAAAAAAAATCCTATAACTTCAAAGATCAAAATGACCAACATAATTATAAAAAGAAAATTATCCTATAGATCAAATACCATAAATCATATCAATTAAAAACCCAATTAAAAACTTTACAATTAAAAAACGGAGCAAATATCAGGCCGACAAATTGGCTATTTACAAATTCATTGTCATGTAGACAATAAATTTGTAAATAATCATGAATCTACTATTTTTTTAACTAATTATTTTTCCATAAAGCTAAATTTAGAATGTAACTTTTACATGTAGCGATAGTTCTAATAAGTTATATTCAGTTACACCCAATGGCTGTATAATTATCGTGAAATAAAAAAACTTAGAGTTTTCAGCCTATTTTGTAACCAAATTAAGTAATTTATTGAAGATATGCGTATCATACCATACTCGAATCATAATTTAGCAAATCATAAGCTTTGCCCTGAGTGAAATTTATTATACGCTACTTATCTGGGCGTTATCGGCAAATCGATCGATTTAAACCTCCAAAAGCTTCTAAACTAGTAATTTGGCAAATTGCCGCTGGGGAGTGCCGTGGTCGCGACGAGGTGGTCGAGTGGTCGTGTGGTCGGGTGGTCCAGTGGTCGAGTGGTTGTATGGCTGTTGTGGTGCATTGGCAACAAGTGGCCAAGTGCACGTGAGTTCGTTGACACCTCGTTATGGCGGATGCCAAGTACTTACGGGAACTTGGGGTTTGGGTTTTAATTGTGCATACTTAAGTACGTTGTGATATACTGAGGTACTAAACTGAAGCCTTATTTAAATTATGCGGATTGAAAGCTGAATTAGTTGTGGAATTTTTAAATTATTTTAATATTAGTATACACGCAGTTAAAATAAATTACATGCCAAAAAAAACCTTTAATTAGGACGTCATATAAGAAGATCATATTATAGCTACTAAAAAATAGAACAAAAAAAAAATTCTTAATAAAAGTAATGCTCACATGTAGAGACAAGAAAGGCAAGCGAACGGCAATAATAAATGGGGTTTAATTTTTTGGTTTCAAAAAAGAATACAAAATTGTCTGTGGTAAATAATGGTCATGTGCACCATCGATTTGTATATATCTATATATTTCATATAAATATATTTTAAATCAGTTGAATAATAAAAATCCTATTGACCCTAAATAATTTATTAAAATTTCCGTTGATAAAAAATCTAGAGCTGTACTGCGGTGTTGTAAAATAAACTATAAATTTTGTTGTGAGACATTATATTTAATTGTAACCTTATTAGACTTCAAAGAAATATACTCCGCAATGAAATATTTTATGACATAATTTGTGAAACCAATATACCGGCTTGATTTACGCCTAGCCAATAAAAGCGTGCAATCCCTTAGCTTTGTGAAACTTTGTAGCCAGATATTTAGAAGTTTTCTCTACACTTCTCTACCTTTCGCTACTTTTCCATAGAGATGTATAAAACATATTAGTTTAAATTATAGGATATATGTGAAGTAGAGATATATAACGATAAAATGATATCTAGCTGTAAATGCTAGAAAATATCCAATCGCATTATAAAGTTATTGGACCCTAAATATTGTATGCACTCTTAGTTAGTCGTTAAATTTAAACTTGAATTGAATGAAAAACCTAAGATAAAAAAAAACACTTGTGCAATCAACATTTCAAACAAGGTATACTTACATGTAGTGATTAAAAAAATTTTTTAAATTAAAATTTTCAGTTTCGGCTTAATTTATTATTTAATGCAACTTTAATTCACACCACTTACCTTAGATTAAAGTGCCCCATTTCAAAGCTGCATGCCAAAAAACCGCACCTAGTCCTCAAAAGAAAAAATCTGAAGCACTCAACTGGCACCACAGAATAATAAAACACAAAAAGGGAGAAGTTTTTTAAAAGCAAAAAGTTCTATTTTTGAATTTCCCGCGCGATCGTTCGCGAGTGGCGCAGTGCTCAGCGGCGAGCGCGTCGGCGACGATTGCGCCGGCGCCGCGCGCAGCCTCCGGCGCGCATCCCCGCCCCACCACGGTCCACGCCATTCATGAAAACCGCCACTCAATGAACTTGTAAAGCTTCGAGCCGTTCTCTGATGCTCGGTGACTTACGATTCTGGGTATTGTACATTTTGAAAATATGATTTTTTTTATATTTTGTAAATACATACCTTTCAGAAAAGCATTTATAACTTGTTTAAGCCTACATACTCGCATACTTAAAACATCAGTAACATCGTTAAACAATTAACAAATTACCAACGGTTTTCAATTCATACTTAATGATATACTTACTATTGTAATATGAAGTACCCAAAATCTTTTTCCTTCTAGCTATATGTCTTTTTTTGGTCGACATGATCCGTGGTGTTGTATTTAACGAGTATGTCCAAGACTACGGTGACTACCTAGTGCACATCATCAGAAAGGGTACACAAGCATGCTTCTTCTAAGTAGTTTTCTATCTCCAGAAACCATAGCGTCTAGTGTAATACAAACGAGAAGATACCTAACGCTAAGAAGTGCATATTGCCTAAAGATTGCAATTCTACTCGAATTAATAAGAAAATCATGGTATGAATTTTCTCTCTCTGAACAAATTATGACATTGAAAATTCTGTTGTAACAATGACGTAAAAAATGACCATATAAATGACCACGCCCGCAATTCCAGAAGGGGTAGTTAAATACCAATAAGTAAGTACCTTCAACAACCAGTTTTAGCCAAAAATAAAATTTAACTAACTCAGATGGAAAATCTATCTATCAACATGTCCCATGTTGGTCTGGGACAGGAAAAAAAAGAATGTGCCAACTGTTTTTCTGGCCTAGCATGTCGTAAAAGGCGACTAATGGTATATGGGGTTTTGGGTATGTGATTGTGTAGGCGACGGGCTAGCCACTTGTCACTACTTTTTCACAATTTTCCATCTAACCCAGCCCAGTTTTATTTTTGGCTGAATGTGGTTAAAAGGGCCGGCTGCCCCTTTTACTCTACCTACCCTTTCGGGGATTATGGGCGTGATGTTATGTTGTTTGTTATGTTAGATGGTAAATTCTGAAAACAGTTACTTATATAAAATTTATTCAGTTAAATTCAATATAAACTTCCCAAATGACAATAGTAGGTCCTGATCCTATTATCAGATGTTGTCTCTACTTTCCAATATAGACTTTAAGTAAGTATAACAATCTAACACTCTCCTGTAGACACAGGCGGATCTTTAATGTACGGGGCCCTGGGTTAATCCTACTTAGGGGCCTAAAATACTCTTGTACAGATATTCAGTCAAAACAGACTTGCGACAGATATTCAGAGCAAAATTAATATCCTTAATTACTGTTATTACTCCGAATTGAAATATAAGTATGGAACAGAGACAATAATAATTTAAAAATTAAATATTATGTAACTAGTGATATAAAGGCGTGATTAATAAAAGTCATTAAAGCCTAAATGTTAAAATGGTGAGACAAATATTTACCCAGCAAAAATTCCTAGAGAAGTTCCAAAAAATTACTTCAAGAACCTCTTTCTATATGAGAAAAAAATCTATATTTAAGTATAACAGGCAATGTTATTTCGCAATCGGTCGTTTTATAGTTAATTGTGCATTATTTTTAGTCTAGTTTCCTTATCTAAGTTAGATTGGCGCTTCAATGTAATTATATAGCCAGGCTCTCGACGCCAACTATAAGAACGGGACAAAACTCAACGGCTTCTACGCTTTATTTGCACATTTTCGCACATTTCCACACGAGACAAAAACCAAATCGTCTTTCCCGCGTGCTCTATTATCTGTGGCCCGTTTCCTACGGGAGTCGAATTTGGCAATTTCGCAACTCCGCTATCTAGGATAGTCAAAGCGCGGAAGCGAGTGGTTGCGCAACGTCGGACATGCGCGAACGTGGCCGCGTGGGCTTATCGCATCCGTTCACGCGTCACCATAATGCCAACGGCACTCTATAAATGTCCTTTACCATGGACACAACTAAAGTTTCAACTCGACTGTTCTAGGATTACCATGGACACAATAGTTTTAACTCGACTGTTCTAGGATTACCTAGACTACTTGCTAAGGTGGTGATACCTCAATGGTTATTATAACTCAGGTGGTTATGTTTATGTAACAGCGGCAGTAGCGGATTTACCCTAAGGCCCAGTAGGCCCGGGCCTAGGGCGGCCAGATATTAGAGGCGGCCAATCGTGATAAAAATTAGGTGATGACTCTTTGGTTCTGAGAATTATGGCCTGGGGCCTAGGGCGGCCAAGATTGTAAATCCGCCACTGAACAGCGGCCAATTTCAACGAGGATTAGCCGTCTGCGCAGGAGATATTATAGTGCACAAGTATGTGCGCAAACACAGATGCACTCTCTATTCCTTCACTCTCATAGTCCGGTGAGACGGCAATGAGGGTTTTTTTGAATTAAAACGTCCTAAAGGTGGCGTAACTGTGACTGTGTGTTAGTGAAGTAGAATTTCCTGTTACTACTTTGTAATTTACACATTTGTCTATTAATTTAAAGACGATTCAAACACGAGTGTTTTTTTTCGATGGCTCCAAGAGGTTGTTTTTTTCATGCTCCGGATTTCGCCCAAAAAATTTGCCGTTCTCGGCACTAACCCCGAGAAAACCCCTATGAAAGTGAATGAGAGCTTATATGAAAATATGAATATGAGCCCTAGTGTTCCAGGGCTGTTTGGATCTGTAACTAAGTTTAATGATTTTATAAAGAGAAAAGGAGGAAAATAACAATAAAAAAAATAGTTCCTTTAGCGATCAACATGACCTTTAATAATGCTTTTCCTGCACAAAATTTGCCTGTAAAATCCCTTTTCCGGCGGTGTTTTTTTTTACGTGAACGTTAAAAAAAGGGGGAATTAATTTATCCTTAATTAATAAAAGCGGCTTATCCCAGGTTAATATAACCTACAACCCAAAAGAACAGTCCTGGAAATACCGTTAACAAATAATTAGGAAATATACCAGATACGGTCACCGGTAGCGGTGGTAGCTCAATGATAAGGACACGCGCCTCTTAACCGAGGAGGCCGGGTTCAAACCCGGGCACGTACCTCTGGATCTTTTAAGTCTATGTACGTATTTATACCACTAGCTCGACGGTGAAGGAAGACATCGTGATGAAACCTGCAAATTCAAACAACTTTGGATTTGTAACCATGATCCAAAAATTGTCTGGTTCCACTATCTTAGGGTTACGAAGGTCACAGGCAGTCGCTTCAATGTAATTACCAGACTCGCTAAATCCTGGATCACGGTCTAAGCGGACCCCGTCTAAGCACGGGACATAACGCTAGGAAGATGTTGACCAGATACGGTCACCCATTGGGTTCGGTACCCCGGCGATCGAGGCTTAGTGTGTAATCTTTTTTTATAAATAACTTTAAATGTACTATATTTAATTCACACTATCTACTATTATCTTTTACATGCTTTGTGTAAACGTGACCATGACTACATAAAACACGATAATGGATTAAAATAATATATAAAAGACAACATGATGAATGATGATGTTAGATTGGAGAATAAATTACATAAAATTTAATAATATCTATAGTACTATTCATATAGAACGTACTACTAGTACGCCAAGGGGATTCCTACATATTTTTAACAGACTTTAAAAAAAAAGGAGGAGTTTCTTAATTCGACAGATTTTTTTTATTTATTCATACTTAAGTATAAAATGCTATGTTACGTATAATAAATAATGATATAACATATAATATTTTAATACATTATAATATTTCTGAGGGGCTTAATCACCCCACGTTAAGTCGCTGGTCCTCCGTCTGACCTCTCTCCGGTCATTTGAGTTGCCGTCTCACCGGTCTATTTTACCACCCTTCACCAAGAAACAAATAATTGCAAATTCCGAAATGATGATATAATTACGCGGGCTGGCACCGACTCCAAAACTAACTGATTATTGTAAATATTTAAATACGTGTTAAAGATTAATACTTTCATCGAAGCAGTCGAAAGAATTTATTTTTTACTCTTTAGTGTTTAGACATTTAAATAGCTATTAAGGCAGTTTTTACTTGTGTTTTTTTATAAACATTTTTGCGGGGATTTTTGAAGTCGGTTTTTATTTTTGTTAAAATTTAACTTATTTGTTACTTTTTAGTGAAATTTATTAATAGGTAGGTAGACCAAATCAAAACGAGCTGCTTTAATGAGACAGTGCCGGTCTTATGAGACTAAAGACGAAAAGTTATAACGAGCCTTTAATGTTTAAAGAATTACTTAAAACTACTAATCTTCAAAGAGATACCTTTCATCATCAGCTAAGCAACATAACATGATGAGTACGAGACGCAAATACTAGAATCGTTTTAAAAAAAATAAATAAAACACTTAACATGTCGTTAAAATTTAAGAGTGGCCCTCGTTTTCATGGAATCCCATCACTAGACCAAGACTTGGTGAAATTGAGACTATCTCGAGAATAACACTCAATATGGCCCTATAATATTGAAAGAATTATCCACGAACTCCTAATCGTTAAGGAGTTACACCTTCCATCATCAGCTCAGCAACATGAGATTATGAATACCAGACGTAAATACTTGAACTGTTTTAGAAAATAACTAAAATAGATTGTACGCGCCTATAATACTTGAGGGTTTCCCTCGATTTGCCTAAGATTCCTTCATCAGATCCAGATGTGGTACCAATAGGACCAACTCCAGAACTCTAAAAATCGTCTTACAATTCTCGAAGATATCAATATTTAAAGAATCATAAACTAATTCCTAATCGTTAAGGATTTGTACCTTCCATCATCAGCTCACCAACATAAGATGATAAGTACCATGCGTAAATACTTGAATAATCTTAGAAAATGTCTAAAACACATTGTACGTGCCTATAAAGTTTGAGGGTTGCCTTCGATTTTCCTGGGATCCTTTCATCAGATCCTGACTTGGTGGCAATGGGACCAACTCGGGAGTAAACCCTTTCGATTAAAAAAAAATTTTGGAAATCGGTTAACAATTCTCAGAGATATCGAGTAACATACATACAAAAAAAAAAAAAAAAAAAAAAAAAAAAACAGTCGAATTGAGAACCTCCTCCTTTTTTTTGAAGTCGGTTAAAAATATGTCTCATAGTACCAGATATTGTGACTTACTTAATATTTCTAAACTGCTTAACATTAACATTCGCTTACTAATAGTAATACTTATGTACATCTTTTTTAATAACGTGTACTGTATCTTATTTCAATATTAATTATACTATAAACCAGAATCTCTGTAATTCTTTTTTCATTTTTAATTGAAATCTGAAGATTAGCTATCCTAAAACAATTACTAACCTACTTGGTTAATGACTAAAACCGAACCAATAAAAAACCGTAACGAACTGTCACCCCCTTGGCTCTGCCCGTCAGTTCCACATTCTCTTTGGTATAACCGTAACGTCAGCAGCCCCAATCCAAATCGTCTGTTCCACAAATTATTCGTGACCGTTCACCATGTGCGACAATCTGAAGAGCGACCGGATCCGCTGCGAAGCGTGCCGGACCATCAACCTGGCGAAACACATCCGTCGGGAGAAGCCGGACATGCAGCTGTATGACAAGTGTACCCCGCCGGAGAAGATAGACTGCTCAAGAATACCAGGTACTTAACCCAGTTGGGATAGCAGCTCTCTAAACATACATAGCACCACGTCTGCAATCCCCGAAGGGGTCCAGAGTTTAAAGACCCTAAGGCACATTCAACCAAAAAATAAAATTTATTCGGGCTAGACGGAAAATTGTAAAAAGCGTGACACGTGGCTAGCTCGTCGCCTACATAATCACAAACCCAGCACTCGATACACCATAAATCGCCTTTTACGATATGCTAGGCAAGAAACACAGTTTGTATATTATATTCTTATTGAGTTCCATACCAATATGGAACCGCCAGTTCTGGAGTATAGTTAAGCCAAATCTCATGACTTCTTAGAATCAATAGACACCCCCCCAAGTCAGTGGCGTCATCATTGACCTACACTCGTCACAATGCTTTTACCGCCCGGAGCGTAAGACCAAATCCATCCCAAGTGGAACCACCTCCAAAGCTTTTCATGCCTTATTTCCATTTCAAGTCTCCAGTCATTACTTTTGTGTGAGCTATAAAAAAAAATTGCCTCCGTAACAAATTGATGTTGCCCATATGCGGTGGGTTCACGACCGGAATTATTACAGGCCCTTTTTCACAATTTTCCATCTAACCCAGCCCAGTTTTATTTTTGTCTGAATGTGGTTAAAGGGGCCTGCTGCCCCTTTGACTCTACCTACCCCTTCAGAGATTATTATTGACTGGCCCGTTGATCGAGTGGACAGAGGCTCTGGCCACGTAACCGAGGGACGCGGGTTCTAATCCCGCTAGGGGCAAATGTTTCGTGTGATGAACATGGACATTTGTACTCAAGTCATGGATGTTTATAATATATTGTCTATCCGTTTAACTAGTATCCTTAGGACAAGCTTATAGCTTAGTTTGGAACTAGGGAATTGGTGTGTGAGTCTGCAGAATTTATTATTATTCATTTTATTTATTATGGGCGTGATGTTATGTATGTATGTATCAATTACTAAGCACTTCTATATTAAGTCTACTCTTTTTCAAAACATAGCACAATACAGTTTGCGAAAGCTATTAGAGCGGGCAGCGTGTGGGAGATGGCTCCTGGTGACTCACACACAGCTCATACATGCATATGTAATATGTATGGCGGTCATACATTATCTTACGGCAGCTATTTTAGCGCTAGTCTTGATAGCGCGACGAGGCAAATGTTATTGAACTCAACATTTGACGCGATCGCCTACGTGATTTTTTGATTTCGAATCTCTCAAGATTTATAGACAAGTTCTAAAATATGCCTACGTTTGTTGAAGCGATGAGGTCATTCGTGATGCAATATTTTTGTAATTGAGTGGAATTATGTGCTTAGGATATCATAGGGATCTAGACGTCGAAACTATCGTTTAAATTTTAGGGGCCTGTTCGTGAAAGAAAAACGGAATTCTTATGTATCTGATAGGAGAGCGGTAGGTTGAAGATTAAATTTACAATAAAATATTTAAAGTATGTAAGTACACGGCTCAAGAAGGAATTTGATTCGCATATTTTACTTACACACATTACACTTAAGTAATAAAAAATCATATTTTAAATGCTACTTTTCGGAAACTCATGATCGTGAAATTTTACAAGAAATGTGCTGTGAGCACTGGTAGAGGAAAAAGTTCTAAGATAGATAGTAGACCTAATTAGGTATGTAACAATTCATCATCTTCTTAGCGTTTTGTCCCGTGCTAAGACGGGGTCCGCTTAGACCATGATCCAGGATGTAGCGAGTCTGGTAATACATTGAAGCGACTGCCGATCTGACCTGCGTAACCCTAAGACAGGGGAACCAGACAATTTTTAGATCATGATTACAAATCTAAAGTTATTTGAATTTGCAGGTTTCATCACGATGTTTTCCCTCACCGTCGAGCTAGTGGTATAAATACGTACAAAGATTTTAAAAAATCCAGAGGTACGTGCCCGGGTTTGAACCAGCACTCCTCGGTTAAGAGGCGCGTGTCCTTACCATTAAGCTACCACTGCACATTAGGTAACAAAAATGCAATTAATTCAGCATGAAACCGCCAGCATAGATTCTACTCGCACTTGATTAAATATATACCTATATTTTTAAAATCGTGCTTAGTATATGCCATGCAAGATATATCAGAATTCTATCCTACGGATCATAATTTAAAATTTATTTGAGCGTGATGACTATAAATGAAATGCTTTAAAATCGAAGTCTATTAATGCCGATTGGGGATTATATTTTTTGGCTAAAATGGATTACCTTCAAACTAGCGTCCAGCGTAGCTACCCAGCAAGCAAGTCGGGGCAGTGCCCCCATGCCTTTAGGCTCAGCGGGGGCTTATTAGAACTCTGCCTCCCCTCCCCCCCTAATTAAAAGTTTAAGAACCATTGCATTGAATCTTTGTGTAGTTTAAATATCGACGCTTCGCTTTCATTCCGGTAAATCACACTTTTGCATCTTCATGTTGTTCGGTTAATTAGATTGACCATACGCTAATTACCTGCACTTTCTAGGTAGATGACTGGCTTAGTCTTTCGAGGTTTATTTTATGGCAGATTTGGAATAATAAATAAATATCTTTGTCCTGGGTGGGGATCGAACCCACAACTCTTGGCGCATGGGGCAGGGTCACTACCGAATGCGCCATCGAGCCAGTCAAAAATCAGATAAGTAAATCAACCAATCGATAAAGTTCCTATAAAATCAGCAATTTGTGAATGCAATGCTTACTTTTTAATTATCATCAAATGACGGTTTTAATATTTTAACAGTTGGAAAAAAGGCTATAGGATACAAATTGTAAGAAAAATCTAGATCTACACTTGAAGACACTCCTTAATTTTTTATGGGGCTCCGTTGGTGCAATGGTTGAGACTACACATCGAACGCGAAGCGCACGCGTTCGACCCCGTGACAGGACAAACGTCATTGATGAAACAGGTCTTTGTCTCGAATCTGGATGTTCTGACTCAATTTTCATAATGCATGTGCATATGCTTCAGAATCAGACAATCTAATGTTGCCTGAAGTTTTGTTTATGTAAGTATAACTCGGAACTTAGTTATTAATACAAAGATTTTGATAGCAAAATGGAAATGGGAGGTATCCCGAAAATACACGCTAAGTTTTTTGCACCGAGTATTTTAATATAATGAATAACACAATAATTATCCACTTATCTGCTTACACAATCGTATCGTAGTAATTGTTTCTGTGTAAGCACTCGACCGTCACAACCAACAATACCTCACACCCTTATAGGGCAGAAAGGGAGGGAAATATAAATCCCATCGCTGTCTCGCTCGTTCCAACGGTGTAACCTGCTGACGGAACACCTCTCGGCGCTCCTGGTGCCCTGATGCTTGTTACAAATTATGTAATGCTTCGCGGTTGCTGGTCGAATTTCGGAAGGCGTTCTGGAACGTCGGTGTCGAAGTACGCCAATTTGAATAAATTAATCACCTTTAAGACAAAACACGTAAATAATATTTACTAAGGGTACACGTTAATATTAAGTCTTTTTAAAATATTGACTGTCTTTGTTCAATTAAATATTGTTAATCCTTAGATACTTAAGCATATCTCTTTTCACGTAGCTTTAATAATCTTGAGCTTGCTACCCGACAACAATACTGGGGAAGGTTTAAAATTTGTTAGACATATTTTACCTATTATTTTATTGAACTGTGAAACTAAATATTTACGACTGTTAGTTTATTTTATCTTGTTATTAAATCGTAAGGCAAGCAATTTATCCAATAGTAGGGCCAAGGTAACTTCGAAGGGCCCATCTATGAGGGGTCTTTAGGATCATAATATATTCCAGGGATAGTTCTAAATATTATGTTTTTTGTTTTATTTGGTTAATGGGGCATATCCTCAAGAGACATTGCCTAAATATGTGTTTCCCTGCCCTGTCATGAGTTCGATTCGCCCCTGAAAACTTTTTTAAATAAAATCAAGCACTGTCGTCAAAAGCTTAGCACGCATTTCGGAGTCCAAGCAACAGAAAAAAATCTATATGACAAGTAATTAATACAAAAAATATATTTTTAAATTACTTTTCAATAAAATGTTTTCTATTCAGTGACCAGGTGCAAATCTTTTACATGCCCATGATTCGGTCTCATCACGTGCTCTAATGTTATCTACATACTAACACACATAACATCACGCCCATAATCAGATGGGTCAGATGGAAAATTGTGAAAAAATTGTGACAAGTGGCTAGCTTGTCGCCTACACAATCACACATTCCCAAAAGCCGATATACCATTAGTCGCCTTCTACGACATGCTTGGCAAGAACCACAGTTGGCACATTCTTTTTAAGTACCAGACCAACATGGCACAATGGGTTAAATAAAAAAAAAATCTATTTATTTGCAGAAATGGCCATCAATCCAACATGCATCAAGGTGTGCACCCGTGAGGAATACAAGCTGAGGAAGAGCGGCAGGAAGCTGACGATGCCCAAGCTGCCTCTCCCGTACGGACATGGGAAGCTGATGTATGCTGTCAAGGTCGGTATTAGTTGAAGAGAGACTAAGGGAAGAAGGGAAGGAGTGTCGCGAGGGAAGTCCTAGTTTTTAATTTTTTTTTATCGTTCGAAGTTTAAAAAAATTTGCATTGACGAACAAATCATGATAAATTGGCCAGTGACTTCATTTTTTTTTTTTGAGTTTTGTACTCTTTGAAAATATTTGATCGATTTTAATATGGATCTATAAGATCAATTTTTGCCCGCAGCAGTGTGATAAAATCTAAAGGGTTAAGTCTATAAGATCCATTAGATTTTCCACCCACACGTGTAATTTGATCAGTCTACAGATACTTTATATTGTGTTCTGAAGGAATATAATTTTTCTGGTGTAACGTTTATACGAATACATATCAGTTCTCGGAATGCAAACTTTTAACATCACATAGGTTATTTATTTAAGTATATCTTTACCGTTTTAGTATAAATCCTATAATATCTGTGTTCATGTGGTAATATGATTGACATGGGGTTTACATTCTAGTCACTATAGACCGTTTCACGTAAAATGATTCCTGTGATATGAGTCCATACTCCTTTTCATTGATCGTACTTTCTAAGAATTATAATACATACATAACAACACGTCAATAATCCCCGAAGGGGTAGACAGAGACAAGGTACATTCATCTAAAAACAAAACTGGGCTGGGTTAGATGGAAAATTGTGATAAAATAGTGCCAAGTAGCTAGCTTGTCGCCTAAACACCCAAAACCCCATATACCATTAGTCGCCTTTTACGACATGCTACGCAAGAAACACAGTTGGCACATTCTTTTTTAGTCCCAGACCAACATGGGATATTGACTTCAAGTCTTTCTATATCATTAAATTTCCTTTTTTTATATAGTTTACCCTACCCCGCTAGGAAAGTGGCGTGAAGTTTAGTTAGTTAGTTATATAGTTTAAGATTCTATGTCATGGGAGCATTAAATTGCTTACAGTAAAATTTCCGAAAAAGTTTACATACTGTTCATATTGTGCGAGTCTATTTCCAGCCTAAAAGATATTAAGAATATATTAGTAAGAAAACATCATTTCACAAACCGGTTGTAACTTACGTAATCCAGTTACACATTACAATACTATTAGGACCTAGACAGACACAGTTGAACTTCTCTCGCCTTCTGCTAGCCTAGTAATAATTAAGCCCCGCGCATTCGCCGCTTAACCGAGTGAATGAAACCTACGACCACCGGTGTAAGTTGTAACCTCTTCGCCGTTTCATCTTTGTTAGTACGTATCGATCGAAGATGTCTGTAGCGTAACATCTCCCCGCAGGCTGGGCTCCTGGTAGGCGCTGTTTACTTCACGTATACGCAGGGAGTGTGGGGCGACCAGCAGGACGTCACTGAATGCATCCGCCGGTGGCAGGAGTACGTCCGCAGCATCAACACCAGACGACCACCGACCTTCGACCAACGAGGATGCGTCGTGGTATGAAACTAAGCCTTATTTCGTAAGGTTTTATATTAAAAGTTGCGTGGCGTGAATAGTAGGAGAATCAGTGTTGCCATGAAGGTTACTTAAAATTTCCACTTTTGAAGACGGGGTAGAAGAAGTCTTGGCTTTAATTAAGTTAGTTTTATTAATTTTCTGCTATTAACATTAATACTTAAAATGTATCTTTACACTAATTTAATGCTTGGGTATTTTTTTTCAATATTTGAATGGAATTTGGAAAAGCGGAAAATAAATAGTACCTACTTAATGATTATAGTCATCAATAAATATAATGTATATATTCTCGGCTGGCATTCAAATAATTAAATTTTAAGGAAGTCCGAATGCAAAATATTTTTTAGATAATTATTACACAAAGATAACACGCCATATGTGCCTAAATTAAACATTGGATTTTCCATATTGTAAATTTTAAATAAGTATTTATTATTTGCATAATATGTCGAAAGCTTTTATCCTTAAATGCATAAGAGTTCACATTCCACAGTCGAAATCGTTAAGGTATTGTAAATATACAATAAAATTATAATGTAAATTTATAATAAACTCACAAAACTATAATAACTGGTCAGTGTCACTGAACCAGTAACTTTTGTTACTCATATGAAAGTAAAGACAATAGTTCTTGTAAATTATATCTAGTGTGTTGCAAAGCGTCACATTTCGTAAGAATAGATATTCATGTGTGGATCGACGTTTTATCATTTTCCCCGCAACACCGGCCTTCTAGACGCGTGGCAGCCCAACGCGAATAAATTCGCGCGCCACACCTGCCGCTAGCTCATGCGCTCCCGGTGAATGTGGTTACGTCATCGGGCGATCCGTCGCGTAGGACCGACCCCGCGTCGGTCGACGTACGACGAGTGAGACAACGTAACGGTATTCAGCGGAGGCACTTATTGAAAACAGCCATTTGTAAATTAAAGATAACTTTTATATTTTTTTCAAATCAGGAAAGTAAACAATGAAGGCGTTTTTAGCTTTTAGGTACGTTGTCCTTGAACAGCATTTTGGCTAAGTACATACTGATTTATTACAGTCAGCTAAATATGACATTTAAAATGTTATCTGCTTCTGAGTAAAAAAAGAAAAACCGAATCAAGCTTTGTTCGTGATTTTTACTTTATTGTTCAGTTGATTTTTCCACCTGACTACTAAGACGATATCTTAATCCATAAATCCATTAGAAATAGTGTATAATAGACTAGCAGCGCCCCGCGGTTTCACCTGCGTAATTCCTGTTCTCGTGGGAATATGAGGATAAAATATAGCCTATGTTACTTCCGGATAATGTAGCTTTCCAATGGTGAAAGAATTTTTGAAATCGGCATAGTATACAAAAACAAAAATACAAAAATACAAATCTTTCCTCTTTTTTTTAATATACAGATAAATCCATCAAATGCCATGTTTAGCTGTTAAGATTGTCGGAAAAAAAACATAGTATTAAGTACAGTAAGAATATTTTTATGATATTTAACCGTATAAGTAACATGAAGTGTTAATATGCTTACTTGTGCATATACATTTAATGGAAAATGTTTTCAATGGCCCTACTAGTAGACACAATGGCATTCATGATTTAGAAGATTATCCATTTTCCGGTCAGGTTAACAGATACATTGTATTAATAAAGAGAACCACGAATGTAGAGCATTATTCACGCTCTACCAATCCACATTATCATAAACGGCGAGTAATAAATTCTAATCAGACCAAAATACACGGTTTGATAAACGTCGCTACATTCACGTCCTCTTTTTATTATTAACTGACTTTGAGTGTGTTACGTTTTTAATACGAAAATTTAGTAAATAGGTGCTTATATTTAATTATACAATGATAGTGTCTCTATCTTTTTTTATAGTTCTTTTTACATTTATTTGCATAATATACACTACATCATCCATTTCACTGGGATATAACAATATTTAGACGTGGTTTAATTAAATTTTTAAATTTTAAGTCAATAAATATTTCAATTTACTTACTTGTTAATGTGTTGAATTTTATATTCTCGTGTTTGACAAGTTTTATATGTGGAATAATATTAGTGTTACGAATGGAGATATCTAATTTGCATTGCTATTGCAAATTAGCAACCCTCTAAATAAAACAACCAGCTAGACCACTACCAGCCAGGTTGTTATTTGTTTAAAAATACCAGATAAAAATACCAGTTGGATTGACGAGTTCAAACCAAGTTTGATTTTTTTTTTGGGTTTCAGTTGAATGCGGTAGGTACCTAAAATCAAACAGCTGGACATATCGGCATTCTCAGGACCCTCAGAACGAGGTTGTGGGCGGAGTATACTGACTGGACTCATAGGTGTTACGGAAGTACTACAGTTTCGACTTTCGTCGTATGAAAGCTGCGAATAATCGCGTGTTAAGATGACCTGCATGATTAATATTTTTTGGGTATTTCCATTTTCGTTGTTTTAAGAAAGCGCTGTTTTATTAACATCCAGATAAATAAAAATAATATTTCCTAATCTACTATTACGACTGATATTGAAATTACATTGTCTATTTCATGAGTAAGTAAATAAAGTATATTTGATAAAATTTAGGTACAAAAAGCTAGGTATTGAACTATCTTCATTTCTTTATTAGCTGTAAACTGCTTCATGTAAATTTGCATGAAAACATTACGTCAATAAATAATAAACGAGGTAAATAACCTACCATAATACAACAGGCATTTCATTTTCCAGTAATATATTGATAATATATGATAATACTTTAATGAAAACCATGTCAATGTAACGTGTGAATAGAAAATACTGTAATGTTGCAAATTCGTCCTAATCCGGACCACGCCTACGACCCACGACCGGCTCGAGTCGAATCGATCTCTCTCTAGCTCCTGTGCGCCTGGTAATTCAGAGGCTCTGCCATCCAACGGCGCGGTCGTTCGCGACGGTCGCCACTCCAATCCGCGAAACGTCCGCTCCTCACGAAATCTCCCCACGCATTACTTTATATACTCAAACCTTCACGAGTATGCTAAGTCGTGGTTACTTACACCTACCGGTCTCTGCGGGCCCGGTGCGCGTCTGCCGCGCACGGCAGTCGATATGGCGCATTAAGTCACGCCCTCCCTACTTGCATTTTCGTAGGAATGCCAAATAACTCCGCGAACTCATGATCGCCTGGTACCGACACGTCAGTCACATACAAGGGACGCTGTTCCTTTTCACAATGGATTTTGTTTTTTTCATTCTAACAATGGCGATGGAATGAACGCTTGTCGGTTAGGTGATCTATTGAATTTTTTACCGCGCGAAGTGTAAACCAGAATGTTTAATGTTGTTTGTATAGTAAACAGAAAATGAAAAACATTATTTGACCTACCTACAATGAATTTTTATGTTTTTATGGCTAACATCGATTTGTATTTATATATTAGCAGTATTCTGTATTTTTGTATGATACTTTTTACGATTCTTACATCAAAAGGAAATTAAAAGCTTTCTGGTCCAATATTTTTACATACCAATTAAAGAGTTGTACAATAGTGTTGGACAAAGTGGGCATAAATTTATAAACTGAAAAAACTACTTAAAAACTGTAATATTATATTTATAAATAGGTACATGCTTAAATCTACTTATAATAAATCTGTAGAGAGGTCAATTCTGTACATGAAATATATTTTCAAAATAACTATCAGGGGGTGATTAGTGATCGATACTGATGCCAAAAATGCAATCAGTAAAATTTTTGTTTGTCTGTCTGTCTGTCTGTCTGTATGTTCCTTATAGAAACAAAAACTACTCGACGGATTTTAACGAAACTTGGTACAATTATTCTTCATACTCCTGAGCAGGTTATAGTATACTTTTCATCACGCTACAATCAATAGGAGCAGAGTAGTGAATGAAAATGTTGAGAAAACGGGTGAAGTTACTCCATTTTTTAAGCTTCGTCGCGTGTGCAGCCTTAATGGTTAAAGTTACTGACATAGAAATCATGTATGACGGAAATAGTCTTTATACTATTAACCATGAACGCGGGTGACACCGCTGGCACAGCTAGTAATAAATAAAATTGATATTTATAAATAAAAAAAATGTGTATATTCCTAGAAAATTCCAATATTACTTATTTGAATTTAAATCCTATGAAGTAAAACGTATAAAGATTACGTCTATTGCTGTAGCTGCAAGCTAGAGATAATTAATTATATTATTGATGATTAATAGACAATTGACACATAAAACACATAATTACTCTGCTATAACAAACCTAAGGCCAAAGTCAGATATTGTTCCCCGAGATAATGTATATTTTATATTGGCACGCCTCACTTCGTACTAGTGCCCCTAATATCCCCGACTACCAGGAGCCTGGGGGGGCAGGGAAGTTCAAACTACGAGTTGCGTAAAACAGACCGGAAAGTACCTACATCCTCTTGAGTGATAACAGCCTGGTATAATTGGGTCATTTGTTTGATGACAATGTTATGTTACAAGGATAAAGGAAACATGAAAAAATGTGAAACAAATACGCAATATCTAATGTGTTTACTTGTGTTTCAGACACACTTGAATTATATAACAAGCCAACAACCTAACGTTAACTTGTTCCTCTAGAGGTTTAGGGGACGGGTTAATGCACATCAAAAACTGTTAAATTACGAACTTTGAATTGGCAAGTGATTCGATAAACATAATTTGCCATTCGCATTAGACTTACATACATACATACATAATATCACGCCCATAATCCCCGAAGGGGTAAGCAGAGTCAAAGAGGCAGCAGGCCCGTTTAACCACATTCAGCCATAAACAAAACTGGTCTGGGTTAGATGTAAAATTGTAAAAAAGTGGTGACAAGTGACTAGCCGGTCGACCGCACAATCACATATCTAAAATCCGATACACTATTAGTCGTCTTCTACGACATGCTAGACAAGAACCACACACACATTCACATTCTTTTTAAGTCCCAGACCAACATAGGACAATGGGCTGGTTTAGATGGAAAATTGTGAAAAAGTAGTGACAAGCGGCTAGCTCGTCCTTCACAATCACATGCCCAAAACCCCATGTACCATTAATCACCTTTTACAACATGCTAGGCAAGAAACACAGATGGCACATTATTTTTAAGTCCCCGACCAACATGGGACGCATTAGACTTACTTGACAATTATAGCTTCGACAAATTACTTTTACATAATATAACTAGTACGTAATAGCACAGAGTAATAATATACTACGTACAACAGAGGGTCACTGCCCATACTTGAAAAGTTACTGCTATAACTCGCGCAACAACAGCGACAGTGGTGAGTAATTGGAACTACAGCAAAGTTTAGTCTGTTTGTCAGGAAAAATACAAGATGACGCTACAAGCACAGGTTAGTTGTTTCTTAGTAATAATACGCCATCTGTGTAAAATTCATGGTTTTAAAACAAAGATTATTTTGGTTTGCTTCTGAAGAAAATATTTTATAAACATGTTTTTTACGTAAATTTAATAAATTATCTAAGAAATGACGTAAATAACTTATTCCAAAAGAAAGCATTTTTTAAAAGTGAAATAATAACGTTTTTATTCGGTTTTATCTCTCAATCAGTCTTAATGATGCCTGTAGCGACATCTGTCTGTGTCAAGTCTATACGAAATCTAAAATGTATGTGATTGACCAGACATGGTATTAGGGAAAGTGCAAATCTGTTAATCTTTTTATTTAGAACATATATTTTTTTATACTTACTAATGAAAACCAACATGATTCGAAGCTTATCCACGAAAACAGTAGCTCAGCGGTTATATTGACGGTTATATCTCATCGGATGTTAAACTAACAACATATCCTTTATTATTGTTTTTATGACTTATTTAGCCTTATTACAAAAAAAATGTCCTCAGTCTCGATGTAGAATATGTGGTGTTGATAGAAATTTTAATTGAAACCTGCGTTATACAAAAATTGCCTATAAAAATAATTGTAATTGTTTGTTTCAGAGGAAAGATAACAACGAAAGCCTTCTCGCTCCGATGTATATGATGTACAAAGACATCGTTACCTCTTGCTTTTCTGGTAAGCCAGAAGTTTCTGGAAAACTCCTTTATTATAACATCCATTGTAGAAGTGTTATGACTTTAGTTATTACAAGGAAATTTGATTAAATAAAATTATATACCTACATGAACCATAACTATATGAGAAGGTTAATCCCCACCTATTAATTTACATATGTGAGGATTAACCTTCTCATAAATAAATAATAAGGGTAGTTCTAGTACATATATTAAGATTGCCATAAAACACAATAGCTGCTAAAAATATTATCCCTACTAATATTATAATCGCGAAAGTTTGTAAGTATGGATGGATGTTTGTTACTCTTTCACGCAAAAACTACTGAATGGATTTTAATGAAACTTTACAATAATATAGCTTATACACCCGAATAACATATAGGCTATGATTTATCGATGTACCACGCGAGCCTGCCGCGGGCAGAAGCTTTATTAATCAAATTACCGTCAGACCGCTTGCTTGCTTGACATCTCTAGTACATATCATCACGCCTGCAATCCCTGAAGAAGTAGGCCGAGTCCAAGGAGCAGTCTCCTTGAACCATATTTAGCCAAAAATAGATACTAATTGGGTTAGATGGAAAGTTGTAGAAAAGTGACAACATAACATCGTCGCGTACATAATCACAAACCCAATAGATAAATAAATGCTTAAGTGTTATTTGGTATTGAAATTATGTAATGAGGCTATACCTAAGGCTTTTCTGAATGGCTCATTAAAGAGTAAGTTAAAAAAAAAAATTTAATTAAGATAATCTTTATTTTCTCCCGTTTACCGTTATTATTACAATTCTAGGCAAATGCCTTGAATTGTGATATGTATCTACAGGTAGATGATGATGAATTATATAGTCTACCTCCTTGTTATTTAAAGAATCTACATACATACATAACATCACGCCCATAATCCCCGAAGGGGTAGGCAGAGTCAAAGGGACAGCATGCCCCTTCAACCACATTTAGCCAAAAATAAAGCCGGGCTGAGTTAGATGGAAAATTGTGAAAAAGCAGTGACAAGCGGCTAACCTGTCGCCTACACAATCACACACCCAAAACCCGATACACCATTTAGTCGCCTTTTACGACAAAAATCTGTTAAACAATTTTGTACTGCCATATATCACTGTAGAAATCTCATAATCACGTCTAATATTTATAAATGGGTGGTTTACGCGGGAAGGCATGAGAGAGTGCTGTTTCATGATTACTGCTAGCAAGTATGTGTGTCTAACCGTTAGAACTTTACATTCTCTGTACAGTTCATTTGTGAGAGTCGCGATTTTTTCCAACCAACCTTCAGTTGTTCTTCTAAGACAAGCTTGTCTATTTTCAAGGTGTGGTAAAAGTCCCGCTACTAATAAAATGCGCATATGTGGATTACTTGAAGGCCATGGAAAGGAAAGAAGCTGAAGATGCGCTGGAGAGAAAGATCAGGAAGAGAGGATAGTACCACCAGCCCCAGATGATAGTCCTTTGATAGTCCTAACTACTATACTGATACTAAGATGAAATATAACATATTCATACCGGGTCCTTGCCATTTTATTCATTTCGTTATTACAAGGTACAGAGTCGTTATTTACATTTTTCTGAAGTTTTCTTTATGGGCAATCTCGCAATTATATTTCATACCTTATCGTAACTAAATTACTTAGATTTTATTTGACTAAAAATTTCGTTATAATAAGAATTGATATTTAAAGCAAAAGTATAAGAAATTTCTTATATATCAGTGATAAAACATTTTTCATATTTTTTTTAATCGGCTTATTTCATTTGTATATTTGTATCAAAGACTTAAATTACTTTAGTAGGTAATGGAAAATAATGTCTACAAATAATAAAAAATATGTTTTATCCATTTTTCTGTACGGTAGCATTTGTACTAGTACAAAAGTCTAGACTTTAAATCTATATAAAGATATATAAAAATACTTACCTAAGTGCAAGTATGCTTTTAGTTTCGTCGCTTTATTTATGGTCATGATTTAGAACAAGTACATCTTGCATTAGAATCGAACTATATTTTTCATAAACAGAGGAAATAACATTTAAAACCAATGGTTTCTTTCTATTGAAGCTTTAAATATAATTTATTAACTATTCATTTGTAGAAAGAAATTTGTAAAGACGTGTTAAATGTTATTTTTACTTGATTGGTTTTTTTATACACTGTGCTGTACAATTTATGCGATTTTATTATAAACTTGTTTTGATTTGTTGTTACAATAAAACATTTTACTATATATTAAAGTTTATTTATTATATATTTTTTTACAATATAAAAAATATAATTTAATAGTCGAAAATTACTAACAGTAGTCAGGGTTGACTGTTATTAATATTGAAAAGGTATCAAACGTTACTTACCACTGAAATTAAGGCTGAATTAAAAACATATATACTATCAAGTCAATATCTCTGCGTCCGTCGCCTCAAGTCTGAAGCGTGCGCGTCTGGGAAGGCTGGAGTCTCTTCTGGTAAGCCTCCCGCCAGCATGCACTCCAGCTGTCTGATGTAAAGAATTGCTATCCTGGAACAAACGAAGAAATATATAATTTATTTTATTAGGTTTGTCGTATCTAAAATTATGTAAGAATGCTTGGATCCTAACTTAGACTTGCGACGGCAAAGTATGGCAAACTAAATGTCTCAAGTTTTTAAAGCCGAGGTATTTTACATGGCTTTCAATTCCAGACTTGTCTGACAGACAGGTCTGACAGACCTAAGTTTCTGAACCAAGAGGCCAGTCTTAACTTTTGAATCGGATGCTCTATCCCCTGAGTGGTAGAAAGCAGACTATTTTAGAGCATATGCGGATGTCCCACGGCTGGAATCAGATTGGAGCTCGAAATCGTTGTATTGACATGCGCTGATTTTCTGTATTAACAAAGTTTTCCGCATGTATGTATCTATATTGTATTCCTTACATTAGGGCACAGTGACTTGAATCCAATTCCGTAAGCCAGTTCGGTACAATGGTATGGAGTGAAACTGTAAAGTATTACACTATCTACCTTAGGCACTCGATCTTTGAATATTTCTTCTTGGAAGGCTTAGCAACTGGCAGCTTGGAGCGAAGCAGATCAAACGCTCGGTTCATGTCCCGCATCCTGGTCCTCTCGCGGTCACAAGCAGTCTTTTTGTATTCTGAAAAAGCACCAAATACCCTTTTCAAAAATCCCATTCCATTCTAATTTCCCTTCCGTCGAGCATGATCTATTAAGCATTTCTTGTCATAAACCTCAGACAGATTCACCTCTTTCTAACTGTAAAGCCCGTTCTTTCCAATTGAGTACGTTGTCCTGGCTGGGATCCTCTCTGTTGTACTTGACTGTCTCCTGGGACTCGTGCGAGAAGTCCAAGGATGACTCAGAGTTTGCCGTCTCTTGAACTACCGTCTCTCTATAATCCTGTTCGTAGTATCTGGGTCCTATAATGGGAGGAATGTTATGATAAGAAAGTAGACGCGGAAGTAGAAAACTATTTTATACACCAGGCCTTAATAAAGCAAGTTTCAAAGATAAATAATCTAGCGCGGATCCAGATTGAATTGTACGTTATTTTATTCTTCTTTCTTCTTTTGGTAGATGCGGGATTGAAACTCGACCACACTAACATCACTAACTCATACATATGTTCAGAAATTTGAATGGTTGGAAACCTATTTCCCCACCTTTCCATAATTGTTCTTCTCCTAGAATGTCTTTATTATTTACATACAGACCCCAACGGCTTTTAACACAGTTGACTATTTAACCAGCTATGATCTGAAGCACAACGAAGCAAGGAAGCGTAGCAGCTATCAAATGGAACACTCCTTTACGTAAGGCAGCAGTGTCTTACAAATTGTTCCAACTCCTCGCACGAATCCCTCAAACATATATATTTTTTTATTCACACATATTCCTCTTTACACCTGTTTCTATATCACTTATTTAAGCCCTGTTCCAATGGGGCTAGGTTACTGAAACTAGCTAGAGGAACCTTTCATATACGTGATTATTTTAACCATCGCGCATAGCTCTTATGAAAACGCAACCTTATTGTCAATCCTTTAAGGTTAAATTACCTTCGTGGGATGTGTGATCCAGCTCATGTGGTCTGAAATACGTCACTCGTCTTGGCTCATAGTCTTCGAGCACATACGACCGGTGGTGCGATATCGTCTTGTCATACTTCTTGTGTGAGAACGTGAGTTCTTCTTTCGGCTTATCATCCTGCCGGCCTATTTCTAGAATGACACGGTCTTCTGGATCCCGTTTCTCTTCTTCCTCACCTTCTTTCACGATTGTGTAGTTTGCTATCAGAGGAATTGGTGATTCGTCGTCGTAGCTTTGGTTGTACATATTAACTTAGGGTGCCTACAGACATGTGCTCAATGTCGCAATTCTCACTTTGTCTAGAATTAGCACTAAGTCTTACGCAGAGTTTGAACAAGATTTCTTACATATAATTACGCGGGCGTACGGATTGTTCCGCTCTCTCTGTCCTGCTCTAACAGCGATACAGTCATCGAAGATGCCTGCACTGGTAAAGCCACATTGAGTATGCACTAGGTTTCAACTTCACCTCACAACTTCTAAATTCAAAGTATTATTGCCAAAGTACGTTCGATACCCGTGTTACCTCAACCTGCCACAAATAAGGACTGTGTCATCCACTTCTCCGCACCATTGTCATGCATATGTGATCAAAGTTGCCTCTTTGTGTATTCAAGTGTTCTCCTACAATTTTTCACTGCTGTAAGGGGCCGTGTCCCAGGCACCTATTGTAAGTCGAACTATTGTCTTTTAGGTGTTTGTTTTGGTACGTTATTATGCTGTGTCGGATCTAAATATCGTATACTTACGGAATTTTTATCAATTTATGAATAACGAATACGAGATGATTGTGAATTATGTAAAATTGCTATTACGCCATTGGTTAAAATGGCAATGATAATAACGCTGAGTTTCCGTGATAAAAAAAATTGGTGAAAAACAACGAATATTAATATGGTTTAAGACTGCGATCCTACCAAGGCTGTGCGAGGTAGTTAGGCGGTGTGCGAGTAATATTAAATAGTAGGTACGAAAATATAATATAATATACTTACATCACCACACCCGGAACAGCTCTGAAGGAAGACTCTTCCAGCGAGCGAATGCGGGTTTTTACATGTGTATTCTATTCTAAAAATGTGTATGAGATGAGTGGGAAAGATATTTGTAAAGCGAATTCAACAACTTGATGAAACCTTCACCTGCCTTTCTAACAAGGAAGTCCAACATAACAAAAACCACTTAGCTTCCCAGGAATCTCTCTCTTCTGTAGAAATGTATATCATTAGACAAATAATAAAAACTCCGTCACACGCTTACCGTCGTGGATAGTTCAATACCACGCATACATTTTGAACTTTGACTCAAATCTCATTGAGAATAAGGCATTTTATGGTTAAGCATAATTCCCGACTATCTTCTACATCTCTAAGGCCCTCGTCGCCTGGTCTCACTGAAAACCAGCGTCTTGGTGATTTATCGTCACCTCGACACATGCTGAGTGGGCGCCATTTTGGTCCTATATTACTAATTGTTTGTTTTTTTATTTTATTATTTTCTATATGTATTTACTTGATAAGTGATATAGACCAAATAAACTATTCTTATTCTTATTCTTATTCTTAATGAATTCTAACTTTTATAATCCTCCTACACCGCAATTACTTTTTGTTGTTTTTTTTCTAACTATACATAACGTTGTTACGTTATGTATACCCAAAGAACAAAATAGGTACGCTGTGTAATGAAACGGTTTTTTAACCGTGTAAAAATTTCGTATGTAGCTGAAATTCTATTAAACAAAATATAGGCAATTTTCTTAGTGTCTTTTTATTAGTTTTGTTGTAAAATAAAACACAAAATAAAAAATTAAATACCAGATTTAATTCTTAGAGTAATTAATAAATAAATATTGTTATGCTTTAAGCACAGCCATTTACATTATATGTTTCACAAACGATCTTAAATAAGGCCATTGGTATCTAAACAGGTTCACAACAAATAAGAGACCTAGGTAAGTATAATATATAACAAAATAAAATATTATTTTAAGCCCTCTGCTCAATATGTTTAGTGCAAGTATTAAGTAAGGTAATACATGAGAACTAGGTATAGCCCTTTACCTTAAATAAATAATAAATAAATATCCGACGACATCACATACATTGATCTGACTCCGAGGTAAGTAGCTTTAGCACTTGTGTTACGGATATCAGAATCAACAGTGGTATGTGTATTACAAATATATACTTAAATATTGGATACTAACACCCAGACACAGAACAAACACAAGTATTCATCACACGAATGTTTGTCCTGGGTGGGGATCGAACCCACAACTCTTGGCGCATGGGGCAGGGTCACTACCGAATACGCCATCGAGCCAGTCACCTTAGTACTTAATACTGATACTTGACAATGAAAAAAAGGCTTTAAGATTGTGTACACACCACATTATCTTTTATTATTAACCAAATGTAAACCAAATAGTGGTAAATCGTTTTTATAGTGAAATATGTGAGATATAAATTTTTAGCAAGCGCGTGATAGGTATATTTAATAATAACAGAAAATCAAAAATAATAAATTATTAAACAATTTATTATTTTTGATTTGTTTTTTTAAATGTACTTCACGTTCAGTATCACACAATGTTTCGTAGTAAACTGTATAAATTCTTAAATGTAATTACCCTTTATCGTTTGAATAATGCATTTGTTACTCGTCTCTTTTGCTAGTTCATGTATGATAATAATTTATAAGCAATTTACTAGATGTTAACAGATTAATAGGCGAAGATCTACCGTTCCATAAGACTAACTCGCCTCAAATCTAGAACTTATTATTACAGTAATTAAGTATCAGTTGATTAAGATATATTTCCAATCTGACAAGGAGTTCACAATTACGCCAACATCTCCTACGTGTTTGAAAATGTAAAGGTGTTTGCAATTTCTTCTCGGTAGATGCAATATTCCGAACCAGTGGTAGATTCAAATTGTTCTATTTATACCTAATACTTGACGATTTAAAAGTGTTTTTTGAGGCCTACTTACGTAGGCTTATAAAGAAATTTTGAGTTTAAGTTTGAGTTTAATGCAATTTCCATAAATGTGCAATTTTAGCATGCTGCTATCAAATAATTATGGTTAATTAGTTAAATCAGATGGAATAATAACTCTCCTACTATAATGTTAATGCTGATAAGTACACATCAATGAAATATGCTACTTATCTCTCATTACATTTCAGATTTAGAAAAGATTTATAAAATAATTCTGCATGCCCCAAATAACCTGAGTTACAATTGCTTCCCCCATTTAATACATAAATCAATAATATTGATTTGCTTTAAAATGCAATGTTCTATGATTCCTTCCATTACTGACATAAACCTCATTTCTTCTTAATCTCATTTAGAACTTAAATCAATACGAATGAACGTATCAATACATTTCTCTGGGTAACTCCGTATGCATAATACAAGTAATCTATTTAAACGCATATTAAACAATAGCATGCATAATACTTATTAATGCTCTTACAAATATGCACGAATTGATAACAATTATTCAACTAAACGCTATCAAATTTGCGATAAGGTATCCCGGTTATGATGCGTTGTGTTTACACACTAATGTGACATAATCGATAAGTTTATAAAGAGAGATGTCCTGAATGACCGACCTACAATGAAGTATGAACCAACAATATTGAAGCCATCCAGAGTTTACCAGACACAATTTGTAGCAATTTCATACAACATCATTAGCTTAAATTATACCAATACCTTATTGGAATAAAGTGTTCAATTTAGGGTATCATAAAAAATTACTTCCTTAACTGTTAAGCTAGGGACATAAAATAAGGCGAATGTACCTTTAATCTTCGAATAAAGTATTATGTAAAATAAAGAAGCACAAATCTTTCCCCTAACTTATTTCCTTGATTTTCCAAATAGACAGGAGATCTTTTTTTCGACAAACACCTTCAAATAAATAAATAATAAATAAATAAATAACTATCAGATAACATCACAAACATTAATCTGACTGAGCTAAGTAGCTTAAGCACTTGTGAAACAGATACGGATAAAACAGTGGTATTACAAATAGATACTTAAACAGTATACAAGTATTCATCGCACGAGTGTTTGTCCTGGGTGGGGAACCCACAACTCTTGGCGCATAGGGCAGGGTCACTACCGAATGCGCCATCGAGCCAGTCAAAAACCTTTAAACTTATAGAACACGAAAAAATATATTATGTATGCAATAATATTTTTATACAATGAGGGATTTTTTAATTAAAACATCCAAAAGATGGTGTAACTGTGACTTGCGGTCTTGTCACCTCCTCATTGGTTAGCTGTCAGACCAAACTCACATGCTGTCAACAAGGAGCCAATAGTGACAGTTGTAAGACCACGAGACTCCCTCGTGCCATCTGGCGGTTTTTGTATTTCCGAAAACCCTTCTTATTAGCTAACGCAAACTGTAAGTACGAAGTACACATAGAATAACCATTATAAAATTTTTGCAATTCTCTAGCTAACTACATACATTAATACATTTTTCACGATGGATAATTTATTGAGGTAACCCATTTTCAGTCACTCCCTGTACCGAGGATGATATACACCAATGCCGCCGGCATATTCACTACCCGGCGGGTTTGAAAACGGCTTAATATATTACAATATGTATATACATATATGTATTTGAAAGCCTTTGTTAACGATGGATCAAAATAAACCGAGCTTGTTTCAGGAGTCGGTAAAATACTGACTGTCAAATTTATTGAGTTTATATAAAACATTATAGTAAACACTGTCAAGTATGACAGCGTTTACAAACAATACATGCATATATCAGTGTCATACACAGTTTACAATATTCTATGGGAACCATTGAATATTGTAAACTGTGACATTTGATAAAAAGCTTGTTAACAATTAATCGTTAACAAGCTTTTACTTAACATCACCATGTTAACTAACCTATTATTAACACAGACTAGTAAAAAAGGACTCCGCGCTGTCATACTACAGCATGAAGCCACCCTTAACTATGTGTAAGACTTGGGGATACCAAATTTGCAACACTTATGAGATGTAAGTTGCCTGTCAAACTAGAGCTCCGCAGATACCTAAATGCCTAGTTAGTGGCGCGGAGTCTCTTTTTTTTACTAGTCCGTGTTAAATAAGTAGATTTTTTTAACAAATTGGCTGAATGTGGTTAAAGGGGCCTGCTGTCTCTTCGACTATGCCTACCCCTTCGGGAATTATGAGCGTGATGTTATGTATGTATGTTTAACAAATTGATAATAATTTTAGCTCATCACTACAGTCGCATGTTCCCTAACATTATCATTAGGGCTAATTTAATAGCTTTGGTCATACATACATACATACATACAGAGTTTGCATTTTTCCTAATAATCCAGAATGTGATTACATTCAGATAACCGGTGGACTATAGGCTGGTTATACTATGTACAGGGTTCGATGTGTAGTTCAACTTAACACTTAGTTACAAACAAATTAAACACTCATCAATATCTAGAATGACTTATTCTAGTTGTATAAAAATGCAGCCTAAATACAATTGAAAAATACTCATAGTTTTATGAGGAACCGGCTTATCCACTTTATGTTATTTATTATAATATAATTATGATATTACAAGTGCTATTATTATGAATTTTACACAGGATCATATCTACTTTAACCCAAAAAATTTTTGCAGTTAGGTAACGGATTAATGAAACCCGAGCTATCTTTAAGCTTCATGATACCAAATTATACTGGAGCTGGGTTCAAAAACAGTCAGCGTTTTCTTTGGATAAAAACCAAATTTGTTTGATGATGGCTGAATTGAAAATCTTTTTATTGAAAACGCCCCAAGTTACTAAAGCATTAAGTATTTTATGATCTCATTTAGAGACATTCTCAATATTATACTTATTTCGAAATTGACTGACAGTCCAACTACGTAACAATAATCCAGTCTTATATCATCAGAAACGAAATGCATCTTTAAATACGTCATTCATTAATGCCCATATTCTGAATATTAATTGAGAATTATCAAACTGTAGTTTATGTCATTGAGATAGGACTCAAATTTACGCTTATCAGAATGTGGGCTTCAGGGACGAGGATTACCATATAAATGCACTTCAATAACACATTTAAGCCTTAATTCGATCAGTCAACGGTGACGCCAGAGAACAATTGACAATGAACTTACACGCGTTTGATATAAAGTTCAAAATTACATTATTTTACTGTTGAAAAGAGAAACCGAAAAATAAATCGTCAGTACGAAATAAACTCAGATATTAATAAAATATACTCTAAAGGTTATACCTTACAGTACAATTTCAAATGTCTCTTTCGTCTCCGTTGACTTCTAACACCACAACCCTAGTTGCACGACAAACAAACAACAAATAATGCACTCTAACCGGTCGCCTTAGAGTTCAATGCTCCGTATCTCGAAGAACTTCTGCATGACCTCGTCGGTGACGGCGGCACGCCGCGCCTGGTAGGCCTGGATGTACGGTGTGATGGTGTCAATGGCTATCTTCTTCAGCTCGCCCGTCAGCATCTCACCACTCGTGTACGCTTTCTTTATCTGGTAAATAAATTCATAACATAACTTAACATAACATTACGCCCGTAATCCCCGAAGGGGCAGATAAGTCAAAGAGGCAGCAGGCCCCTTTAACCACATTCATCCAAAAACAAAACAAGGGTTAGATGGAAAATTGTGAAAAAGTAGTGACAAGTGGCTAGCTCGTCGCCTACACAATCACATACCCAAAACCCCATATACCATTAGTCGCTTTTTACGACATGCTAGGCAAGAAACACAGTTGGCACATTATTTTGAAGTCCTAGATCAACATGAGACAAATATACACCGTGCTTTTTTAACCGTCTTACATCCGAAGCCCACTTTATATACCCGTCATGTAGAACATCTTGGCAGTGTTATTTTTTTTTTATCGCTTTAAATTATACTACGGCTAAATAAAATAAATATTTCAATATAATTGTGAATCAACCTGTACACAATGTTTACGATTTAGTAACAACAAGCGCATGCGAGATGCGCACGCGGCCATTTTTGTATTCTCAATTGGTTAAGATAAATGTCTCACACCAATAAATAACAGTCCACGTGGACTGATGACCAATCACGCGCCAGCCTTTTGGCCTCGCCTACGCATTTGTCACTTGCCCTTTGACACAAGAAAAAATTTAAGGCCGTTTCTAGAAATCCGGAAATGCGCACGCGCTGTTGTTATTGTTATTTTTCGCGACTGTAAGTGTGACGATGAGTGACAGAAATTACGTTTACTTGGTCAGAGCTCCAATATGGAGTATTAACAAATGGTACGTCTGTACGCAGTGAGTGGGGATAATTTAAGGGAAGCAAGAAGGTTGTACGCTGCGCCCGAACATCTTGATATGTTACGGAATCGAGGTGCTATCGACCCACAAGTGCCAGGCTTCCAAGTCATTTTAGAACGTTTAATTGACCATGGGCAGTTCCGCACCCCAGCCTGTGCTCCAGCTCATGCAAGAGGTGGAGGCAGACCCCGACATTCGCCTGTCCTCGAAAAGGATATCTTACGATATTTCGAATTACTTCAATACAGGTAAAGCTCCTACACATGTACATAAATTTGTGACTTGTAAATAGGTACCTAGGTAATTATTGTAATTAACGTAGATTCCAATTTTTTAATACACCTGAAACAATTTAGGTACTTTCATAATTTGAAAATGACAAACCCATTTACGCGGTAAAATTATTTAATACAACTTCTTTTCCTACGTATTCTAGAAAATAACTAATGAAATTGATTATTTTCCAGAATACGTAATTTGATTGGTCCTAAGTCCGTAAAAGTATGAAGGGAAACTGGAAATAACTAACTTACTAACTAAATGAAAAGGATTAATCTGTTTTAACTGTAACTTATAAGTAAATAATTGTCTTACTACACCATTCGGCCGCGGCCGGCTCCCGTGTAAATTAACTTTACGTCCGAGCGTGTTACGGGGTGTTTTAAAATGAATAGTCTGAAATAATTATTTTATAATTTTCTTACACTATTTGTATTGTTAAAAAAAATATGTTCTACATGACGGGTATATAAAGTGGGCTTCGGATGTAAGACGGTTAAAAAAGCACGGTGTATAGATAACAGTCTTTTATCCTACTATTTAAGTTGATACTTTATTAGTGGCATAGGCCTGATGACCAATGGTATTTGCGTAGTTACCTCGCAGAGTCGTTCGTCGTCCTCGAGGAAGAAGGTGAGGTACTTGTAGGAGATGTCGACGCTGGTGTCGCCGCCCTTCTGCCGGTGCTCCTCAACCGTCGCCTGCCCCCCGGAGAATGCATACTTGTTGATCTGTGTACGTAATACATAGATTTGTGGTTAAATAGGTTGACAACCGCACTAATCATTAAACATATTTTTGATGAGCTAGCGAAGCGCAATGCTTCCGTAGATTTTATATAGTACTACTGTGTGACGTCACGGGTAAGCGTACACAACACTCAGTTGAGTATGCTTACCCGTATACTCATACTCAACTGAGTGTATCTATAGTCAGCAGGAACCACTGTTCTTTTGTAGTAGATCTTTCCGTGAAATGGATCTTTATAATTAGGGCTTTCAATGATGAAACGACTGGAATTTAATAATAATAATTTAAAGACGCTCTCTAACCACCCTGCCAAGCGTGTCAACTGACATTATTTTTAATTAAATTTGCCTAGGCTCATTAAGGAAGATAGAGGCGTTAGGGTCACTGGGACTCTAAATGCAACTGACGTTATTCTTAATCTGTCTCGCTGCCTGTCTGTATCTGTGTCGGTGGGAATCTATATGCGACTGACCTTATTCTTAATCTGTTTAGGTGTATCGTTGAGGAAGATGGAGGCGTTGGGGTCACTGGCGGACATCTTGTGCTGCGCGCCCTGCAGCGCGGGCAGGAAGGTGGAGTGCAGCAGCGCCGGCTTGGGCATCTTCAGCCGGGAGGCCACGTCGCGCGTCATGCGGAAGTACGGGTCCTGGTCGATGGCGCACGGCACCAAGCACGACACCTGTGGGTAACGCGATAAGATAATAAAAACTCCAGCAGTCTTCAATAATAGCATCTGCGGATAGACATACTTAAATACGTTTATAAACATCATAGTGGTAAAGATTGTATGAAGTTCGAGATATCATAGATTTCAAAGGCAATTTGCAATGCGGAAAATTTACTTTAGCAAATTTGTAACAATGGATTTATGTCATTATTGGTATATTTTTAATTGTTGGTAAATCTACCAAAATACTACTCGACATATTATAAAAAAACGCCATCTTATGGTTGGTTATAATGATAACCAACCATAAGATAAATAAATAAATTCTCCAGACACCAATTCTCTAGTTCCAAACTAAGCTTAAAGCTTGTCCTATGAACACGAGGCGAACGGATAGACATACTTAAATACGTTTATAAACGTCCATGACTCAAGTATAAATGTCCATGTTGATCACACGAAACATTTGCCTCTAGCGGGATTCGAACCTGCGATCCTTGGTTTCGTGAACAGGGTCTCTGACCACTCGACCAACGGGCCAGTCAAACTACTTACCACTTTATTCCCAAATATGAATGGGAAAGTCGTGGAGAAGGCGGGTGCGGCTTCGATGGAGGGGAAGGTGATCTTGCCGATGACGTCAGAGTCCCCGAACCCGAAGATGCCTTTCACCTGGTTGTACGTCACGCACTTCTGGATGCGGACCATGTTCTGGTAGAAGGCGGGGCATTTTCTGTAATTAGAATTTAGATATTTTGTAATAAATAAAGGAAGGATTACTCATAATTTTTTTTTTAAAAAAAGCTAAACAATTCTCTAGTTAAATGTGACGTGTTGGTCTTTGATATAGTTTAATTATCTGTGCCCGCAGTTTCACCCGCGCCTATGGATAATGTGTCGTAGCGTGACGTCATAAGTATAGCTTAGCCTTCCTCTATTAGTGGACTTTCAATAAAAAAATATTTTTTAAATTCGGACCAGTATATCCTGAGATTATTGCGTTCAACCAAACAAACAAACTTTTCGGCTTTATATATAAGTATAGATATTTAAAGAAAATATCTACTTATGTAAAATATTTTAAGCCAAGTAACTTAAGTAAAATTAAAATTAATCATGATGTTCATGTTCATGAAGACGAACATCCTAACCAGAACTGTTCTAATATGAATTAGGAAAGTTTAAAGTCAAAAGCAGCCCTGAGCTAATTGATCAATAAATAACTTAGGTGTCACCCTGTAACACTAAACAATAAAAAACTGCCTACCCGGCTAGGTAAATGGCGTAAAACTGAAAATCATTAATTGATTGAATAATCTTATTAAGTTGTCCTATAAATAACTTACCCGATAAAATCTAAATCGTTGAAGATGAAAGTGTTAGCCGGGTCGAAGCCCACCGCGATGATGTCCTTGGCGTTGTTGAAGGCCATCTGGCGCGCGTCCTCGATCTTGATGTCCTTCCACATCGCTTTCTCATCGTCCGTTAGCTGGATGATCAGCGGCACCTTGAATACATCTTGCAGCCATCTGAGAATACAATGAAGGAACATGTGAACCAGTGTTTCCCAACCTGAGGCACAATATTTGGTCTATGTGAAACATAAAAAAATTATTAGTACTGGGTTCGGATGCAGAGACTTCGCAGAGATATTTGGTTACCTAAAAAATGTGATAGATGTAGGATTTTATTGAAATATAACGCTTCCATATATTATGTATTACTAAAAAAAAAAAAAAAATAAGCAAATGGCGTGAAGCTATTATGTATACAAATACAATAATACAACGTCAGTTTAGTAAACTCAAATGAATACCTATTTAATGCTATCAATGTAATAAAAATCAAAGCTTGTAAATAATTATATGTATAAATACCTATGTACATATACATTAACATGTTCTTTTAAAAACAATGCTGTCTACAAATTACTTGTGTCATCAATGATAAATGATATCATCCCTAGTATGAAACTATCATAAATAAAATAAATAATAAATATCAGACTAGATCACATCCACTGATCTGACTCCAAGGTAAGTAAGTAGCTTGAGCACTTGTGTTACAGATATCAGAATCAATGGTGGTATTGCAAATATATACTTAAGTATTGGATATTAACACCCAGAAACAGAACAATCACAAGTATTCATCACACGAATGTTTGTCCTGGGTGGGGATTGAACCCATAACTCTTGATGCATGGGGCAGGGTCACTACCGAATGCACCACCGAAGCAGTGAACACTAAAACATGTTTTACTACCTATTTAATTGTGATAAAACCAGATCCTAGTTTATGTTTATGAGACATCTTCATAGTCACATCAAGTTTCTTACTTTGTAAACATGAAAGGAATCATGTGACCAAGATGCATGCTCTCCGAAGATGGCCCGCGGCCTGTGTACAAATAGAACTTCTTCCCTGCCTCATGCAGATTCAGGATTGTGTGGAAGTCACGGTGGGAGAAAAATATTCCTCTCTTCAAGAAATGATGTGCTGGAATTATTTATTGTACATATTTTCACAAAACAATTTTACTTTATACAACAATTATGCTCAATATAAAATTTGGTTTAAAAAGGAGAGATAAAAAAATAAAATAAAAATATGTCTTTATGAATAGTCATCAAATAATTTTTATTAACTTACATCATTAAAAAAAATATATATATATATGCTATTTATTTAAAATTTACATCTTTGGTGCATAGTTACCTTTCTGTCCTGTGACTTTCTCAAACCGCTCAATAAGTTCATTATCAATTTTCTGACTGCCAAATCTCTCTAAAAGTAAATAATAAATTAGTGAACCACAGCAGGAAATAGTTGCCCAAACTTACATCAGCAATGGTGACATGTGGATGATGACTCATTGGGCTGTGTATAAGGAAAAAGCTAAATTAGAAGTTCATCTCACAAAATTTTATATTTTGGTTGCTATGTAATTGTCTAAAAGAAATATACTGGTTATTATTGATTATTTATTTTAAATATCTTTTAAATAATATAAATATCAAACAGTAATGATCAGACTTTATTTATAGGACCAACATGTATTTTAAAAATAGGTATATATTAAAGTTATAAATTACCTAAAACTGTATTATATTGTCCTTACAATTAATAAAATAATAAAGCACTACCAGAGTAGCCACATTTTTCATTGGTATATTATTGAAACTTACTGATGAGCTTGTCGTAATCAATTCCCGTTTCAGATTTGCCCGCCACATTCCATGGATCCACCACATCATCATCGTCATTAACAGTCAGATTATTTAATTGTTCTTCCGCCATTTCCTGTTATGAATTTAAAACATTATTTTGTAGAGACTTTATAGTATTATAATATTACTTCATGAGATAAATTACATATAGTACTATGTGAATATGAAATATTCATTGATAATAATATATCAAAATATTTAAAAATAAAAAGCTCTGATCATAAAAAATTTATAATGTTCTCTTAATCAATATCAGTCACGGTGGCCCATCTATACAAGGATTAGCCATTTGCACAGGAGATAGTGTGTGATAGTGTGTGCGCAAACACAAGTGTACTCTCTCATCCTTTACTCTCATAGAACAGTGAGATGGCAATTCAACATGACGGGAGGAGAGAGACCAGGACCAACGGCTTAAGGTGCTTTCCGAGGCATGGGGTGTTTAAGCCGCCAACTTCCTGAATCCGGGTTGTAACTGAGTCATTTCAATATTGAAATTCAATCAAATAACAAAAGTCACAAACTTTAGCCCGACCCGGAAATTGAATCCGGGGACTTCTTGGTTCTTGGCGCATGTTACTACCAGACCAACGAGGCAGTCAGTGTAAAACGAATACGAAATAATATGAATACTCGTCTCTAATAGTGAAAGTTTTAAAAAAGACCCCAAGAGTAAATACCGTTTAAAGCTCCTATTTTAATGCTGTATGCAATCAATATGAAACATCAGATTCTATATTTAGTTATACTCAAATATGTTATCGTATGGTAGGTAAAATTAAAAAATTCGATACGGCAAACCAACTTTACAGGTTAGGTTTAATAACCTACTACGCGTAACACTTACCTTCTATTCACTTTTTACTCGAATTATAGGTAATAAGCAACTTAACAATATTATTACTTATACTTTAATACACAAAAATGTCTGATGCAATTTTATGCGTGCACGTAAAATACCGAGAAATCGATTACTTTATCAACCAAGTGCCATTCCATTCACAACATTAGATAGTGACACTTGACAGTTGGAACAACTTTGACATGACTCGGAATAACGCCAGTTTATAGGAATGTACTAACTTGTTGATTTACCTTATTAATTCACGCTTTTTTCCCATTTGATTTACCAAGGAATTGTTTTTACGAAATAAATAAAATTTTGCTCCAAACCAATGATTCAACAAACAAATAATATGCAAATATATAAGCGCTCAAATGCAAATATATAAGCGCTCATAATTAGAATTGTTGAAAAAGCCTCCACTTCTTTTTAAAATTAACACCTAGCTAATCAGTCAGGTTTACGCTTATTACGGTGGTGATTTAGTTCAATTTTTTATGCAATAAATCGTGCTATCCATTTTTAATTGTTTGTCGATGTTATTAAACTAATTAAGTAACTAAATCATTAAATCATGCTTTCCATTTTAATAGTTCGTTGATTTTAATAAATATATTAAATGAAAAACAAGTCGCGGCTTGCTACATTTTTCGACTGAAATGTAATCGTATAGTTGTTTTTTTGTTGTTCATATTGATTGTGTTTGAGATCGCCTAATTATTGTATTGTTATTACCTATAGTTTTAAGATTGAATGACTTTATTGTTTTGATTACTGTGATGTTTCTAATACAAAGCAGCGAAATTAAAGGGTTTTTCAAAAAAGAAGATATATGTGAAATAAATTATATATCTGAAGTACAAATAGCATGCACACAGAATAGGTAGTGAAAACATATGAAAATGGTATGTGACAAAATAAGTCAGACAACAGATCCCCAAGTCCATACAAATACGGCACTAATTAACATACTACTCACGGAACAAATAAACAATCAGTTTGATTGGCCGTTTTGATTTTAGCCTTAATTATCGTTCATCATTAGTCAGCTCTAGATCATCTAACATGTCATTCTACTCGACTATAGATGGTGTTGTGTTTGTTGAAGTATAGACCTCTAAAGAAATAAAAAATAAGGTTTCCATCCGCACCTATACTACGTTATTTGACAGTAGCATACTGCCATATACTACCGGGGCTTGGCTATCAAACGACTTCAGTAATATCACAGGATTAAGCCGTACTTTGTATGTACATTTAATTTCTGTTCCTCTTATTATTGGATTGCTATAATGTTTGATTATTTGTTGAATACAATCGAAAAAAAATACACTTTGCACATCACTATGACAAATATTAAAGTTGCCAACTTAAATTTATAAATACTCCTAATATGCTTGCTAAGACTTAGCCTTATATTAAATAAAATATAAATATACATATTTGTAATTAGCTTACAAATCTATTACGGAATACGAATGTCCACATGGCCGTATCTAGAGCTATTTTTTTAAAGACATGTGGACACGAAACTTTTTTAATTAACTTTATTTAAAATAAAGTTAATTTCGATTCAAAGAAATTTGATTTCAAATGTATTAAACCGATAATAAAGCCGAGTAGTACATAATAATAGGGTATTACATTCCTCGTCTGTGATAATAGAGGGAGTAGAGTAGGTAGTATTTTTTAAAGTGAGTGATATTTAATAAAAAGTGGGTTTGGAGGAGCGCATCGGAAAGTTATGTAAAAAGCAATAAAAGTATATGTATTTTGAAAGAAAGTACCTAACTTATGCCAATTGAAGATATTTATCGATGTCAATGCTGTCTTCTACAGTTTCTAGAAACTAAATGTTTATATCTATAGGAACGTCTAAGAAAAAAGCATTTTTTACTAAAGTGGTAGAATTGTTTAATTCTATGGGAGAATTCAAATGTCAGAAAATTGTCAATACGTTCGTAAATCACGGTTTTCTGTTGCTGTGTTTTTAGAATAGTCAGTAGAGTAAACGTGCGTCTCTTTGTTTATAAATTGTATGGGGATTTGGTGTTGAGTGGGTCGGTGAGCCAGTGTTCTTGATGGTTTCGGGTGACGATTCAAATGGTGGTCGTTTATCGCGTAAAACTACGAGGTCCCCGAACCGCAAGTGTAAAAAGACAGATGCAGACCTAGCGAAAGGGTCAGCGTTGCGAAATGACTCGCAACCTTCGGTCCATAAGAGGAATCTTTACGTTGTTTCGTTCCCTATCATCATTCTGTTCAATATATTGAGGTCTATTCTGTACCAGTTATTCATAATTTTTAAGTATTTGTATTCGGCGTCCCATCGTTTTATGCACAAGCCTCGTAAGAACGGGGAGTGCAACTTGGAGGTGGTGGTGAAGGACGGTGTGGTGTCGACGGAGATTGCAGAAGAGATGGCTCATATACACAGTGTGGGGCCCGGGGACCCTCTACTGGCCAAACAGAAGCATCACCATCGCAAGGCTTTTGAGTACATTTCAAAAGCTCTGAAGATTGATGAGGAGAACGAGGGTAAGATACTCAGTCAGTCACTACAATACCTAAATAGTTATAATGCCAGTGGAAGAAATGTTCATTCCATTCATGTTCCACTTGTTTGCTTAATTCACCTGCATTGTTTGAAAGAGTATTATGGAAGATGTTACCTGGATTCAAACTTATTATTTGTAGTAGATAAGTATGTGTGTTTAAATTTAATTTTATGTCATAAGATTACCTGGCACTTACAATAATATTTCTCGGCAATAATTTTACTCAAAACATATTTGTATTATTTAAAAAAAATTGTGAATGAAAATGTGAATTTTTTACTGAAAAGGTTGCTTCATTCAAATTTAATTACCTACCTTATTGAAGTTCAGCTATTATTATTATTGTAAGAAGCATTCAAGGCTCTTTAATTTAAAAGATTAAAATAAAAAAAATACTAAGTGACCTTAAAAAATAACATCTGTGTCATTTTGAAATTTTTCTTTGAATTTCTTCCATTGACAACAAATATTTTTTTTTACGATAGACCAACTCTTATATTTAATTGTTACAAAGCCTTTGTCTCCTAAGCTTGAGTGGCAGCTTGGCATGCATGCACTTTCTATCAACAATTGTCTAATTGGATTTTAATTGGTGTTGTGTCAGCCTCATATAGTGGCTTTTATTGTTACATTAAAAGTATTTAATTGTGATTTCTCTAAAGTAAAATATCTATGTAGTAACAATAAATTTATTTATTTTATTTAAGTATAGTTTTATATTGCAGCCCTGGACTAAATTACTGTTCAGTGAATGTGTTAATTATGATATTATTTTAAAACAAGTTGTCTGATTGATTGGAGAATTCCATCTTAGTTTATTCATAGTCAGTTGAATTTTTTACATCAGTGAAAATCTACCTTAATCTCATATGTTATTCCTAAATAAACTATTATCTCATAGTAAAAAAGCATAGATTTCACGCCGAAATGCTTATGCATCAACAGCATATTCAATAAGTAGGTTTCAGCTAATTAACAAAGTTGATACTTAATTGTCGGACGATGTTTTTAACTAGAAAACAGTATTAACACCAATATTGTTGAAAAGAAAAACAAAAGTTAATTTAATAAAATTTCTCCACTTTGCACAAGATTCTCATTAAGCTAAGAGCCCCTTTAGTTCAGGCCAGGTTGAAAACTTATGCTTAGCTAGAAAATTGTTTCCCACACAGGTCAGAAAGAGTTAGCGATAGAGTTGTACAAGAAAGGTATATATGAGTTGGAGCGGGGCATTGCGGTGGACTGTTGGGGGGGCCGCGGGGACGCCTGGCAGCGGGCCCAGCGGCTCCACGACAAGATGAAGACCAATCTGGGCATGGCGAAGGATAGACTGCACTTTCTTGGTATGCGAACATGCATTTAATTTAGTCCAGACCATCATTACTGTGTAGTATACAGAGAGTGATAATGAATATTGCCAACATGCTTACTTTATGTACATAGTCTTTTGTAGGACAATGCATACATATTTCCCTCTTCTAATAAGGATACAGTTTAGCCTCAAGTTTGTGTAAGATACCTGGATTAATTTTATGAAAAATTTAAATACGATGTTTTGAATGTCGTTTCACTTCTTTCACGGACAGGGAAGGAAGGAAATGAAGATTATACATCAAAGCAAAAAGCTTTACAAGCACTTGTTACAATAGTTCGCAAAATTCAATTATTCACCTACAAACCGAACAAGAAGCACTACACTATTTTTATATACTAATAAGAAAATGTGTGTTCCGTCGTTTCATCCCAAACGTTATATTTTGATTTTCATAGCAAATACTGCTATCTCTGAATGATAAGCCACTCAAAATCCGTAAGAGTCGTGGACTTAATCTCAAAACATGGCTCAACTTTCAATTTCCTAAAATACCTTATTAACAAAATTTCTAAGCTTGCAAAATATCCGAGGCCTTCATATTTTTGCTTTGACTTTACGTTATTTTCGTCAGAATTCAAATAGATATTATAATTGGCATCATTAGTGCGAATTGTTAAGAAAAGGTTGGCACTCTTCATTACACGTAATGCTACCGCTTCCATTTATTTTCAATTATCCAAATTGGCTGTATGTCTCGCATGCTAAGCTTTGTTATTTTATTTCTCAAACTTAACATAACATCGTACAATTTATCTTACTACATACGTAATAAAGTCTAATTTAAGTTACTCCTATGTTGTCCCAAATGTAGCGAACCTAGTCGCCCTCAGTAAGTTGGGTGTAGAGAGTGAGCCCGAGCGGAGCGGCAAAAAGCCTACGGAGTCACCTCTAAAGGCGCGAAGGCCCTTAGAGAAGTCGAAGACGACGTTACTTGCCCATACCGAAAGTAACAGTGGTCAAACGAAGTCTTCAACCGAAGGTAGACAACCCTAAAGATCTTGCTTCGCTTCGTTTGACGTAACCTACTGCAAAATTAAAAACAAAAGTTAACAAAAGTCTACTGAGTGATATTAACCAGCCATTTCTAATATTACACTCATAACATTGGAGGTCCATTGGTTTGTGTTCTATTGTCAGTGTTTGCATGTGGGTTCACTGTGCTAGCACCGGTTTTGTTGGCTTATGTTACACTTCCAGTTGCGTAATGTTGTGTGAATTCACCGATACATCCTGCCTGCATTATTGAAGCCTGTTTCCGTTATGCAAGTATCGCGACATGTTTATTGGTTGACGGTCGTGGGGGACGCCTAGTGTCCCCCAGACAATTGATCTCTATTGAGTTTGGAAGGTCAAACTCGTTTGAACTAAGAATCTAGAAAACATGTGTTGTCTACGAAATTGGTCTGGCTATGTATTGCATGTAATATCCAATGACAACGTGAATGAAAAATACATTGGAGAAAATATCTTGTTATTAACTTTACTCAATGTAAACGGGCAATAAAGTGCCCAATGATATCGAAATAATAGCCGGCGACAAGTCTCTCGTCGCCTGTTGACAATACGTGATCGTATGCATTGTGGCGCAGCACTGTCGCGTCCAAACCATTTGGCATACGCAACAGACAAAGAGACGTAAAAATCGATCCTGCTTTAAGTCTGCGAGCTTTGCTGTAGGTGTTAAAAGGTCAAGTCTGCGCTTCGTTACCGAGAAAAATCAGTGAAGATTTTTACGAAAAAGAAGCTTAGTAAAGCCGTCCAACTATAACTTAGGTCTATAACTTAGGTACCTAACTATAGTCAAGATGAATGAGTATTTTTCGAGGCTTGTTTTATGCTACGCTATCCATCAAATGAGATTTACGGTAAGCTCTAGTATATTTGGGATCGTTGTTAATCATTCTGGCCGTCTTGATGCGCAAGGGAAATTGGGAATTATCTTCACTAGTTATTAAGGATACTAACATTTGTCATAGTAGTCTTGTGGCAGAGACTGCCCCAGTTTCAAGTCTAGGTAATTAGTATGCAATGTCAAGCGCATTGTTTATTCATGATGAATGGAAATGGAGCATGCACGCTCGATGCTCTTAAGGTAATTGAGTGGCTTGCACTTACCTTGTAATGCCAACGAAAAATAACACTCGACTTGGAAGCGCTTTTACGAGACAAATGGTACTTTTAGAAAAGCATTTAATGTGAGTTGTAATGGCTCAATTTATTAAATGAAAGTAGTCAGTCAGAGATTTAGCCTCTTCGTCGAGTCTTTTAGCTTTCACTTTCCAGTTAGGTTGTATTAAATATACTGAAAAACGAGTAAAAGACAACAATGGGGCAAAGACACGATTGATTTTAAAGCATGATGGATTTTTCGTAGGACCACACAAAGGCTTGTTTGCCAAACTTTAATAGTCACTTTGCATCAGTCTCCCATACTATATGAATATTCAATACTTTTACTTTCTATAAGGTACTTGCTTAACGGGGACAAGTGTAGCCTGTCTTGTGACTCATTCGTTTCTATCCGTCACCCATCTGTACAGTATTTCCATCTCAATTGTCTGTGTATAAAGAGCCGTTATCGGCTATCAACATCAACGTTTACTTTTATCGATTTTCTAACATCTAACGTAAATCAATGTTAAGAATAAGTTCTATATCAATTTATTTAATTGTGACTACATCGGACGTCAATATTAAGAATTAGATACGCTAAAAAAGCAGAATTGTATTTTGCCAGGATTCCGATCTAATAATGGCTCACACTTAGTGTTATGTTTGTTTTAAGTAGAGATGATAGAACCATTTAATTACATCTAATCTTCTAATATATAATATTCTCGTGTCGCGGTGTTTGTTCCCAAACTCCTCCGAAACGGCTCAACCGATTTTGAAAAAAAATTGAGTGCTTATCGGGTAGGTCTGAGAATCGGCCAACATCTATCATATTTTCATACCCCTAAATGTTAAGGGTGGTCCACCCCAAAGCTGTAACTTGAGAACGGCTTTACCGATTTTGCTAATTCTTATTTAGTTGTGTTTGTTATTGTCAAGTGAAGGTTCTTATGAAAGAAAAAAATTAAAGGGTTGCGCGGTTAATAAAAAAAAATGGCAATTGAAAATCAGAGAACGGCGCGTTACGAAGTGCGCCGGGTCAGCTAGTTATTTTTATTTAAATCAAATTTGATGTAGACGACAGCTTTACAACATGGTGGTCGGATTCAGGAAATATGAAGAAGTATGAAATGCATTATAATAGTAAAAAACATATACGACAGCTTCGTTAATCATGGTAACGTAGCATTCGCAACTTATGAGTTGCGCTGAAATATGTCTTTCAATTATCAGCCTTTTGATAATTATTTTCTACTTGACATTCTGGGTCACTGATCAGTGTTTTCGCACTAGAGAATACGACAAGATGTCATGTACTCATAGACCTCTGTAAAAGAAAACAGGACATGACAAGACAACTCGAAATATTAAAAAGCGTTAGAAATACTACAATCGCGTTTAACACGGAGAACGCAAATGTGTCCTAAAACGCGCGCAGCTCTGCCGTTGTATTCAATTTTCCAGTGTTTTTTTTATTTATTTGCTTTATAATATCGAATAGGTGCGTTCCGTTATTCACGTCAGTTCCAAACGTTAAATCCGGCGCAGCCAGCGGACCGTGGTCGCGCCCACACTTCCGACCTCCTAGCGTTCTGGTTCAATACGCCACACGTAATGGAACGCTGATTATGCCCTGATGGCTGACAGCGATGAAGTAATTGTAACAATGCTCCATCTCGGAATCGTTAGGCCGATGAATGAGGGTTTTAATCAAGAAAATACTCATTAGATGGCATATTGAGATGCAGGGCTTGCCGCAGTATGATTGGATCTTTTGTATGAAAAGGATCGTGAATATTGAAGAAGCAAGTAAGGATCGTGGCATATGGCGTTCGGTTCTCTCTGCCTACCCCGCTAGAGAAGTGGCGTGATCTCTCATTTCAATAAACACGACTGTTACATTATTGCGTAACAAGTTAAAGTTTTTTTTCTGCCTATCGTCCAAATATTATATTAATAATATTTTTGGTACATTACAATTACCGGAACATACTTAGACATTAAACTGTGCTTAGCAGTTATGGTAATTATTATACTTGCTGTCTCTCATTCTAAACATGTCGTTTGTTTAATTGAATACTCCCTATATCTATTGAGTGTCCCCCATATTATGAAGAATTGATTATTATGTTTGTTCTCCACCAGGCAAACAGTCCGTTTTTTGCTTGTTTACAAATCGTTAGCCAAGCCGAGGCTCAAACGCGCCGTTAGTGATACGTTTATCAATGATTTCTAGTTAAAAGGTCTATTATTATGCCTTATAACAATTTCGCTGTTCATTACAATGAAACCCTAATCTGCTATCGATGTTTCGCCAGGAATCTCATTTCGTGCATACTCACCATAACATGAGAGGTATGTCGCAAATGGGTGACCAATGATTAAAGCGGCGATGACGTGACAATAGACGATTAGACCTGGAACGAAGTGGTCGAAGCCTTTATCCTGCAGGGTCCTGCTACACGTGAGCGATAGTTAATTATAGGTAGGAGCTACAGAAATTGCGGTGGTGGGTACAAACATTAATCCCTTATCGCTTCTATTAAAGGCACAATGGTAAAATACAAGGTTATTTTTTGTGTATGCGAAACTTACCCACTTAATTAACTAATTTATTATAAGGAACCATATTTGAAGAAAATGAACAAAAAACGGAAGGATGGAAGCATGCAGGAGCCGTGGAAGGCCCAGGCTCACCTACCACGACCAGACTGGTCGTGTATTAACAGAAGGTGATGTTAGGAGTCATAAAAACCGTAGAGCTTGTATGAAAAGGATCATGAATGTTGAATAGGCGTGTAAGGATCGTGCCATATGGCGTTCGGTTCTCTCTGCCTACCCCGCTAGGGAAGTGGTGTGAAGTTTAGTTAGTTAACAAAAATAATTTTTACTTTTCTAAGTAACCAATCAGCTAATCAACTTTAGTATGGAAAGAAAAAAAAAATCTCATTCTAAAATTCTTTATATTAGTTATTTAGAAAAATAAATTTTATAACTAGGTAAGTTACATAAACTAAAAATATCCTTGTATGGGCTGGTTATTTTGAACACATTTACAAGTGTTTCAGTGTCAAATATTGACTTACAATAAAAGACCGTTAGGTATTTAATCAATTTTGAAAACACTGTATACCTAGTCCCAATCGATTGTATCGAAATAGTGGAAGTTTTGGCACGCGGTAGGCATACCAAAAACCTATTTGTTAGTGGTATGTAAAATTATTGAAATCAGTTTTGTTATTTTTTTTTTTGCTACTGATTTACTTAATGGCTTTTGATCAAATTCAGCCGTTTCCAATCGATGATAAGTTTGACTTCGCTATATCTATCTATAACTTATATGATCGATGCCAACGCACGACTTTAATGTCTGCGTACATTGACCTTTTGTATGTACAGCTAAATGAAATACTTTACCTAATTACTTAATTTGAAATACAAAAGAAATATCTAAAGAAGTTTATGTTGACAAATTTGTAATCAATAACGTAAGCATGTCTCAACTCAACAACAGATATCCAGACTCATACCATGTCTTTTCTTCAAATATATGATGGGAGACGGTGGCTCCTACAATATTTTATTACTTTCGGCACTCCATTGCCACGGGCAGAATTCCAAAGATCGCAGATCGTTGGGAAAATATTACTGAACTCGGAGGTCCGTTCATATCATAATTTATTTTAAATATCAGTTTCATTTGATATTTTTCTGAGAAAAATATGAAATAGAATATCTTCTAGGTAAGCTTCGGGACTGAATACCTACTACTTATTTTTAGTACGATTACTTAACTGTTATTGTCAACTGTCAATGGTAATTCCAGTCTTCCAGTATCTCAGCTCTTAATCCATTGCTCCGATATAACTGTTTTTAAAAAGTTTATTGGATTCATTTTCTTTTTATTTTATTTTTTCCAGCAAGTAAATTAAGAGAACGAAAAAAATGTATATGAAAAACAAGGATAGTTAGCAAAAAGCAAGGTTTAATCAATCACAAAAGCTGTTAAATAGCAAGGCTGTTCCTTGTATCGATGTTTTTATCGACCCAGTTATTTTATTTGCTTTACAATGAACGATATAAATATGTACACGTGTTCAGGTACACAAAGAAATATTTTGACGGCTCTTCTAATAACCTAAAACGTTTCGTATCGATTGCTCATGACGCATGTCACAGAAACCGATCCCTTGTTCTAATCCTGTAACGTTAGCCAGCCTACCAATTTACTGGACTGCCCTTTCCCCTCATGCGACCTAATATGTGTATACAGGGTGGTGAAGGACGCGATGTCCGCAGGTAAAGTGTATTAGTTGTCTAATGTGTAACCATACGCAATATCCAAAGTCATAATGTATCTAAGGCGTATTCATATAGGGCTTAAGATTATGATGGGGTATACAAATATCCATAATCATAAGAGGTATTCATAACCCTCTTATACGGGATCATTTGTAAAACATCGACTACCTCGCAGGAATAGATTACTGACATGATAAACAATAACGTTTCTTCTACGACTTTTCCTAAATTGACAAAAAAAAAACGGCTTTCCATACTAAATGACCAAACAGCTGATGTAGTTTGTTTGAAAATTCGATTTTTTTTCTGTCCATTTATGAAAAATCGTAGTACAAAAGTTTTTGTTTATAATGTCAGTAATCTACTCCTGCAAGGTTGTTGATGTTTTACAAATGACCCTGTATATTTGGTTATTTTTCAAGTAACGAGTACAACATTACATTTAGTGAGTGACGAATGTAGCCTCCCTGTAGTACAACACACTAATGCAAGTCATTACTTGCAGGACAAATACAAACCACTCGATTTCCCCGAGCGGCGACCGAACCCTCATTTCGTGATAAATGATTCATGCTTTAGGTTGGGAGTACTTTTGCTGTCATTCATCCTGAAATTTGTCAATCTTTGACAAAAAAGCTGTGCCTATTATTGATTTGGGTTAGTAAGCAAAACTTTTTTTTAAATAAAGCATTACCCTGCGGTTTTACCCGCGCAGATCCCGTTCCTGTTGGCATACGAGGATAAAATATAGCCTATGTTACTCGCTGTTAAATAAACTAGCTTTCCATTAGTGTATGAATTTTACAAAGCGGTCGAGTAGTTTCGGAGACTATTCAATGGAAACAAACGATCAAATTTTTACTATTTATAATAATATCTATATATTAAAACGTCAAGCAAAAATTTTGTATCCCTTTTTATATTGCGCGGACTAAGGAGTATGAAATTTCGCTCACCTATAGTTTATATATCTATATAGAAAATTATTGCAAAAAGCAAATTTTAATAATTTTAGAAATTCATTAGTCCCATGTTGGTCTGGGACTTGGCCCATGTTAATCTGGGACAAAAAAAAGAATGTGCCAACTGTGGTTCTTGCCTAGCATGTCGTAAAAGGCGACTAATGTTTTACGGGCATTTGGGTATGTGACTGAATAGGCGACGAGTTAGCCACTTGTCACTCGTTTTTCACAGCTTTTCAACCAACCCAGCCCACTGTCCCATATTGGTCTAGGACTTAAAAAGAATATGCCAACTGTGGTTCTTGCCTAGCATGTCCTAAAATGTGACTAATGGTGTATCGTATTTCGGGTGTGTGATTATGTAGGCGACAGGTTAGCCGCTTGTCACTGCTTTTTTACAATTTTTCAACTAACCCAGCCCAGTATTATTTTTTCGGCTGAACGTCAAAGGGGCATGCTGCCCCTTTGACTCTGCCTACCCCTTCGGGGATCATAGGCGTGATGTTATGTTTGTTTGTTTGTTTAGAAATTCATAAAATATTTAAATGATCACTACTATTGATTATTGTTCCTCTCAGTAGTAGGTATCATCTTTCCGAATCCGTTGGTAGATTTATAAGTATGTAGTAGATACATCTATAATATAAAAATGAATGTGTTGCTAAGCGCAAATCTCGAGAACAGCTGAATCGATTTCTTATGAAACAAAAAATTTAAAAAGAAGCACGAAAAAAAAAAATTGTATTGCAAATCCGAGAACGGGGCGTTACGAAGTGCGCCGGGTCAGCTAGTACTATATATACATATCTTTAAAAAGCCTGTATGAATAGAGTTATATTCTATTTGTATAAGATGTTCGTGATGTTCGTTTGCGTCATTTTCAGGAGTGTTGTTATATAATAATGGTGTAAGTTCTAAGTTAGGTATACAAAAATTAGCTACAATTAACACTTTCATTGTTTATGTCACTTCTTTTGTGTTTGCTATAGCACGAGCCTTATTTACAATTCCTATGTGATAGGTTTCCTTAGTTTTTGTGTAATAAAAATAATACTTACCAATAATGAAGCGTCTATTGACTGGAGTGCAATGACCCACCGGATTGTACCTACTCGTAGTTGAAATTAAGAGCTAGTTGTTGCCCGCCACTTTATCTGTGTGAAATTTAAATGAATGCTTTTAGTTCCATGTTGGTCTGGGACTTGAAAAATGTGGTAACTGTGTTTCTTGCCTAGCATGTTGTATAAGGCGACTGATGGTATATCGGGTTTTGGGTATGTGATTGCGTAGGCGACGAGCTAGCCAGCTGTCACTACTTTTTCACAATTTTCTATCTACGTTCCAGCCCAGTTTTATTTTTTAACCGACTTCAAAAAAAGGAGGAGGTTCTCAATTCGACTGAATTTTTGGTTGAATGTGGTTAAAGGGGCTAGCTGCCCCTTTGACTATACCTACCCCTTAGGGGACTACGGCCGTGATGTTATGTAATGTATGTTTTTTGTGTGTATCCCTAATTATTTTTAAAATAAAAGTAGGCCAAATTACTCAGACAATTCTGTGTGTAATCGTAATAATTTCTACGACAAGTGGACAGCAACATTATACTTTTGACCCGAAAAAAATCTAGGTATAGAACACACGAGATCAAACAACTGGGCTAAAACAATATTCCACTCGTGAATAGGTATGTAAAATAGGCTAGAGACTTAAAAAAATATATTTAGTCCGTCAGTTAGATTATAAAATATATTGAACACGTATTTTTTAAATTTTTTTGTCAATAAACATTGAGGAAGATACAATGCATACAAGTTAGGCGTGACGTCACGCTTTCGTACAATTTTTACAAAATAGTGACGTCGCAAGCCTCACTCTAAAACCTTGATGCTCTTTATCTTTGTGATTTTTGTTCATTTGTTAAAGCAAAAAATATGTGTCTAGTATTTTTGTATAATCTAACTGACTTATAGTTTTTTAATGCAGCCATCATCCCTATTATTAAAAAGTAGTCTTCTACGTAAATACACGTAACCTTAAATTAGACTAGGCATGTCCTACTTTCACTTCCAAATTCCATTCTAGACATGAAAGTAAGTCTACCTAAATAACACGGACTCCATCGTGGGAACGGAATCGAACTCTTAACGAGGGATCGTTTTTACAGAGCGTTATTTAACATGTCTTATCGCGACTTGACAACTTGACATACTTTAATTCTTCACAGCTGAACGAATTCGTTGAAATGAAATACAGAATTTGCAGACTACTTTTCCTTTTAGGCTAGATAAATTCGCATAGGCCATTGACTTTTAATTTGGTCCAGTTTAAAATTGAATCGCCTATATTAAGAACTGCGCTGCGCAGTGGTTTGGACGCCCACCACCAATCAAATAAATGGTACAAATCTAGTCGTGGACTAACTATATAATGACGCTCGTGGCCAATTCATGACTTATTTTCCTATTTCCTTTATGGCTATGACAAGCAATTAATGGTGGTGTCTTCGGATTTTTTTTATTAGACTTAAAATTAGACTTAAAAAATTAAACTTCTTAAAATATTTTTAAATCAAAACTGGCCGAATATATTGTTGAAAAGTATCTCTAAATTTGCGATGTAAGTTTATTGTGCCTCTGATTATTTGTTTGCCTTTGTCTAAATCTGTTCAGGTCGGACGAAAGAAAAAAATTAACATTGTTTTATATGCAACCACTGTTCTCATGTAAGTGACTGTATCTTGTCTTTTATGAGAATAAATATCTTTAAACCTGAACCTAAAATTTATGAATTAGTCATATCTTTAGACATCGGTCTATGTTTATTTAATCAGGTTTACTTAAATGTAGCTAATTTAAGACGTATTCATTGCTCCTTTATATTGGGGTTTAAACCCTGGACTTCGGCCTGTGAAGCGATGCATTGTATTTGTTCATGACGCTCCTTTTAAATCAGCCTGATTATAATCAGAAAATTATGAGATATGCATGGGAAGGTGAATACGGCTAAGGTTATATTATGCTATAATGTACCTGATGACCTATGTGAATTATGGCATAATATATTCTTAACCGTTTAACGGATATAAAATAACGCATAATAGCGGATATCCGTTTGTATTGTACATAAAGCTTATATGCTTATTTAACGGGCATTAAAACGTATGTTGGAAACCCACTATGGCCACAAAGCGACGTGCTGCCATGATATACTGCACCCCATTAGTATCTCACTTGTTAAAGCTTTCACCTCGTACTTTACCATCAAAAATAATTTGCGTAATAACACACACGCCTCCATTTAATTTGTTCCCCAAAAAAGGATCGCAAGGGAACGTTATGTACTTGTATGAAATTTGAAATACTTTTTTTTTTTAATAAATTCTCCAGACTGACCAATTCCCTAGTACCAAACTAAGCTTATGCTTGTACTATGGATACTAGGCGAACGGATAGACATGCTTAAATACGTTTATAAACATCCAAGACTCGAGTATAAATGTCCATGTTCATCACACGAAATATTTGCCCCTAGCAGGATTCAAACCCGCGACCCTTGGTTTCGTGGCCAGGGTCTCTGACCACCCAACCAACGGGCCAGTCATGCTGAAATAATAAAATGAGTAGGTACCTTTGTAACAGTTCGTTGGTGCTAAATATAAATCCAAATTGGTTAATCTGTTGGCAGACAGTCTCTAAGCAACTTTAGCTCGCGGATTTAACTTCTTGATTCATTGTCATATGCCACATTTAGCTTCGACTTAACTTCAGCCTCTGGAGTGCTATCAAGTATTTTGCACAAATGGGACGAATAACGTGCTTATTTACGAGTACAGAGTTTGCGTCAGGGGAAACTTTTCCATATTTAAATGAGGCAAGAGCTTCATCTCTTTATTTTGTGGCACTTGCATTTCAACGGGTAAATGATGCATTATTGATGATGTCATTTTGTCATCTACTTATGCAACGCATGAGAGATTGATATCTTCAATACTCAGCTTAGTATTCATTAATGGTTACATTTATTGCAGTGTCATTCTATGCATGTCTTAAATTAAATGGTTGCCTTGGTTTGTGTTGTCAGCTGTTTTTCTGAAATTATTCTAGCTAGTTTCTTGTATAAAGGTGTAGCTCATTCTGCACTGCCAAATTAAATACGGAAAGATAAAAAAATTAAGGATTACATTTAATTCTGTGCCAGTTTAATTTGTGACCTTCAAGACTCACGTGTTGATGTAAAAAGAGTAAATAAAGCTTGATTCTCTTTCGGTGGCCTCATAAATAAGTTCTATCCGGCCTCGAGGACCAGGTTACCAGGCAAAGTTCCAACTACTTCCAGGTCAGCCGTGATGGCCTAGTAAAAACAATTACTCAGTATTACTGTAGTCCCAAATGCACTTTATCTGTTTGTAATATTTGAAGAATGAAGACAGGAGATTGGGTCGTTAGTTCGTCACGATTGTTGACTGTTCTACTCCGCTGGTTGAAACGTCGCAGAGCAGTGTTTGTTTATGATTAACTGGCTTTTGCCTGCGGCTTCGCCCACATCGGAACTGGCGTAACATAGAAAGTTGAGGGCGGATTGATTTATTTGTATTAGTGAAAGAGTATCGTATATTTTTATCCAACCAATTTATGTCTGGAGATTTTTTTTATAAACTAGCTCTTACCCGTGACTTCGCAATTTTAACAAAAAAACATTATTTATTGCAAATAGACAAGACAGGTAGGTAAAACATTTAATTTTTATTTTGTTTTAAGTGACGTTACAAACAGATATTTTAATTTATATTTAATACATATAGATTATTTATTAATAACACAGGTAAAAATAGATATGCGATGTTTATACTAAAATTAAAATTGTTTTTCTTTGTTTGGAAGAGAAACTAATGACCTCGTTCACATATACGTCCTTTAATTTGTATTACTGGAGACTAAAAAATACATTTTTTATCTCAATTGTCTTAATTGCACGTAATTAATCTCCGTTCGAATGACCTGGAAAAAAGTAACACCATCGAGACGAGTCCGCCCACACCAAGTCAGTGACATTACGCACATTCGGATATTGCATCAAAATTGTGTAACATTTCGACCACCTTTTTGCGAACTGTATGGGTGAAGGACAGATCAATGAAATGTATAAATTAACCGCGTGTGGGAAGTGAGTGGAGGTACGCGCATGCATAAACAATAGACTTTTAAACGACAATGGGTACCTGCGTAGTTGCAGCTGATGCAGTTGGCAACACGTGCAGTGTGCTGGTCGCATGCGGCATGTGGATAAGGCCGGTTGTTCACGAACGCGCGCTGAAGTTTTATATTAACTTTTAACATTTAGATTTTTCACGTCAGGAATACACTGATAAAAATCTCTAATAAATGGTACGTAATTAGGATGTCGTAATTTAATCAAATCATGAAGACCTTTGATCATAGAAATTTTGATAGGATGTACTCGGCTGTTAAGAACACTGTAGTTTACAATTACATTTGAAAGGGACCATTCTTAGGCCTTTCAATCCAGAGGAGGATCTCTTACCAGATCACTTTGCGGCGCTAGATATCAATAAGATAAAATGTCAAAGTGGCACGTGCTGTTGTCATCCTCATTCACTCAATAATATCAAATCCAATTCTAAAGCCCGAATATAAAATTTCGTGTCAGTATTCAATTTCCGGGTAGTTCGTATGTGATAGTGTAATTTGATTGAAATCGATTTACAATATAGCCAATAATTTCATGATGATAATCTCGCCATATTCTTAAAACGTTAACGTTTAACAATAATATGGGCACCGACGTTTGGCCATCTAATTTTTTTAAAGGTCCATGTTAAAAGCCGTGTTTTTATCATGATACATACATTTTTATAAGGCTTTTAGCGCCTTTCAGTTAAATCGCGCAGCTTAGTGTCGTTAAGATTTTTCAGTGCCATTTTATCTCCCATTTCCTCATTATTACAGTTTAATTATTTCTTGCATTTTATGCATAAAATTTTAAGTTAAAAGTTAAAGTTTAAGTAATAACATTGCAATATGGCACCCGACACAGTAATATCATAACCTCCTCTATATATGTACATATATAGTATGTCAATCTCATGATTGAACTAGCTTTGTCCACGGTTTCACCCGCGTTTATGTTTAATGTTATATAGCCTTCCTCAATAAATGAACTATACAACACAAAAATATTTTTTCAATTCGGACCTGTAGTTTCTGAGATTAGTGCGTTCAAACAAACAAACTCAGCTTTATATATTAATAAGTATAGAAGTATAGATAACTAGTGTTTGGCCATATAATAAAGCTCTCATGAGTTTAATGGTTTAGCATATCGTCAAATGCTAAAAAAATCGTCGACCTGAATAGGCCTCTGGATTAGTATCCCCTTCCATTATATGAAAAGCCCACATCATGAACTAGCCAGTTCTACGATCCGACCACGACATGTCTCAGGATTATTATGAGCAAATGCAGACATAATAAATAAACATGGTTTAATAAGCAGCCATCTTTATCCTTCCGATCAATTTCGGTTCCGCATTCTAATAGACCGTGCACTATTAAAATCATATTTTAATACAGTTTCATGACTTTCATGACTACTTGACAAGCAGATAGGGTGGGTAGATGATAATCAATGATTATATATTATAATAAATTAACATTGAATTCTATTTATGTTCTTTTAATATAATAGGAACTTGGTATAATTGATTATCCATTATTCATTCAAATTAACGTATTTAAATATAATTTATAATACATAATAACAGTCTTTGTTTTTAGGTAATATACAATTTGCATAATTGCATATCTAAGTAGCGACATGCTCGCTAATGTTTAAATATATGAATTAGTACTGTTAAGTCACTTATTGCATAATTATTAAATTTATTTGTGTATTTTTACTTTTAATTCTGTTCAGAAATGCATGTTGAACCGTAATAATCAGATTATAATAAGAAACAATTGAATAGGTAACTAACTTAACTTGGTAAACCGGTGGTAGGTCATATCTCTTTCAACTGTTTTTGACGATTTATAAGTGTTTCTTTGAAACCGAATATTTTGACTTTGACTTTGACTTCACGCGTCACGTTACTTCCCCAGCGGGGTAGGCAGAGAAGTAACTATTTATTATAATCTGCGGCAGAGAGAACCGAATGCCATATGGCACGATCCTTACACACCTTACCTGCTTCTTCAACATTCATAATCCTTTTCATACATAAAAAGGTAAATATGAAAATACATAATTAACAAAACTTACTCACAATTAATGAGTTGTAAAGATACAAACATATATGGATACGATCTCTACCTCGAAGCCGAGAGACCGCGAAGTTTTAATCAAGATTTTGTATCGATTAACGTCCAATCTGATCTGTGCTAAGTAACGTAACTTATTCCATAGAATTCGAGATGACCTTTGTGGATTGGGACTTTAGAAATCTTACGACAAGTTTCATATGATTTACATTACACATTTCGACTAAAATCGGGAACATTTCGCTCAATGAGATAGTCATCGTTGTTTAATAATACATACAAACATATCATCACGCCCGTAATCCCCGAAGGGGTAGACAGAGGGGCACCTAGCTCCCTGAATCACATTTAGCCAAAAAATTAAACTGGACTGGGATTAGAAAATAGTGAAAAAGTAGTGACAAACAAGTGGCTAGCTCGTCGCCTACACCATCCAAGACCCGATGTACGATTTACGACATGCTAGGCAAGAAACACAGTTGGCACATTCTTTTTAAGTCCCAGACCAACAAGGGACTATTAAATATATGGGCGGTATAATAATACGATATACTTAAATAAAAATACCTACCTTCCGGTGACATAACATTAACGTTAAACAAAGTTGATTGTCACAAACAAGCTGACTCCATATTCGTTTAAATCGCTAAACATGTTATTTTTGTAAAACATTATTCATGTGATGAATACCGTATTGTTATTGTGAAGTATGATGTCATAGACGTGTCAGTCCTGCGAATTCCCTAGTTCCAAACGTCAAGGTCACGGCTCTGGCACTGAGTATTTGGTCTACGTGACTGCGGACCAATTCACGACCATAGTTATTGTGTATTTTGGTTATACCAGTACATTAGGTTCTTATAAACGCTAGCTGGCTTTCAATGTAATGCCTCGCGAAGTATACAAAAAAGAAAAAAAAACATTACCAAAGTTTACTATCACAGTCGGATGAATGGTTTTGGAACCCTTAAAATTCAAACTTACATGCATTTTTAACACGTTCACTGCCACACAATTTTATCTCTTCTCGGATGTTCGATGTCAAATATTATGTGTCTACGCCTTAGCGAAATACACTGAACTCGCCAGGCGAGTCGTCGGCATTGGGATAAGATTTAATTTACGTGAACTCTTCAGATGAACCGGTGGCACTGAACGTGTCAAAATATTATTTTTGAAACAAGTCGCTGTTTCGTTTGATATTTGCAAAAAAGTTATTAAAGGTCCTCTGTAATCGATTACACATTTTAATAGTGTTTGAATAGTGGTCTGTGAAACTTCACTAGCGTTTTAAAATAATCCAGCCGTGGTATACGCTGTATTGAATTATTTAAAGTTCACGTAGACGACGTGGCGGGCGGCCGCTAGTGTTTGCTTTGATATGTGTATCTCGGCTTAGCTGACAGCCGATACGCACGTGAACAGTGGTTGGAAGAAATAGTTCCTACGCGCGCAAGCCTATGTAATTTCATCTCAATCGTTTCCCATTTACATACGGCGGTGAAAAGGTTAATTTCGTTAGAAATCTTTGGCGCAGTGATTTTGTTTACCCACTCCAATTGCACTGGATTATTCCTTATGCGTATTTCGGTAGCTGTAGCTCTTTCTGTGGGTACTAGGTGGGTGAATAAACTTTTGATGTAGGAGGCTAGATAAGACTAGGCTAACCCTAGGGCGTTCAATGTAGGAAAGTTTGGGAATCCCCTGAACTCCTTATAGAATAGCGGTACGTCGCTAAGATTTTAGTGGTTATATCCTGGATGGGAGACCTTTATAACCATCTTGCTCCACTAGCCAAGAGGCTTACTGATAACTTCCCAGGGTTTAGCAAAAAAAGGATGTAAGATAAACCAAATGACCAAATAAGTCCAAATATAAGCCACGAATCGAATGCAGTGGTCATGATCACTGAGCTTTTTCATCATAATGGGATTCGATCCCAGCATATTTGATTTTGTGGTCAGCGACACTAACCAAGCAGGCAGTCAACATAAGTTGGTGTATTCAATGTCTATGTATTCTAGACTTGCCCAGTGCAAAATCATACAAAGCATGATACTTAACGTCACTAACCTGCCAATATCCTGTATCCAATAGCAGGAATCAAATATGGCAGCCAACAATTAAACCAGATAAAGTATCACTTTTTACAAACGAACTCGAAATAAAAACTTTCGCAAACAAAAATAAGCCAGCACTTATTTTTAGGTAGACATAATCATGATTAAAAATTTCATATTACAATAGACCTAATTATTGTATTTGCTTCATCTTCATAGTATTCTTATATCTTAGGAACGGTATATCAAGACTTAACAAAACTATATTATACAGTAAGTAGTAAACCCTAAATTGAATTATAAGGGTTACCATCTTTCGCGTTAACTAAACAAGGACCCATTTTTCAATATTGTCTCGCAATTCCATCTTATCTTAAATCTAATTTATTCTATGTTTCTTTACATATCAAGTTATATACAACTTTGTCTGACCTTGTGTAAATAATAGCTTTAGCGAGAAACGCTTTGCATTTTCTATTTAACGTTTTTGCTTAATACATTCACAATTTTACGCAGTAACATAATCCAATACTACCTATAAATAACATTTGTATGGTGCTAGAAGAATATTGGAGCAAAAATAGCTGTTAAATCGCAAAGTATGTTTTCTGCAAATGTAATAAAATATTTAACTGAATTTTATCTATTGTAATTATGTTCTTCACAAAGCTTAATGTGATTACAGTTATTTATTGCTTTAGCTGCTTTTCCCGCTAAATTACAATAAAACAAAGCAATTATTGAAAATAACGGAGTTATTAAACGAATATTGTTCTAATTGTGTCTGGAAGCTATTAGAAAAATCACGGCTATTTTTGCTGTTCAATAATCTTGAAGTATGTACTACTAGTTAACAAAAATATATTCGGCTGTTCGTGAAGTATATACATATATATATACTTAACTAACTATAGAAGTACTACAGATATCATTACTATGGATAAGACTGCATATTAGATAAACAATAAATTCATGTAATGGTGGTCACACTTCGCCCTGCGCTGGCAATCACCGTTTTTATCTTTGTGTGTTTTAAAATATCGCGTGTGTGACAGGATGGGAATGGGGTATCTTATAAAGGCGTGTCGTGACTAGCGGCCGATGCCAAGGACGTGTGCAATGACGTCATCTTTACCAAAATAAGTCTCAGTTTTACACTAGCCCTAAAATCGATTTATTTAGGACTCTTGTACAAGTAAGACACATACTGCATTTCATACGCATCGGCCTCTAATCGAATACGTTATAATATCTAGTAATTCTATTGTTACTAACTTATTTCTCTGTAACTTCAAATGGACTAATTTTTTCTTATCCTATCAGTGGCAGGCCGTAAGCTGACAACGGCTGGTCGCCGCGTGCCCAGTGGCGTTGGGGGTCCACTCATGAAGTCCCAGACCTTACCTAGGTCAATGGGCAGGTCGTCGTCACAACCTAACAGCTCCAACGGGAGCTACAGCAGATACCCCGTCAAGCCTGCTTCCACACCGCCTGCTGTGAAGAGGCAGCTCTCTGTAAGTATAATCATCATAATTGAGCTGGAATAGGAAAGTTGACACCATGCACAAATAATTCAAAAGTCAAAGTCAAAATACTTTTTGATTTAATATCTTTGATTTGAAACAACACTTATAATTCGTCTATTCAACAAGAAAATCAACCAATAATATAAATCTACCTACCACCGAGAAGAAACCGGCAAGAAACTAGGTAGTTACTCTTTTCAACAACATATTTTACAAACGTGTATTATAGACCATTTGCCTTTGAACCATGTCATGAAGTCAGCATGTCTAGACACCAAAAAAATATATAAAAATATTTACTAAATTTAAAGCATAAATTAACCAGACCAGACCTCCAAGAAGATTGGGGGACAGCGTGAATTGCAATGAAATCGTTAAAAGTTTCAATAACCTGTCACAGTGTAAAATTGCCATGCGATATCTATCTAGCGATGCGTTTTAACGGTTAATAAAAGTATGTCAGCTGTCAACAGGTGGCGTCAGCTATCCTATTATGGCTTATACTAAGAACCAGTTGCAACTATATGGCTCGATTGGTTCTTATTAATCCGACATTATTTCTGTTTATTAGTTTTTTGTTGTAACGTTTAAAATGGTGCACAGTTTAAGTTGTACTCGAGCACAAAGTAGACGATACTTTAATATCCGGCCACCTGTCCGGGTGCAGTTCCCTTTGAACGTTGTTAGTACACTTTGCTTGATTCATAACATCACCGAGTTCCTTTTAGTTTTTAAACATTGAGTTCTCGTACACTTTAGAGGGAATCAAATTTAGTTTTTCGACTTGATGCATGCGTTATTATATTCATGAACCTACACCTTTCTAAATTCAAAATATTCAATACAAAATGTTTACTATATGGCCATTCATTTCATCGTTATTCCATCAACGATATATAATTATGTACACGTAGATAGTTGAATTAAATATTGTGTATTGTATAGTTACGTCCGTCATTTCTTTGCGAATATCGAGTTACACATCTACAATATTTGAGTCGTAGTACATCCATATTATTCCTTACATTTGATCCCACAAGGTCCAATATCTGCTTATGAGAAAAAAAATATTTTCCAGTATAGCAAAATTATATTGCTTGCCACAATAGCATATCGCTGAATAGGCTTCACCGACGAACCGTGGAAATTGTTGGCGTAAAATCAAGCTTATAATATAAGCTAAGGGTAGCCAGAATTTAGCTACGTTAGGGAATACGAAGCTGTGAACCGTGAGATATATGTATGATGGTTTTAAAAAAAATAACAGCCGAGTGATAATATGTAGCGCCCTTATACGTACTATTTATATAGTACGCAATAGGATATTTGTTTTTCTAATTTCTTGTCGGCATTTCCAAGATTTGGAGATTTTAGTCATTTTAGTCATAATTTTTTAATTAGTGTTATTTTTGTCATAATTTTTTAAACAGAATAATGAATATGACAGGCCCGTTGGTCGAGTGGTCAAAGACCCTGGCCAAGACACCAAGGGTCGCGAGTTCGAATCCCGCTAGGGGCAAACGTTTCGTGTGGTGAACATGGACTTTGTACTCGAGACATGGCTGTTTATAAACTTATTTAAGTATGTATATCCGTTCACCTAGTATCCATAGCGCAAGCTTATAAGCTTAGTTTGGAACTAGGGAATTGGTGTGTCTGGAGAATTTATTTATTAATAATTTTCGACCGTGGTTACATCCATTTATTGAAATGATAATTATTTTCAAAATCTAGGAGGCTCTGAATCATATAAGATCATAGATTATGAGACCTATGTACATAAGGCTATAATGGCAATCGTATCTTATAAAAAGAAAAAAAAATCAGTCGAATTGAGAACCTCCTCCATTTTTTTGAAGTCGGTTAAAATTAATTCAGAAGCGTAAAATTTCGAAATAATATTCAGGTCAACGAACTTGTGTAAATCTTTTTCGGCTCCCAATTTTCCCCCCTCACGAACGAATCTGTTAGAACGCAAGTGAGTCAATCAATAAATGAATCAGTGTCTAATAAAAGACAAGCAATATTAGTCGCGCCTAACAAGATAAAAAGAGTACTACTCTTGTAGATTACTCATTCGTACAGTTTAAGCCTTTATTTGTCTGAGTTTAACGTATGTATATTTAGACTGGCGACCCATCCCGTCTTCATAGCTATAATTTAGTTAATTTATGCTAACTTACTTACTTTATAAGCATGGTCAGACCTTAAAGATTGGACGAATAGCTCGTGGCATTTATATAGAACTAGCTGTCCCGACGAACTTCGTATCGCCCAGTAAATGAAAATTGACATTGATTTGTCGATTGACATTTAACATTGACAGATACGAATCCCACCGTTTTATATGAGAAAATACTTTTGCGTTTATTTTGTTTTATCGTCAATTTTTCAATGTTTTTAATAGTTATTCTGGACGAAGACAAATCCAACAAATCAAAAACAACGTAAATCGGTTCAGCCGTTCTCGACTTATAAGTGGTGTAACAAACACGACTTTGTTTTATTTATATAGATTCGGAGTACGTAATACAGTTTTCATCCCGTCTTTGTATTCTTGTTTGATACATTAGGAATATAAATTTCTAACTATTCAACTAGGTACTGTATTCAAATTTATATACTTTGGTTCAATTTTTTAATTTTCTTTGTACTTTATAAAGCTCGATGGCGCATTCGGTAGTAACCCTGCCAAGAGCCATGCGCCAAGAGTTGTGGGTTCGATCCGCACTCAGGACAAATATTCGTGTGATGAATACTTGTGTTTTTTCTGTGTCTGGGTGTTAATATCCAATATTGAAGTATAATTTGTAATACCACTGTTGTTTCTGATATCCGTAACACAAGTGCTTAACTACTTACTTCGGAGTCAGATCAATGTATGTGATGTCGTTGAATATTACCTAATGCACATTATGTTATCTATAAAAAAAAAAAAAAAAGAAGTCCAAAGTCCTTGAAACTGAATATATATTAAAACTATCTACAACAATGAATAAAATAAATATATAAATGGCATATCCATATATTTTATAATCCATATATTTCGTAATCTATAAAAAGAACTGTCAAGTCGAATTTTTTACTCTCTCGATTTAGGGTTGGACCCAATAAGTATTAGAGCCTAATCCGGGGTCGCTTACGGGTTAACGAATAAATAAACCCCCAAAGTTATTTTAGCTTTAACAGAAAAAAATATATATGTAGAATGTTCCTGAAATCAATTCCTTATTTTTTGTTTATGTTATTACTAAAAAAAAATCAGATGTTTGCTTTCCGCTTAGTTTGATGGCAAGGGTATGAAATATTATTATGTACTAGCAGCGCCCCGCGGTTTCACTCGCGTAGCTCCCGTTCCCGAGGGAATACGGGGATAAAATATAGTCTATGTTACTCGCTGATAAAATAGCTTTCTAATGGTAAAATAATTTTTCAAATCGGTCCAGTAGTTTCGGAGCCTATTCAATGCAAATAAACAAACAAACAATCAAATCTTTCCTCTTAATAATATTGAAATGCAACGTTATTTAAAAAAAAAAACAGTTGTGTACTTAGCTTTAATATAATAAACGTTTATAAATGATTGGTTTTCGTTCTAAAAAGTGCTTTGCGTCTGTATATGTGAGCAGTAAGCAACCTATTGCTCGCTTGCAAACTGCTTAATTACTTCAGATTATCAGGCACGACTTCAGCTATTGTCCACTATATGCAAGGAAATAGACCCCTTTGTAATATCAAAATGAACTCTACGGTCTATACGCATAGAGAACAGATTCGCATGTTAATAAATCGGTATTATTCTCTTTGTACACTTGTCACACATTTATCGCAATTGCAAATGTTGCGGAAACTAAATTTAATTAGCATTTTTCTTATTCTTGATAGTATTAAGCACATCCTATCTTTGAAATCCATTAATATTCGTCCGGTAATTATAAACTATTACGTCTCTTATTAAAGGTTTTTGTTAATTATTATGTATTTGTAACAAGGTTTTATGCTGAATATCATCAATTAATTATTAGGAAGAATGAGCAGTCACTCTGATGTAACCAGATTCGCTAAATCCAGGCAATGTAAGTGGTTCCCGAATAGGCACGATTTGAAAGGATGCATCGTTTAATAATCTCAGGGAAATCCAACATATTAAATCGTGATTACAATGTGTGATGTCATATCCACAACAAGTTGTACCTCGGTGGCTAGCTAGCTAGCTAGCTAGCTAGCTAGGATTAGAACCAACACCCCTCGCATTAGTGTTAATAGGGATCTCATCATCTCTGCATTAAAAAACTATAATTCTACTTAGTCCGTCAGTTAGATATACAATAATACTACACATATTTTTCGCTTTTGACAAAAAAAACACAAAGATAAAGAGCACCAAAGTTTTGGAGTGGGCCCTCGCGACGTCTGTACGAATGTGTGACGTCACGCTCAACTTGAATGCATTGTATCTTCATCAATATTTGTTTGACAAATAATTTAATAAATACGTGTTCAATATTTTTTCATAATCTAACTGATGGACTAAACAGATCTTTTTTAGTCATCTTGCCTATTAAGCTACCACCTTTACCAATTCATATAAAATAATCCTTATCGTACAACGTTTGCTGTATGTGTATTTCCTTTGTTATGTAAAATCAGGGCCATTTTTATAAAAAATAATATAAATAATAGGAAATATCGTTTTGAAGGTGTCTAGGAAATGGCGATCGCATCGATCATATTGCAAATGCTCACTTTGGAGGCCTGGCTTATCGATTTATCTATAAAGCTGATAACCCCATATTTTATTATGTCACTGAGATGAGTCTTGGCTATGTATCTTATTTACAAAGATCACTTAGTTGTTGGTATAGATAGTCGGTATTGTATTATAGTAGTGCATCATAGGCCAATATACAATTTCCTAGTTAACATACATACATAACATCACGCCCATAATCCCCGAAGAAATAGGCAGAGTCGAAGTTCAACGACATTCAGCCAAAAATAAAGCCGGGCTGGGTTAGATGGAAAATTGTGAACAAGTAGTGACAAGCGGCTAACCTGTCGCCTACACAATCACACACCCAAAACCCGATATACCATTAGTCGCCTCTTACGACATGCTATGCAAGAACCACAGTTGGTATATTCTTTTTAAGTCCCAGACCAACATGGGACAGTGGGCTGGGTTGAATGGAAAGCTGTGAAAAAGAAGTGACAAGTGGCTAGCTCGTCGCCTACTCTGTCACATACCCAAAAGCCCGTAAACCATTAGTCGCCTCTTACGACATGCTAGGCAAGAACCACAGTTAGCACATTCTTTTTTTTTTGTCCCTGATCAACACGGGCCAAGTCCCAGACCAACATGGGACATTTTCCTAGTTAATATTATAAAAATTTTACGTTTATTTGTTTTTTACTATTTAACGTCCATCACACATCATCGCAAAATTATCTAGACACGTTGTCAGGTGTTCAGCGGATAATTTCTTTTAGAAAAATAATCTAACCGAGGAATAAATATATAGCTGTTTGATCGCCGACCTGCCCGGGCCTAATATGATTTATTACTAGTAAGATAAGAAATTATAATACGATCCTCAGGTACTAGGCATGTAGTTATAAAACGAAAAATTTTTTTTTTTCATAATGTATTTTTATACTTTGCCTTGAGTTTATTGTTAATATCCAAGTACGTAAGCATAATATTGAGTTTATTTTAACTTGTAACCTTTAAAAATATTATTTTTTAATTTTGTTCTTTCATATTGTGGCAGTACATAAAATAATAATATCCAAAAATACATTGTAAAGCCCTCCTTTCAATATTGAAGAGCAACAATGAAAGGAATTTATTCCTACCTTTATTCGCGCTAATTGTTTCAAATACACTTTTGCGGTCTTGACCTATATTCGATTGTAAAATTCACAAAAGCAATTGAGATGCTCCGAGTGGGTAGCTGTCAGCTCGTGCCGTCACTTCAGTTTTAGACTCAATTAACCGGAGTGGCGTGACCTATTTTTATTTTGGCAGGACCAAACACGCCGGTGACAAGCTCTTGTGTGAATAACATTCTGCTTATAGATATGGCGCAGGCAGCTAATCATCATCTTCTATCCTAGTGTTATGTCCCGTGTTTAGATGGTGTCCGCTTAGACTATGATCCAGGATTTAGCGAGTCTGGTAATTACATTGAAGCGACTGCCGATCTGACCTTCGTAACCCTTACATAGGGGACCAGACAATTTTTGGATCATGGTTACAAATCCAAATTTGTTTGCATTTGCAGGTTTCATCACGATGTTTTCCTTCACTGTGGAGCTAGCGGTATAAATATGTACATAGATTTGAAAAATCCGCTTCAATGTAATCACCAGACTCGCTAAACCCTGGATCATGGTCTAAGCGGACCCCGTCTAAGCACGGGAAATAACGCTAGGAAGATGATGACTCCTCGGTTAAGAGGCGCGTGTCCTTGCCATTAAGCTACCACCGCTTACCAATAGCGCAGGAAGCTAAATTAAATGAAATTGTCTTTATGTATTTACATAGGCTTAAAAAAACACTTATAAATCGTCAGAACAATATCAATATGTTTCGTCCAATGGGAACTCAAAATGGGATAGACATCGTATGTGTTAAGTTTGTTTGATATCGTAAGTGCCATATAGAAAAATCTAAGCAGCTGTTAAAGCATTAAAACATCAATGCAAACAAACTTTGAGTTATAATAAAAGTGGTATGTATTAATATTCAGAGAAAAAAAAACACTAAGATTTCGTTGTTTAATTTATTAGATACTAGCTGTGCCAGCGGTGTCACCCGCGTTTATGGTTAATATCATAGAGACTATTTCCATCATACATGATTTCTATGTAACTTTAACCATTAAGACTGCACACGCGACGGAAGCTTAAAAATGGAGTAATTTCTCCTGTTTTCCCAACATTTCCCTTCACTACTCTGCTCCTATTGATTGTAGCGTGATGAAAAGTATACTATAACCTGCCCAGGAGTATGAAGAATAATTGTACCAAGTTTCCTTAAAATCCGTCGAGTAGTTTTTGTTTCTATAAGGAACATACAGACAGACAGACAAAAATTTTACTAATTGCATTTTTGGCATCAGTATCGATCACTAATCACCCCCTGATAGTTATTTTGAAAATATATTTCATGTACAGAATTGACCTCTCTACAGATTTATTATAAGTATAGATAGATAAATACAGCAAAGTAGGTACGGAAATGTCAGTCGCCTTAAGTAAATACCAGACTTGCTAAACCTACAGCCAAGGTTCAATCGGAACTTGGCGGTAGGAAGATGATGATTAGCTAAATACGGGTATACCTAACTACTGTAGTATACCTGTATCCATCTGCAGGAAGTCAAATTTCTAGCCATTACATTTCTCCATAAAGTTCAACTTTACAGACGAACCCTAATACTAATAATTTTAATCAAAAATAATAACGAAAATGGGAAAAATAACTACTGTAGTATAGATAGGATTTACATAAGTGCATTTATGATTTCATATACTTAAGTGTGTTACTTTAGCCGGCACAAATCCGCATTTACCTTAATCAATTAATTTGAATGAGCGCCTCCATGACCTAAATTGAATCGAAATGTCTGTTGTTTTGTACATATTCGGAAATGCGTATGTACTGGTATTCTAGTCATGAAGACCTTGTACTAAAACAGTTTGTTTCAATATTTGTTCGACTTGTAAGGTCTTGGTATCTGTATGGTATGCAAGGATATTTTTGCGAATAGTTGTACTTTATTGAATAATTGAGTACCTAACTTTATATTCTGATATGAAATTTGTGTGGTATCTCTGTGTAAGAGGTATGACTTGACTGTCATTTGTCATTTATAAACCTTACACAATGCAACATAGCAGGCCCGTTGGTCGAGTGGTCAGAGACCCTGGCCACGAAACCGGGGTCGTGGGTTCGAATACCGCTAAGGGCAAACGATTTGTCCAATGGATACTAAGCCATAGGACAAGCTTATAGCTTAGTTTGGAACTAGGCAATTGGTGTGTCAGTCCGGACAATTTAATTTAATTAATTTAATTTCCTGGTCCTGGTCGGACCTGGTCTTTGACTGAAAAGCAGAAGTCCAAACTTAAGGTTTGCCAAAGAGCAATGGAGCGCAGCATATTAGATGTTAAAATCTCCGACAGAATCAGAAACACCACGTTGCGCTCAAAAACTCAGATCGCGGATGTTGGAGCTGTAACCGCAAAGTTAAAGTGGGGTTGGGCGGGCCACGTATGTCGCATGGAGCCGGACCGGTGGGCGAAAATAGTCACGAACTGGATTCCACATGATGGACACCGAAGACGCGGCCGTCCAAGGCGTAGATGGCGGGATGATCTCTCAAATTTCTTGCCAAAGTGGGAAGAAGTGGCACAGTGCAGTGAGGAGTGGCGGTCACAGGGGGAGGCCTTTGCCCAGCAGTGGGATTTAAATGGCTAAATAAAATTAAAAAAAAAAAAAAAATATTTCACTTAATATATGCGGTAAATTTAGGATCATGGTCAAAGTGAATCCCATATATGTTTACATGCATGAAAAAACACTAGGAAAAATGTTTAAATGTGTGTACCTACATTATATGTGTGTTTATTTTTTTATTGAACAACAAATTCGCACGGGTACGGAAGGAGACATGTGCCCTATCTAATATTGTAACTATTGATCTACTAGATCGATAAAGAGGCTTGGCTAAGAAAAGGCTACGATAGTTCAAATCTCAGTGGAACATGACGCTAGTAGGGTTATGATAGCTTAAATACCCAGTGTATTACATATTTTCCTGGGTTTAGCCACCATCAACCTATGTTTAATTGCTGTATATTAAGTCAAAGCGCTTTTACATCGATCAGTGGTCATTCCCCTGAATGCAGTCAATCACACCCTGCGTGTTCATACGAGCTGGCACGCAATGGTTTCATTGCTCAGTACTTAATAACAGAAGTCAGTACCCCTTTAGCATGACAAACCAGCCATAAGTCTTATCTATGAACACATCAGAACAGTATATTCTGTTGTGTTTTAAAACTTATGTACAATGAGGGTTTTTTTAATTAAAGCATCCAAAAGATTGCGTAACTGTGACGTACGGTCTTGTCACTCTCCTCATTGGTAAGTTTTCAGAATAAACTGACATCCTGTCAACAAAGAGCCAATAGTGACAGTGATAAGACAACAAAACTCCCGCGTGCCACCTGGCGGTTTTTGTGTTTTTAAAAACCCTCATTGAGTAGTGACAGAAGAAAATATGAATTCCACTTTTTGTAAAAAAGAAGTAAGCGATGACAATCGGCAATCGACAGAATACCTTAAATTACGCCGCCCGTTAGGCTGGTGTGGTTCAAATTGTGCTTATTCCTGGGGTAATAATAGCCTGTGAAGTTGAAAGTTTAGTGCAAATCGTGATATTTCCATGCAAAAAGGCAAAGTAGTTGCCAGTATTTGACCTTTTGTGAAAAGTAAGACAATATATAACATATTATATCATATAGATATGGCATAGTATAAATATGTTATGCGAACACAACCGTATCACTCAATTAGTACAATGTCCTTTTATCACATGAATAAAACGAGTATTATATACATTGAACAAAACATCATGTCAAAAGTACTTCCAACCAGTATGCATGTAAAGAATAATGAGTGTGAGCGTGTGATCAAATGTAATGAATGTGTAACTTTATGGTTAGGTATAGCTTTATGATCATATACACACATACACAAATAACATCACGCCCATAAACCCCGAAGGGGTAGGCAGAGTCAAAGAGTCACCTGGCCCCTTTAACCACATTCAGCTAAAAATAAAACTGGGCTGGGTTAGATAGAAAATTTTGAAAAAGTAGTGACAAGTGGCTAGTTTGTCGCCTACACAATCATATACACAAAACCCGATGTGCCATTAGTCGCCTCTTACGACATGCTAATGCTAGGTAAGAAACACAGTTGGCACATTATTTTTTAAGTCCCAGACCAACACGGGACAATGGGCTTGATTGATTACATGAAAAATGTGAAATAGTAGTGACAAGTGGCTAGCTCGCCGCCTACACAATCACATACCCAAAACCCAATATACCATTAGTCACCTCTTACGACAAATGCTATGCAAAAAACACAGTTGGCAAATTCTTTTTTTTGTCCCAGATCAACACGGGATAAATTATGATCATATAATTGACGAAAGCTCTTTTTTTAACTTAATTAACTTTCATCATCACCATCACTCACCACCATTAACATCATCTCTCCCGGCTCTCTCAAACCAGAGCGCGTACCAGGTGCCGGTGAACGGGTCTCCAGTCCGCCGCGCAGTGGGAGGCGGCTCCCAGCGGGGGACGCCCACCAGAAGCCGAACTCCCCAGCCAGCGCTGTCTGTACGCGGAGTGGACCCCAAGCTGGTCCAGCTCATCCTGGATGAGATCGTTGAGGGAGGACCGAAGGTGCACTGGGATGATATAGCTGGACAAGAGGTTAGTTTATCCTTTCACTATATTTTGTTAAAAGACTTCACTTTTTAGATTCCATATAATCTGGCTGGCTGATAACATTTGACTGGCTCGATAGCGCATTCGGTAGTGACCCTGTCCCATGCGCCAAGAGTTGTGGGTTCGATCCCCACCCAGGACAAACATTCGTGTGATAAATACTTGTGTTTGTTCTGTGTCTGGGTGTTAATATCCAATATTTAAATATATATTTTTAATACCACTGTTTTTGATATCCGTAACACAAGTGCTTAAGCTACTTATCTCGAAATCAGATAAACATATGTAATGTCGTCAGATATTTATTTATTTATATAAACATGTTTCCCAAAGATATGCGAACTTCTTAAAAGAGATCAGTTGATATGGGGCTTTTGCCCACTGGGAGCCTGCTTCTATGCCTTGTGGAATCGTCCGGGTTCTATTATGACCCGGGCCTAAGTTTTCACATTAGAATTGATTTATAACGTCAAATCTCTGGATATAATTTATTGGCTTGAATAGCATTACAGCTATGATAGTTTATTAAGAAGTAGATAACTATTTGATAATTTTTGAGTTCGCCGGTCTCAAATAGAAATATCAGACAAAAAATTAATTCATTAATTAAATCCACGACCAGATTGGTCGTGTATTATCAGAAAGTGATGTTAGGAGTCATAAAAACCGTAGAGCTTGTATGAAAAGGATTATGAATGTTGAAGAGGCGAGTGAGGTGTGTAAGGATCGTGCCATATGGCGTTCGGTTCTCTCTGCCTACCCCGCTAGGGAAGTGGCGTGAAGTTTAGTTAGTTAGGCAAAAATTATCAACAACAAAAATCATAAACAACACTTCTTCAATCCTTAATTTATATTTACGCCAAAAAAAGACTTTATAAATATGGACAAAAAATGTCGCTTGTTAAATATAAAGTGACTTATTAACGAGGATAAAGAGTCAACAATGTTTTTCCTTCGAAACGTTTAAGGTTTCCTTTTTGCCTCGGGCTATACTTTCTTGAGCTAATATTTTATATTAGCGGCCGTTTCCACTAAACGGGGCCATTAATTTCAATCTAAAAACAGGTTAATAATGAGCACCGGATTATTGAAGCGATAAGCTCGTTTAATCGTTCAGAATCAACTCTATAAATAAAAATGGATTTCCATAAAAATTGGAACGAACACGGAATTATACTGGAAAGCATGTTTTTTATAATGATTATAATCATGTTTTCTTAGAAAAGAAGTGACATCGTATATTAAAGCTTTCCTATGAGTATCAATAAAAGTATGCTGCTGGGTTATTATATGGGTTAGTATAGGTATCAACTAAATGTCAACTTTTGGAGAGGCCTCCCAAAGCACCCTGGGTACCCTTGAACCACGGAACAGTAAAAAAAGAAGGACTCCACGCTGTCATACTTTAGCGTGAAGCCACGTTTATGCATGTGCGAGTGAGGTACTTATGGATAGCAGATATCGGTAATCTGTCATTTGGAGCACTTAAATTATTATGTTAATGTGTGACGTAAGTTGCGTGTCAAGTTGGAGCACCTGAGGAACTTCAACGTCTAGCTAGTCTTTCTTTTTTTACTAGTCCGTGGCTTAGTAAGACTAAAGTTAACCTAGAATCAACCACATTCTTACCTAGTTCTGTATTATATGATTTTTTCGCAGACCGCAAAACAAGCTCTACAAGAAATGGTGGTCCTGCCTTCGTTGAGGCCAGAACTCTTCACGGGGTTGAGGTCACCCGCTAAAGGACTCCTTTTATTTGGACCACCAGGAAATGGTAAGCGTTTAAGAACAACCTTAATAGTCCACATTTAAACACAATTTTTCTTCTTAACCAATTCGATTTTTGGCTGAATATGGGCCGGATGAGTCTGCCTGCGCCTTTGAGAATTGCAGGCGTGATTATAGGTAGTACACATTTAAGATAATTCAATATTTTTTTGTTTATAGCACACATTGTTATAATGGTGTACTAGATTCTGCCCGCGGCTTCGCTCGCGTGGTACATCGTTGAAACATAGCCTATATGTTATTCGGGTGTATGAGCTATATTATTCTAAAGTTTCATTAAAATCCATTCAGTAGTTTTTTTTGTGAAAGAGTAACAAACATCTATCCGTACATAAAAATGTTCGCATTTATAATATAAGTAGGATTCATTTGTTGGTATCAACAGATGCACGTTTTTACCGCATTAAGAAAATACAGGCTTCGCACGTAATGTCATTGTAAATATAAATATCTGATAAGGTCGGATTTTCGCTACTAGACGCGACAGCCGACGACAGCATTTCGTATTCATATTTAAAGATTTTTGATAACATTATTAACAAATTCGTAGCGTTACGTATAATCAGCGTTTATACAATTGCGGAATAATAAATCTATCTCGCATTGTGCTAAAGCTATTAACCGCTACAAAAACTCACGACTTCTTAGGAATAGCTGTGCTGGAATAGTGCAGAAGATTGCAATGAGGGTTTTCAAAAAAATAAAAACCGCCAGATGGCGCGAGGGAGTCTCGCGGTCTCATCACTGTCACTATTGGCTCTTTGTTAACAGCACCCTTCATAATGTGACACGTATGTCAGTTTGTTCTGACAACTAACCAATGAGGAGGGTGACAAGACAGCAAGTCACAGTTACGCCACCTTTTGGATGTTTTAATTCAAAAAATCCTCGTTGATACGTTTTTTT
>OX596216.1:4088508-4266471 GCA_951394215.1 Glyphodes perspectalis
CTAATTAGCCAAACATGTTCAATTAACGAACAATTTTCAATCAACCAAACCACTTATTCAACCATCACCGTTTCGCAGCCATCGATAATATTCGTGGACGAAGTAGACTCGCTTCTATGCGAGCGATCGAGCGGGGAGCACGAGGCTTCGCGGCGGCTCAAGACGGAGTTCCTGGTGGAGTTCGACGGGCTGCCGGCGGCAGGCGCTGATCGGCTCATCGTTATGGCGGCCACTAATAGGCCGCAGGAGTTGGATGAGGCCGCGCTTAGGTATGTACACAGACATGAAGCCTGGTCGGTGGGGCCATGAAACTAGAGGAACGGGTGCGAACTTGATATTTTAGGGGCATATATTATGTTTTATTTGTTCGTGTGATAAACAGTCATTTGTACTCGAGTCATCGATGTTTATAAAGCTATTTTGAGTATCTATACCTAGTGTAGTATCCATAGTTCATGGAGCTGATGAGCTTAGTTTGGGTCTAAAGACTTGCTTCCTGTTTATATTAATTATTTAAATTCATAGTCAGTTACCAAATTGTAGACGTGCTATAGCGTGACGCGTAAATGAATGAGGTTAAATGTGCAGGCGGTTCCCGAAGCGCGTGTACGTGTCGCTGCCGGAGGCGCGCACGCGCAGCGCGCTGCTGCGGCGCGTGCTGGCGCGCGGCGCCGCCGCGTGCGCGCTCAGCGACGACGAGCTGGCGCGCCTGGCCGCGCTCACCGACGGCTACTCGGGCAGCGACCTCACCGCGCTCTGCCGCGACGCCGCCCTCGGGCCCATCAGAGGTGACCCGCACCGCCTTTGTTACCTTCCGCTACCTCACTCTGCCCTACTCTTTGTACCGTTATCCCCAAAGAGGTAGGCGGAGTCAAAGGGGCAGCTAGCTCCTTTGACCACTTTCAGCCAAATTAAACTGGCCTGGGTTAGATGGAAGATTGTGAAAAAGTAGTGACAAGAGGCTAGCTCGTCGCCTCCACAATCACACACGCAATTTGATATACCCTTAGTAGCCTTCTACGACATGCTAGGCAAGGAACACAGTTGGCACATTATTTTTAGGTTCCAGACCAACATAGGACGCCGTCGTCGCCTAAAAATTCCATTATTAAAACATGCTCGTATTCTAATCGACAGAACTGGACCCCGAGGAGGTGAAATGTCTGGACCTCTCCCTGGTGCGCAGCATCACGTTCCAGGACTTCATGGACGCGCTGAAGCGGATCCGGCCGTCGGTGTCGCCACACAGCCTGGTCGCGTACGAGAAGTGGTCCGTGCAGTACGGCGACCTGGGCCTCTGAGACCGGCCGCACGCTAATACAGGTTGGTTGAAATATCGCTAAAATGTCGGACATTGGTATATTACTAGAAATAATACTAACGGGACTAAACGCGATATGCATTATGTAGTACATAAGTAATTAACCAAACATGTTCAACCGTGGTCACAAGCGGAGAGCCGCTTGTGACCACAGTCATTGCAACACAGCCGAAACGTCAAACTGTAAGTAATCATGTATGTACATTGAGCTATTATTACTACGTATAGAGAAGCTATGTTAAACATAAATATTATCACGAAGCATGGACTGAGAGTGTTTTAGCATTTGCAGCGCTAAAACTAACAATTGTCGTCTAATTAAGCTATTAAAACACGCAGCGCTAGATCGCTCATAGAGTACATTTTTCTCGCGACCAAAACGTCGTAAACGCCGTGAATTTCATGGCGCTTACGCGTGAACGTAGGCGAGTGTCTAAACGAGTTGTTGCCGATCGGCAACAACGCACGGCGCGAAAAACTTGTTCGCTGCGTCGGTTCCATACGCTAGTAATAATAGTTCAATGTGTATGTACTACATAATGCATATCGCGTTTAGTCCCGTCAGTATTATTTCCAGTGATAATGCAACGCGAAAGTTTAAAATCATACATTGGTATATCAGTTTGATGACTTTGATGTCGATTGGTTTTTCAGTTATTTTATTATCGTATCACTTTTGTAATCCCCGATTGTTGGCTAAAAGTTAGTTGCTGTCTACCCCTTCGGGGATTGGACAGGCGTGATCGTATGTGTGCATGTGTGTGTCTTCAATACATAGACAGTGAAGCTTGGTTTTAATTCCCCTTGATATAACGCTTGTTTCAACATTGTTCAAATTCAGATGGTACTTTTCCAATAAATCATTTAGTTTGACAGTATATACAAGTGTCTGTTCAGTCATATCTTTGTTAATATATAAATATTTATAAGTCCTCTTATTTTCAGGTATTGACTATGGAAGAAGAAAGGTGAGTCACTAATGTAGAGAAGATGTTTCTACGGAACAGTGCACTCAAATGGAATGTTGACGTTTTATTTTGTCTTTAGAAACAATGTGACGCTCAAATTTTATCGAATCTCCCTCCATTCACCTTTATTCCTGTTGTAATAATGACGATTATTCCATATCATTTCGTTGTATAGTTTGTGACATTGTTAGTTATGAGAAAGTTAATTTAATTTAATTTGTAATAGAGTGCGTTTTTGAATGGCGTCTAGTCAGTATACCAGTGTTCAGCGTTGTGTAAGAGGTTGATGTTATGCGATTTTGTACTATCGCTTTTTCGCGTTTGTGATGACGAGACAAGGGACTTGTTACTTGATTAAAGTGTTTGTTGTAGATGTAAAAACTAGTGATATTACAGTATAATGTGTATTTGAACACTCTTATAATGGCAAATTTGGTGTATCTTAGTTGTGGACACAGTGATTAATTGGGATTTCTTTATTACAGAAGAGTATGACGTAACCTGGTTCATTGCAGATTTTTCAGTATTCAGATAAGAATAATAGTAAAATAAAGTAAAATACGACTTACTTTGAAATGTCATTGTCTTTTTCATCAGTAGAACTTCCGCGATGCTTTCTAAAGTAGCCATATTATATTTAATTGGTCGGTGTTTTTTTTACTATATTCTGACTATTAAATAATTTAGCTTTATGGTACTATGTATTTGCAACTGAGCGACGTCAGTCAGTACAGTTAATCGATGACGTGAAAGTTTAGGCTGATCGGCAGGTACCGACAGTCGATTGTGGATTCGTGTGAATAATCGATACAAATCCATTTTTTTTGGAATCGACATTAAATTACTTTATTATATTATCGATTGACTGTCGCTCAAATGTTTACGATTAATGATTAAGGGACTGCCAACTAACTAAATTGGCGCAGCTACCCAAAGTGAGTCTTGGGGTCCGATAATAAGAGACTCCCATCAAGGATCTAGATATAACGTTAGGATGATGATGATTTACGAACCTGGTGTGTTTCAGTCATACGAGTCGCTTGTATGACTGAAACACACCAGGTTCGTAAACATAGACTGAGTAATATAGTGTGCCGTATATATTCCATATAATACACCACAGTTGAATGCAGGTGTTTGTATGAACTCGTGTATGCGCGCACGCGCCCGGTGTGTTCGGGACTTTAGCCAACAATCATTGTGTCCACAATAAAAGTAGATACTACACATAAGTATCCAACTTAACCTATACTCTAAGCCAAACGGGTAATGTCATAAAAGACGTACCACGGCTGAATGAGGTAGGCGCTTTCGATGTTAATAGATGTGATAATACGGTCGCTTCCGCTCAAACCTCCCTCATTCAGTCGGGTTATGTCGGCCCTCTGTAACCCGTCCAAAGTCAAAAGGATGTTTGTGGATTGGCCTCTATGTCAAAGTTTCCTTTAGTTTAGCTTTTGGAAGGACACCTTTTGGCTTGTTCGGAATATTTGCCTTTTTGATTCAACAAACATTTGTACGTGGCAAGTGGCTCTTTGGCTGGAAGTATCAATGTGGTTTCATTTGACACATTAATTAATACAAAACTTGTACTAATTTGAAATCTTTCCTGATTCTTTAGTACACAGAAATAGATATACCGATGATGATACTTCATTGATAAGAGCTTTACTAATAGATTAATTCGAAGCAGACAAAACTTTATCCAAAAATGGTCCAATTTTTTTTTCTCATGAGTAACGAAATTATTTTTTTAACTCTGGGGAAAATTGTTGTGCTATAGTTTTATATCTAATGTGAGAAATTAAATAGTTTGGTAAATGAAATTTATGAAATAGTTATGGAAATGCCACGGTCTAGTAAAAGGAGGACTACACGCTGTCATACTATAGCGTGAAGCCACGTTTATGCATGTGTGAGTGAGATACATAAGGCTACTAGATATCGGATATCTGTCTTTTGGAGCACTTTTTATGTCAATGCGTGACGTAAGTAGCGTGTCAAGTTGGAGCATCTGAGGAGCTTCAACGCCTAACTAGTGGCGCGGAATCGTCCTTTTTTTTACTAATCCGTGGAAAATGCATAGAAATTATTTATTTTATTCCGATTTTTTTGTTTGGTCAATAAACAAGATTGTTTTTTTTTAACCATGAATGGGTTTTTGTATGTTGCGAACTTATCATGAAAATAATGTAACTATTTTTGCTAATTACGATGGATATGTACCCACTATTCGGCAGAAGTTATTAATTTTAAATATTTTGAAAACGCAGTGCCGATTGTATACTTCTTCATATAGATCAGAACCGAATATTGACCCCTTTCTAAGGTTTAATTGAAATATATTATTTATTATATTTATAACCGTTTTCATATTTTGTTCCTTTACAAGTAACTTAAGAGATATTCTAAAGGCTACCATTTTAAATACTTGCCTACACAAACAATGAATAAGTAAACCATATTTATAATTATTATCTATTAAAATGACGCCATTAGGTTCTCCGGTAGCCTTAATAGGATATTTTTCTTCGCCATCCCTCAAATCGTGTGCCCCGGCTCTAACGAGAATGTTCAAAAAGCTGAACAAATTATGAAATTGTACAAATAGTGTTTACCGTTTTTATAAGTAGTACCTCATTTTGTATATTTAGTATGTTACGATTAATTTATAGCTTAATGGAATATACATAATATGTATTTATTTTAGCTGCTCGACAACCCTAAGTCTTATAGTATGTTGATATTTTAAATGTAAAAATGTGTTTGTATACATTTATTATATAAGATGCGATAACAATAGTAATTTTAGTAGTATTTTATGCAACAATTGATCTGCACATCAGATTTTATTTAATATTTATGGAACATTTTATTTAATGAATGTAGGGTTGTCGCTATTATAATATTTGTTATTAAGATGTAGAATGCACTTTGATCTTAAATTATTATGATGTTTACAGTTTTTTACAAATAATTCAACTGTCTGATTTGAATGAATTGATTGTCGTGTATTTTATTTTCATTTAAACTGATTATATAACGCTATTTATCCAGAATACGCTTTATATTTTTCATATGCATATATACATATAATGACAACTGCCTATATTGTGTCATATGAATTATTTGAATTATACTATACCCTAAAACAGATAAATTAATTAATTTCAGCGATACTTACAGTTGCAAAAATAAATTAAACTTGCTTCTAAGTTAGCGCAGTACAAAAAAGCGTATACAATTTTATTTACTTCTACCAATATGCTGTTAGAAAGTATCGCTTCGCTAAGTTTTTATTTAATTAAATTGTTATCAAATGTACTTAATTCTAATTCTGTTGATTATATTATTAATTATTTTTAAATTAATTCTGTAATTTTGGATTAAAATACTTTTTGTAGGTGTTTTTGATTGCGTTCGTATAATATACACTATTTTAACGTGCTGCAAATCTTATGAGTAGTTAATGTATCATTTGAATGACAGTGAAACGGGTAGCCACTTCCATACACTTTAGCTGAGAAAAAGAATTTTTTGCTCAAAATATTACGAAAAAGGAAACCTGGTGATTTTGAGCATAAATAATGTTAAAATTTAATAAAATAGTAAATATATTTTCGTAATAGTTTGTTATAAAAATTGTCTATCTCTTCGATTTAATGTTATTATTGGAGAATATCAATTACAGGACCACGCATTTGTATGTAGTTTCGACATAGTGTGCCATTTAGGAGTACGAGGGATTGTCACAATCGAAGTGAGGGGCAATAGAGCACTTTATTGGCTGATTTCATACTATAGAGACCGTTAGACTGTTGTAAATACATGTTGATTCATGCTACAGAGTTCACTGACCCCAATTATCTGGGCACCCCTCAAATTGTCTGCTTGTCGGTTCAAAAGCAAGTAAACAAAGATCGAATTGTGTAGTTAACACAAATGGAAAGTAGTTAAGAAATCAGCCTTATTGTATTTTTGTCACATGCAAAAAGATTAACAATAACAGACTTATATTAAAAAAAAAGTTAGTAAGTTATAAACTTCGTTAAATAATAGTAAGTCGAAATAATGACGCAACCATTTGAAATGGGATTATTCTAATTGTAATGGGTGCGTCGCGGGGAGCTGGTCCTTCGAGCGTCCAGTCACATCCTTCATTAAGGTGTCCCAGATAAGATATGCATGATGTGTGCACATCTTTTTGTTTGTGACTAACGTTCTATTGTTCCTGAAGCCAATATAGAGACAGTATACATTGAAAGCGTTGTCAGTTTCAACAAATGTTGCTTCTCTATCGGCAGGGCCGTCTTTAACCTTTTGGGGGCCCTGGTCACATTATAAAATTAATTGTTCTATTGGCAAGTAGAACAGTTAATTTCCTAATGTGCCCAGATGCAACGTTGCACTAGGGGGCCCTCACGATCCCGGGACCCTGGGCACGTGCCCAGGGTGCCCAGTGGTGAAGAGGGGCCTGTCTGTCGGGCTTCGGTCGCTCCGCTACCAGTTAAAACAAGTAAGCCAAAATAACGTTTAAAGTAAAATATTTTCTCGTTAGTTATATTTCCTAATAAAAGACAGCGATTAGCGGTTAGTGCATTTATTGTAGATGCTATTTAATGTAGTTTATATTTATACTGTGTATAGTCGTTTCCGGTATAATCAAGCGCGGCAGGTTGTGACACAGTTGCTATATTTTATATAATGTATTATTTTCTTTTTTTTAAATATAATGTATATTAAAACCCCCACGAATAAAAGAGGGTAGCTCTTTATTTTTCTGTCCAGAATTAAAAAAAGAAAAATATATATTCTTTTTAAAGCAAATGTTACAGGTGTCTCACGGTTAATTCTATATAGAATGAAATATTTATAAATTAATAATATATCTATCATGTTTAAAAGTAAAATTTATTTATTTATATGTGTTTGATAAACTGTGTCACAGCTGATAATGTAGGCACGCTAACTTTAGATAGTCTTACCATTCCTAGGTGTAATCTGACGTAGCAATTGGTTCGCTCCCTAGTTAGTATAATTTAATTGTCTCCATGTGCTTGCCATTGTAGGAATATTTTTTTTTTTGTATGGCAACGCAAAAGGTTGTGTTGACTCGTAATACTAGTGATGGGATACCGAATGAGTATTTACAAAATACAAAAGGTTTTCTGAAATTACAAAAATCAAAGTTTTCAAAAATGTAGAGAAACACTTTTTGCAACTAATACATATTGGACTCGCATCTAATAGATAAAAATCGCATCACTGTGCCCTAATTAAAAATTAAACAGTATATTCGTATCTAATCAAAAATTATTAACACTTTAGTATTCATAACTTGTTCTTTGATGTTTTTCTATGGTTCAAACGTTCTTGTAAACCAAACATGATTCAAATGTGATACATAAAACAGTTTCGCTAAAGGGTTAAATTTTATGAACAAGATCGATTTGGAACATCAATAATGATAATTGATTTGTAATGTGTATAAATCGAGAGAGTGTTAATTGTAAACGCTAGTGTTAAGAGGAACCAAGTAACCCTTTTATAGATGTGGGGTTGAGATATCGTGTGAAGAATTTTAGGATGGCAGAGGTTAATCAAGAATTAATACATTTCAATGTTAAATGTAAAGGTTTTTATGTACAGTGGCTGCAAAAATAACTATCGCAGCCTTTTTGTATATCAACTTAAGTACGCTGTTGGAAGGTGGTACGTTACATCATTAAATATAAAATGTTCGGTAGATATTTTTCCACAGACTGTAGATGAGTGGGGTATGTACCAATATTGTTGACGTCACATGTGAAATGGAAGTATGTACATGTAGTGTACTTGTGTGTTGGTTCGAATTATATGTTTCGAGGGCAAGTGTGCAAATACTAAAGTTGTGATTCGGTTCATTGTTTGGGTTGTGCTTATTTTGAGAATGTAATAATCTATTTAATTGCAAAATTGTAACAAGTTAATTTTTTTTACTAGTGTTTGATTGTTATTTAGGTAAGTACCTTTAGTTTTGCGATTTCATTGGTTAATCGTTTTCGGTCTGTTGTGTCTAAATTGTAATTTAATGATAATTCGTACGTTTCTAACAGATTTGTTTATTCATTAATTACGGAAACAATCGAATGCAAGATGTGAATTTTTGATAAACGTAAATTGACGACGAATGTATCGATATTTTTCATTTAAAAAATATAAACAAATGAAATGAAACTTTGCCCGACTGAAAGTCGGCTCATGAGCTAAATTATTAATTAAGGGTTACCGTCCACATAGGCGTAGATTGCTACATTTTACACATCGCTTTAAATAGCTGACTATGACGAGAAAACCGAGTGATGCTTCGCCGATGTGCACAGTAATGCTTACGATAACATTTGTATAAAGCTACGCGTACAGGGAAAATAAAATCATGATAGTATGTTTAAAGGAAAAAAATAATGTTTTCGAGCCTCTATGCAACATCGTATAGCTTTATTGAGGCTACAAATAAAGTTAACTGATTGACCTCTTTACTCCTATTAAAAATAATTAAAAATAACAATATAATCAAATAAAATTCAATGACTATTAACATGACCACGAATACAAACGGAATGCTAACCTTCGATGCGCTATATGATAAAAAGAAAAAAATCTGAATAATGCATCTTTTTAAATAGCATTCCATGTTATTTGACGTATGGAAAAAGATTCCGAGTGTGCTAAAAATTTTTCAATACAGGGCTGTATTATAAATGTATGAAGACACGTAACCAGAGAGTACTTAACCTACTGATATCTGTATCATATAGCTTCGCTTCGCTGTGATATGGATAATAAACCCAATGCCTTATTTTATAATTTTACGCGCACTATTCTAAATATAAGTTAAATTGGTAATAATTTAGGTCTGGCTGCTCTTCTCATTTATAAATAAAACATAGGGCGCACTATTTTTTTTATATCCGTAATTTAAATTAAACTAATCGTCATGTTGTACCCTCTCACCCTAATTTTAAGTCGGACCCTGATTCAAGTTCAAATTTACTTTTCTGACTACCGCGTCGATCAGTCTTTTACATTCTGGCCTCAATTAAATTTTCAAATCACTAAAGGAACATTTACAAACAATCAAAATATTTTGGCTCTATTCCTAATTGTCCGATAATTATGGGGACTATACTTTATATTTACTAATAATTATTAGAAAATTTTATAAATCTTCAATGGCAATTGAACAACGCACCTTATGTGTATTTCAATATTTTTGAAAATATTTTTTTTTATCAAGAAACTAAACCCCTCTTTTCTATAACACTTTTTTAAAGAGCAGTCAAACCTAAATATTTTGAAGGACATGAGCTTTAAAGGATAAATACCTAAATAGTAAAAGGTACGCGACTGATTGTTAACTACCTAATAAAAATAACTAAATTATACCAAATTTTTAACTCATTTTGATGCAATTGTTTTTTAAATACGTAGCGTAATGGTTGGGATGTGCATTTATTACCTATAAAAAAATAAAATAGATCGAATGAGTCTTGAAGGAAATTTCTTACATGCTAAAAATTAAGTAATAAAATAAAGGCCTGTTTATTATGAACTCTATGAAACTGTATTAATGGAAAGGTAAAATAGAGTAACTTTGTTGCATACGTACACAATATTTATTTAGACTGTTTCATACTTGTAGCTAATAGTCTGTGCAACAAACATAATATTACACTTTCTTAAACCTTAATAGGCCTTTAATAAATAGGCCTTTATTTTTGAATAAAAATAAACGATTCGTGGTTGTTTTAAACTTTCGCATTTACGCTATTGTTACGTTGATTTAAGCGCACGAATTTAATCGACTTTGACTAAAACTTAAGTTAGTGTCGTTAATGTTACGAGAAAAATGTATTTTTTCATAATTTTCATGAACTAAGCACACTCTTGCCTAAAATGTCGTGAATGTACACTACGCATATGTGATACACGGTTTATAAATAAATACATAATTTGTGATGAATTGGTTTCATTTACCTACTATCTAGTACCTATAATAATAATAAATAAATATCCGACGACATCACATATATTGATCTGACTCCGAGGTGAGTAGCTAAAGCACTTGTGTTACGGATTTGAGGATCAACAGTGGGATTACAAATATATACTTAAATATTAGATATTGAAACCTAGACACAGAACAAACACAAGTATTCACCATACGAATGTTTGTCTTGGGTGGGGATCGAACCCACAACTCTTGGCTCATAGGGCAGGATCACTACCGAATGCGCCATCGAGCCGGTCAAACCTATCTACCCACATGCTTACAATTCTATGTTCAGATTGTTAAAAACCTTTAGTTTTCATAAACAATAGAGTTTAGTAAACTGTTTTTTTTTATAGAATAATAAATCACGCCGCGGATTTATTAACCTACCGTACTTTAAGCGATAATATATACTTAAAGCGAACTTAGTACATAAATATAAAAAAAATTAATCAAAACGCATAAAAATACATTAGATATAACTCATCGCTGAGTGTGTACATATTAACGAAATATATCCAGAAAATAAAGCTCAGAGAATGTTTAAAAATCTTATAAAAATTAAATACTTAGTACTTAAATAAATTTCTAATATTTAACTGACACTCAGTTTAAACATCGGTTAGAATATTTAAATATCTTCACAGTAGAAAACATTCTAGTGGCAAACTAAAATTATAGACAAGACACTAATTACTGACTAGGTATGACAAAAGTTTTGCTAAACCTGAAATTAACACTGGAATACAGAATGGAGAAACTATAGGTATTCCTAATTCGTACTTATTGATTGCTGACCTGATTCAATACTGCAAAGTACGAATACGAACATCGTAGTATCTGAAACAAATGTAAATGCATTAAATTTTTTTTTTATAAATGTTCGTAACTGTAATACTTACCTAGATACTGTAAATGTAAAATATGTTAGAAGGGAGCGGTGGTAGCTCAATAGCAATGGTAAGGCCGCGCGACTCAACCGAGGGGCGCGGGTTCAAACCCGAGCACGTACCTCTGGATTTTCCAAGTTATTTATACCACTAGCTCGGCGGTGAGGGAAAACATCGAGATGAAACCTGCAAATTTAAACAACTATGGATTTGTAACCATGATCCAATTGGATTTGTAAACATGATACAAAATTGTCTGGTACCCTTATCTTAGGGTTACGAAGGTCAGACCGGTAGTCGCTTCAATGTAATTACCAGACTTGCTAAATCCTGGATCATGGTCTAAGCGGACCCCCACGGGACATAACGCTAGGAAGAAAATGATGAAGATATATACCTGAAACCTGCCACTGAAATAACTTTAAATAACTATGATTTATGACCGTGGTCTAATAGGAAATGGGTGTGATGGATGCCTGGTGTGTGAGAGGAGCTTAATAGACAACAGTCAATATCAGTTGTTCTAAAATTTATCAGTGTACGTAGAACCAAATGCCAAATGTTTACAATCATGACTGAGATACCTGAATTTAAGGGTCCTATGAGATATTTACAGGTTAACAAACCCTAATTCTCTGTTTCACGGAACTATAAACAAGGAATAAGACCTTAAACTAATCACAAATATTTTCCGTCTTACCGAGACGAAGGTAGGCCGCAAAAGTGGTATGTAGTAGCCAGCCTTGAAGATGATAGGGCGCTTCATGCACTCCATGGCAATGCACAAGGTCTTCTTGAACGACTGGTCTTGCGCGAACCACGGACACTTGTACAGAGAATCTCGGAGGACTTCGCTCTATAATTACATTGTAGATGAGAAAAACTTTGACATAGGTACATGTAAGTATTGTAGTATTAATCTTATTTGTAACTTTCAAACTGAACGTAGTGTTCAGGGAATTAATAAGTAAATTCTAAATTAAAAGTTTTCCACCAAATGCAATATTCAAGTGGCAGCGTTTTGTGACACGCTTTTTCTAAATCTTTTTTTAGATGTACTTTAGTTTATATATGAACTTTAGAATTTAACTTACAAATAGGTACTACTAGATACTTACTAAACTACTAAATTAAGTAAAAACTTGTTTTTTTATTTTACTTAATTTAGTCGGTATTTCTTAAATCTCTTGTAATAGCAAATCCTCTCAGTTAAAAGGCCTATTAATGACAAAATGTAAACTTTCAACAATATAATAAAGCTGCTAACAAATTTCATGAAAACTCGAATCACTCGTAACAAGTAAAATAAAGGTGTGTAAACTACGGACTAGTAAAAAAAGAAGGACTCCACGCTGTCAGCTGTCATACTACAGCATGACCTTTATTCTCACTAGTTCAATTCATGAAGCCACGTTTATGCATGTGTAAGTGAGATACTTTTGGATACCAGATATCGGGTATCTGTCATTTGGAGGGCTTATTATATCAATGTGTGACGTAAGTTGCGTGTCAAGTTAGAGCACCAATGGAGCTTCAATGTCTAAGTAGTTAGTGGCGCGGAGTCCTTCTTTTTTTACTAGTCCGTGGAGTAAACTAAATAATATTTTTACTTTGTCCGTCAGCTCGTTGCCACACCAGCAGTATAGGAATAGTTGAGTCAGCATGGACAGCAAGTAATTAAGTGCCGAAAAGAATTCAACGCTATTCGGTTGTTCCTGGAAAAGAAGTTGGTTATTTCTAGGTATACAACGACATTCAATCAGCTTCAAAATTTCGTAATTATTTGCATATAGTATCTAAAATATACTTACATTAAACTCAATTAAACTAAATCTAAGGTATTTACATATATGGAGGTATAAAGTACCTATGTACCTATATATACAGAACATGTTAAGTTAAATCATACTTACTACGGTTATGCGAAAGCCAACTATGCACATTATGAGTACAGACCCACACATTTGAAAAAATATGTTCACATTGAACATGTTCTCAACCAACTCAACGTATCTGCGAAATTAATTCCAAAATTAAATATACTTAAGTAATTAGTTAATGAGAAAATTAATCTCATCAATTTCAATAATATAACAGTTGATATAGGTATTATAATAGACACCCCGGGGTCCTCGCTTTGATGTACCCATGGGAGGGGCTTAGTATTGGACTTGGACCATCCAGAGCTGAAGCTAAGATGGGCACCGAGGTGGGCCGCGACTGGTGTCTTGCCAGCCAGTCGCGGCACCGACAGCAGCCAAAGCTGCAACACACCGCCCTCTGTTTCCCCAAGCAAACGGATAAGGATCGTGGGGAAACCCAAATAAAAAAAAAAACACTTATAATGAAAGGTTTACGTGAACCCAGAACTAAACATATGAGCAATTTGAAGTATAGGCATTATTAGTCAGAATAAAAAAACAGACATTTTATGTGTTTTCAACTTTTAACGTTGAGACAAATTAAGTTTGTTCTTGTTAAAAGGCAATAGTTTACTTTGAAACCCCAGGTTGGGCGCCAAAACAAATATGCATAATTAAATCAACGTAAGATTACGAGCATCGTTAATTTATACTCTAGCATCATCATCCTAGCGTTATGTCCCATGCTTAGTTATTTGACTGGCTCGATGGCGCATTCGGTAGTGTTCCTGCCCCATGCGCCAAGAGTTGTGGGTTCGATCCCCACCCAGGACCAATATTTGTGTGATGAATACATGTGTTTGTTCTGTGTCTGGGTGTTAATATTCAGTATTTAAGTATATATTTGTAATACCACTGTTGTTTCTGATATCTGTAACACAAGTGCTTAAGCTACTTACCATGGAGTCAGATCAATGTATGTGATGTAGTCTGAATTTATTTATTATTTATTTAGTCGGGGTTCGCTTGGTTGGCATGATCCAGGATTTAGCGAGTCTGGTAATTACATTGAAGCGACCATCGTAACCCTTATATAGGGGAACCAGACGATTTTTTGCTTATGGTATCAAATCCATACTTGTTGGAATATGCAGGTTTCGTCACGATGTTTTTATCAAGGCTGAGCTAGTGGTATAAATACGTACGAAAATTTGAAAAATCCAGAGGTACATGACCGGGTTTGAACCAGCACCTCTCGGTTAAGAGGTGCTTGTTCTTGTCATTGATCACCGTTCTAATAAGTAAGTTAAGTCTTAGTTAATTTATAGGTACTCTATCTCGTGAGATTATTAGATTTAAATGCTTATAGTATAAAAATCAATATCATATCGTCAAACTGGCACCACAGGTAAGTAGATATATGTAAATGTGACGAGATGCACATTTGCGTTGATTGTTTAAATGTTTATATAAAGAAACAGAACGACCTACCACCAGGACCGATCAATCAGGGACATATCAAAATTAAAGGCTATGGAATTCGACAGATTGTTAACTTGGTCAATAAGCCTCGTTGACAATTTTTTTAGTATAATATTTGATAGATCATACTCGTAAACTCACGAATACTTACTACTGTTTAACTATCTTGCAAGGCAGGTTATACAATAACTGTTTTTATGGCGACACTAAAAGGTATGTACTACTAGGTATACACTTGGTTTCTTAAATTACTTACCTTATTACTGCTTGATGTTGACGAATACATTCGGTTAAAATGATATGATTGTCTCTCAAGAGGTCGTTTAGATCTTGTAAATCTATGTTGTCTATCATCGACACTAATTTGGTCTACGATAAATAATCACATTAATCACCAAGCTTTTATATATTAATACCTTTATTTGTACATTATTTTTATTCTGAAGACGAACTAATACTAAATTGAACATCGATCCGATTTTCCCTTCTGTATGAAATTGTATACCATAATACCACAGAGTAATAATATAGACCATAGACATAGGTATATACTTAATTTAACGGTTTCGGTTCTCTCTGCCTACCCCGCTAGGGAAGTGGCGTGAAGTTTAGTTAGTTAGTTAGTTAGTTAACGGTTTCTGTCAATTATTTATATAGGTGAAATACTATTGACTTATCATAAGACACCATAGTTTGAACCGATTATTCGGAAGCTAGGACAGAGCCGACAGAGTTTAATAAACAAAAATTTGTAAATAGTAATTACCTTCATAGCATTATGTATGTTACTAAAAAATTCAGTCGAATTGAGAACCTCCTCCTTTTTTTTGAAGACGGTTAAAAACTACCCCTCAACTTTTCAATTCGCTAATCTTGTATAATACCAGTGGACTCGAAGAAAAATCATTAACAAATACCATTTGCATCTTCTCTTCAATGATCTCAAGCTGCGCAGACGCAAACATGATCATGGAGAGGGTGATGAAGTCCATAGTTATGAATATGGTGGCGCTCATGTAGGCCACGATTATCTGGTACACATAGCCTGCGTAGTAATCGAAAGACCTAGCCAGGTTTCCAGGCATCCTGAAAGACATTCGGTACGTTTGATAGACAGCGCTAGACTAGGATTTTCAAACTTAATACCTTTATGTTGTTCCGCATTTATTTTCAGAATTTTTTAACTTTTTGTTTTCTCCTGTATAATAAATAAGTATATACATATACATCACGCCCATAAAGAGGGCGGTTCAGCCAAAAAAACTGGCTTGGGTTTGAAATCTGTGAAAAAGTAGTGACAAGTGGCCAGCTCGTCGCATACACAGTCACACATCCAAAACCTGATATATACACCAATATATAGACCAAACAATTAAAAGATTTAATTTTGTTCTGCCTTACCATATCTTGAAAGGAAAATGTCTGGGTCCTTTTTCAAATAGAGGTAGTAATATCCATTCGGTGCAGTTAGTTATACCACTCGCTAATAGGATAAAGTACACCCTCCACAGCTTCAGAGACGTTTTTGACAAAATCCTGGAAATCTCAAAAGAAAATTAATGACGTTTGTTGAACAGAGGACAACATCATATTTATAAGATGACAAAAATCAGGAAAATTAAATAATGTAAAGCGGTGCATAAAAAGTGCAGTAGGTACAAAAAGTAATCCGCATATAAATAAAATGGGGTATTCGTATTAATCTTTGTATGGTATGAGATATTTCAACTTATCCAGGCAAAAATTTAGGATGTCAAGTCTAAGTTATTCCAAATTGGTGATATGTTTATGTTTCGATTTACCTAAACATTGGCTTATACTTCGGGCAACCAACTATCCAGAGTTGAAATTTAGCAAAAGGAGAAAATAATTTTATCAAGTGTGTATTTTCTTACAAAGTATATATCTAACAGCGACATCTCTTTCATCATCGAAAGATATACCTTTGCCTTCAGTTAATAGGTTATCATCAAAAGCATAGGTCGGTACTTATGTACTTACTTTCATGAATTTATGATTGCGCCTCAAAGACTGCATTCTCCATGAAATTCATTAGATGAGACAGTCTTTGTTTGTTCAAAACGAACATAGTTGCCTTCAACAACATCGTGGCCTCCGTGAAGATAAGGTAAGTGGCCTCGGTGACCTCCACCAAATCACCCCACACCATCACCACGTAAATAATATTGAATATCAAGAAACTGTATTGAATGGCCAACTGAATTATTCTATAGGCCAGGTAGGGTGTACTATAATTTTCTGGAACGAACCAGAGACCTATAAAAGTTAAGGCCATTTTAGGCCGTTTCAAATAATAAACAGTCATTGAGGCAATTTAAAGTAAGGATTAGATTCACAAACAAAGTGCGTAATATTTGAATTTCTGTTTAAAAATAGCGCGAAGAAATGAATACCAACCAATGTAAGTGTTAGTATTCATAAGGCAATAAATATAATAAGCATAGCAAAAGTTGCAAACTTAATTTAGTTTTGAGGGAGTTACTAAAACTTATTAATATCAAGATATTTTATCAAGTACCCAACTCATTTTTTCCTGCGGTTTCACTCGTATGAACGTATATTTGCCAATTTAATTTACTTAGTCGTTCAAAATAATTTTACCTATCCCTTGGAACCGTGCCTTTGTCTGGTTGAAAAGGTATTCTGTGTAAATATTTTTTGCTGTACCCTAACCAATCTGTATGCAAAATTTCACGATTACCGGTTGACTGATTAAGACGTTTCGCATATGCAGGTAATAATAGTTCGGATTTAAAGGAAAGAATAAAAAAAACCTAGGTATATTTACACAAACGTGACATGACAATGTGGAATTGATCAAATACACCTTCTGCTTATACCTACATAGTGGTATTTTTTGCTGGATCCAGCAGAGCTTAAACTGTGATGGAAATCTGTGAAAAAGTAGTGACAAGTGGCCAGCTCGTCGCCTACACAATAACACACCCAAAACCCGATATATAAACCAGTAGGTATATAGACCAAACAATTAAAAGATTTAATTTTGTTCTGCCTTACCATATCTTGAAAGGAAAATGCTTGTGTCCTTTTTCAAATAGAGGTAGTAATATCCAAACTGTGTTGGACCCAGCTGGATTGCTTGACTTCCAATCTCTAGTAGGGATTGAAATACAGCAACATTTATTTAGTTATTTAATTTAAACATTAGACATTTAAACATTAAACATAGTATTGCAATCCCTAATACATAGCGAGAATTTAAAAAGAAACACACTGTTTACCCAGGTTCTCGCTACATTCATCATCTTCCTAGCGCTATGTCCCGTGCTTAGACGGGGTCCGCTTAGACCATGATCCAGGATTTAGCAAGTCTGGTAATTACATTGAAGCGACTGCCGATCTGACCTTCGTAACCCTAAGATAGGGGAACCAGACAATTGTTGGATCATGGTTACAAATCCAAAGTTGTTTGAATTTGCAGGTTTCATCACGATGTTTTCCTTCACCGTCGAGCTAGTGGTATAAATACGTACATAGACTTGAAAAATCCAGACGTGCCCGGGTTTGAACCCGCACTCCTCGGTTAAGAGGCGCGTGTCCTTACCATTGAGCTACCACCGCTATAAAGTTCTCGCTACATTATTACATTATTATTAACTGCAAAACTTGGTTAATTTCATAACATTAGGTGCTTACAAATCTATCTATCGCTTCTATACTGACGTGTAAATGATTGAATTCTATAATTAGCTGGTCTTGGCTGTGTACCTACGTATTTTGAATTGTATGGAAGGTGTTTAAGGCAAAATATTTGATGACTTACAACCAGGTTATCCGTACGATTGTTTGGTATCTATATTTTAGTATATTACAAAATAGTAGGTATTCCTACATTATCTCCACCTTCAATAGATTATTTTAAAGTTAGGATAACTTTAATATAATCTATTGAATGCTAGGCAAGAGACACAGTTGGCACATTCGTTTAAATTCGTTGGTCCCAGACCAACATAGGACTTGAAAAAATCAGAGTCTAAGTAATACCAACCTTTACTTTTCACTTATATCCAAAAACGTGTCTTGGTTTAGATGGAAACTTGCGAAAAAGATTATCTTGGCCAAATTACCTACAATCCAACCACAGGGAACTGCTCTAGTCCTTGCAAACTGTCTAGGGTAATTATGTGACCATGTTGATTACATTTTGCCAATTTTCTCCTAGCGGGTTTCGAATCCACGACCTTTTAATTTCATTGCCAGGGTCTCTCACCTCTCGACCGACCGAATAACCGGAAATAGGTATGTCTATGTGTAGTATTTGATAATACAATATGAAATTGCACAAACGCTTGCTTATATGTAAAAAGATAAATTAAAAAGAAACATACTGTTTAACCAAGTCACCACTACCTTCATTATTAACTGCAAAACTTGGATAATTTCATAACATTAGGTGCTTATAATTCTCCGATCGCCTATGCTTCATAAACTTATATGAAGTATGTAGTAGGTACGTAGGCTACTACGTCAAAATTAAACTGCAACTTTATTTTCATGGAATTTTATTTATAATACCTACGTCATACATTCATAATTAATGTACCTAAATGGTGGAATTAAAAAGTAATTCTAAACTAAATAATATCCACTATTTGCTCCAATTTAAATTTGGTATTATTTAGCTTGATTTAAAACTGCGAAATAAGAATAAGACATTCGCATAACCTGAAAAGAAATCGAATTATGTATTAAATATAGCTTTGGCATTACTTAACTGAATTTAATTGGCACGAACATGCATCACTAGGCCAACATGCTTTAAACAAATAATTTCATCTATTGCAAAGGCAATACAGCAATAATAAACGTTAAACTATAATACTGACTGCAACAAAGGTCTGCCTAGACATGCTGATATAGTGTCCGGCTCGAAGGACCATAGGCCGGCTCATGTGCAGCATAGCAAAACAGAGGTCTTTCTTGAAGCGTATATCCTGTTCATACCATATGCAGGTGTAAAGAACAGTGTGCAGGTCTTCACTCTGTAAAATGTCAACGTTTCGAGAAATAAAAAAAACATCTAGGTAGTAAGCTTGACTATTTAAAATTAATAAGTTCATCGTTTACAGATAAACTATGACCGATAGGAACGTTTTGATATAAATAATCCTGGAAACAAAATAAAATGCATGTAAGTGAATAGAATAGAAACGTTTGATCCAGATATTGATAGATAGATAAATTTTCCAGAACTTAAAGTGGATTGGTACCTACTTTAAATTAACTTTTAGATGCCTAGTAAAGTAAGTCTTCAAAACTATGAATTGGGTCCTTACACTTGCAGTTAACTCGTGTCCACACCAGCAGCAAATGAAGAGTTGGCTGAGCATCACACAGACATAACTTACAATCGAAATGATTTGCATTCCCTGTGTGTCGTCCTGAAAGTTTTCAAAATACGTCCACATTTATTTCATACCAGACACAAATAAATTGCAAATGATCACAAAGTTTTTCTTAAGTGACGAATAGGTACTCCTTATTTGTAGGTTTCCCTTAAGACCTCAGAATAATTTCAGTTTTTTTTTTCAACTCAGTAAATGAATCCTGCCAAATTAATTTCGTGTAAATAAATGATATATATATGTGATGTGATGATATATATATGTATATGAATATGAATGATTTATTGATGATTCCAAAACTAGTAGAAGCATTTGCATTATGGAAATTGGTAGGAATCAATTTTGTTTAACTTAGAATCGGTTAGAACGTTTTTGTATCTATAATTTTCCATATTAATGTATTATTATATGTATATAAAATGTACTAGTATATTATTTAGGTACTAACGGCTAGAATCCTTAAAGCACACATACAGGTAAGACCGACGCCGCCAGTCAGTTGGAATAACAGGTACCAATGATAAGTGTCTTCGACAAGCTGGGTAAACCTGGAATATCACTAAATTGTCATTAAATATACACACACTTGATATACCTACTTGCATATCTGATGTACCTAAATATTACTTAAGATACTAATATATAGCATAAAGCTTTCCTATATAAATGGGCTATCAAATACAAACTGATCAGTTCAAATTCGAAAAATATTTCCTTTAAACATTGCCTTCTTGTTTATAATATTATACTAGCAGCGCCCCGCGTAGCTCCCGATCCCGTGGGAATACGGGGATAAAGTATACTCTATGTTACTCGCCGATAAAGTAGTTTTATATTAGTGAAATATTTTTTTTAATCGGCCCAGTAGTTTCGGAGCATATTCAATGCAAACAAGCAAACAAACAATAAAATCATTCTTTTTTAACCGACTTCAAAAAAAGGAGGAAGTTCTCAATTAGAATGATTTTTTTTTTAACCGACTTCAAAAAAAAGGAGGAGGTTCTCAGTTCGACTGATTTTTTTAAAAAATATTAGTTTGATTTAGGACAAGTAGGTAATCACATAGTTTTTCATGTACGTACATAGGTTAAAATTAATAACTGTTACCTAACTATAAAACCCACGCTTAAACTTACGTTACAATAGCCTGGTGGTGCTTGACGGATTCGACTAGTTTCTTGTGGTTATCCGAAATAATGTTTTGACGTTCCCTCGGTTTAAGATCGTAACTCACCGGTGATATCTAAAATAATGCAATGGTTATTTTTAATTTTCTTTCAACGTTAAAAAAAGCCTTAATTCTACTTTCTTTCTCATTCCTTAATTCTACTTTCTTTCTCATTCCTTAATTCTATACCGCACTGTTTGCGGCATAACATTGTAAGTAAGTTAAATACCTACTTATATGCTTTTTAAGCGAAATCGCGTAACGCGGTCAACATTGCAGTCACCAAGCGCGAAACAAGCTTAAAAAAGTAGTGTGCATTCGAAAATCAGACATATACTTACATACAAGTCGGGCTACCGACTGACTCAGTCACGAGCATAGAGTAACTTATACATCTGATAGTTACGAGACATTGCATACCTACTACGGACTCATTTATAAAATGTATGACGGTCCAGCTGAGAGCTCGTCCAGTACAGTACCTACAGTCTTGGCGAACTGCTCTTACATATAGTGACGTTTTATAACTGCTTATTTGAGCCTACGTAAATAAAGATAATTTCATTTCATTTCATATTTGTGGTCAAGTTACAAGTCAAAGTAAGTAGGTACACTTACACCCAAAATTTTGTCCTTAACAATCTCGATTTGTGAGCAGCCGAAGATGACCATGGAGAGAGCCACGCTGTCCACGCCGAAGTACATGATGGCGCTCGTGCAAATGGTCAGATACTGGAACGCGTACCCGATCTCGTATTGAGGAGAAAACTCCGAGGTTACTGGCATCCTAAAAATTACAATAAATTCGCAGATACCACTTTTTTTTCGACCTTTATCAGTAGGTATATTTTGGAGGATCGTGCGATAATCAACTTGGATAAGGTATTATTCTGTATCCCCCCCGCCGGGGTCCTCGGTTTGTCGAACCGGGGGGGCTTAGTAGGCCCTGCCATGGCAGGGCTGAAGCGAAGAGGGACCCCGAGGTGAGCCGCGACTGCACGACTTGCATCCGGGCAGTTGCGGCGGTCCGGTCGTATACAGGCCCCTTGCGACCGGACCAGGGTTGCCGAGGAAGAGGAGGAGCTGAGTGTTGTCGTTGCTCGCCTCCCTATCCTCGGCAACCCGACAGGGGCGCGCTGGGTCGCGTCGTGGTGGGTCGCGTAGGGATTGAGCGTCTCGATGCTCTCCCTCCGTGACGACAGGGCTCTGCCCTCAATCTGGGTCGCCGGGCGGAAGGCGGCCCCCCCTGACGAGACGCTCTCCGACGACTGATGGCGTGGGCTGCACAGCATCGACCACCGCCGCGCGAGGTGAGCCGCGCAGCGCGGCACGCGCACTACCGGAGGAGCTGTCGTATAGTCCCGACAGTGGGGATACCGGCTCCTCCGGAACTGCGCCGATGGAGGCCACCTTGGGGTTTAGTCGGTTCGAGTCCGACACACCGCCCTCTGGATCCCCGTCCGGAGGGTGACGGCTCGTGGGAGTTCCCCAAGTAAAAAAAAAAAAAAAAAAAAAAGGTATTATTCTGTATAATAGAGAGTAACGCATATACGTGATATCATATAGACCACAGAACTTACATACACACAGGAATAGGCAGAGTCCAAGTGCGACAAGCTGCTTAAACCATATTCAGACAAAAATAAACTACCAGTACCTGCGAGTAGGTATAGTAGGTCACCTCACCTAAGCTTTATCTTATCCAACCATACCTAGTACTTACCACATAGCAAAAGGAAATTTCCGAACCCCTTCGAAAACAGGCACCATTATCCAAAGCCCACAAGTCAGCTGCGACCCTATCATAAATGCAAATAGCAATCTCCTAATCTTAGACGCATCTCTCTGAAGGATCCTGAAAAAAAAAAATTAAAAAGTGCTAGGTATGTATACATACACATTTATTGTACGGCATTCCGTAGGTATAATGTTCACCGAAGTAGGACTCGGGAGTACAGTATCTGATTCAAAGACACCCTCTCACCATCTCTGGCAGAATGGGGCAGTTAGGGTATACTATAGACCCCGTAAATGTCACGGAGCTCCTTCAATTGATTTCGTTTGGTAATAATTATCTTAATGTTTTTATGGGAGTCCATTAATAGGTTTAGGGTAGACGCAATGTGACTTGGGTTGAGTTCTTTTGTCCCACTCATGCTACAGAACCCCGGTCATATTGGTAAGTGGTGTATATAAAAACTGGTTCGGGGGCGAGGACTCGTGATCTCACCGAGCTTGCGGTAATACATGAGAAATTCATTGGTACTTTATTGAAGTAACATACTTTTCATGCGTGGTAGATAGTGGGAGAAAAATATCAGAGTTCATTTGTCCCAGCAGCACTCTAACATTCTCAACGTTTACGTGGAAAATCGTGATCTTCAAACACAGACAAGCCTGCGTGAACAACAAGTAGGAAGGCTGCGACACCGCCGCCAAATCGCCCCATATCTGTACTATGTAGATCGTTTGGAAAATCAAAAACGAGTATTGCATAGACAACATGAATATTTTGTAAAACTTGTGCAGAATCGATTCCTGAACTGGGGGGACCCAAACTCCTAAACACTTCATTAGCAATTTCGCTCGACTCAGAAAAAGGTCCTCAGAAGTGAATTTAGCCATTCTGTTATCCGCTATTCGTTAGTAATGAGAATTTCCTATTGTTTGCTAAGAAAGGGTTATTACTTAAGGAGCCGTTTATTTCATTACGGCTGGTAATTGCCTGAAATGGCCTAATAGTACGCAAATTGATGTTGTTATATCAATAACAGTGGAAACTAGATAATTGGCCTACAGAGTGGTTTAGTTTTTCGTACCTATTTTCGACAGTATACGTCTAATTTTACGTCAAGTTTGGTTTACTAAGCTATAAATTTATAAAACTCTTGATGACGTCTGCTATTCCCGAAAGGACAGAGTCCAAGGAGCGGTACCTAAGCTAAAATTAAATTATTAAGTATTTTAATATTTGATATATAATTTTATATTTACTAATATATCAATTATTAAAATACCTACTTAATAAATAAATACTAGATATCAATAAGTAAATTAGAAACCATCAGAATCTCACAGATTACCTGACCTTGAAAGTCATTTTTTTTTCCTGTAAATTACTTATGTACCTACTTAAGTAAAATTTTTTGGTAGGTCTCATTATTTTAGTAGGTAGTCATACATAACGTGACATCATGTTCAAAGAACATCCTGTTATTAACTAAAGCCATTTTGATTAGGATATTAGTAAGTAAATAGGTATTATGCTAATAATGCAAAATAATGGAGTGCCATCCATTATTCTAATTACAACATTAAGTAAGTACCTACTTGAAAATTACCTAAAACAATCACGTGTATTAAACTCGCATGTTAATTTAACTCAGGGGAGTTGGTATATCTATTGGTAATAAATAAATGGAGTAGTGAGCCATTTTCTGATAACATTTTTTAAAACAATCCATCATTTACTCATTTTGTTGCTTTTTTCTAGTTGAAAATTAACTTTCTGTAGTTTTTAAGTTTCTTCACTTTAGTAATGCAGGGAATCCCAAAATACGATGACGGCCGGGCTGATCGAAATTATTGCGTTTCGTTTATATGGTACACAGAACAATTTTTTTTTTGTTCCATGATTTTATGATTCTAGTATTATCATTATCTGGAATATGAATATTTTGAGTTTTATTAATATAATAAATACTATTTAAATAAGATGACCATGAATTTCTATTGTTCCAATTTAATTTCTACGAATTATAATTTATTTGGTGCGACAATGAAGAAACCAAACATATAAACTGACGTGTCATATGTCAAAATTAGCGATAAAACGTCAAAATGATCGCCGATCAGAGTGAGCTACATAGTTAATTTTTAGAATTTAAAACGATTTCCTTTAATAATGGTGCCTTCGTAATACAATGCTAAGATTTTGCTAATATGGAGAGTGATACTGTGGAGTTTACACTGCCGCCGGCCCCAAGGGGGCTGTGCTTTGACCGAAATGATTTCGTCAAGGTACTTTTTCTAGTAATTTTTATATTACTATTCGTGTTTTTGCTCTGGGAATGCGATAGAACGCGTGTTGATTGCGTGCTATGTAATTTCAGACGAATTTTTCCGTCGACAACTTTCTGGCGGAGCATCAGAATATTGCTTCGCTGGAGAGCATGAGAGATGACCTGGGTGTGTACCTGAAAGTTCTCCGGTTGGCGATGATCGAGCTGATCAACAAGGACTACGCAAATTTCGTCAATTTGTGCGCTACTCTCATAGGGTTTGACAAGGCGATAGTTAAAATACAAGTGCCATTGGGACAGTTGAACGAGGAAGTATTGGTTAGTCATTTTTATTTTTTTAAGCATTCCCTTATTTGATCATTATTAATTATGATATGACGTTAAAGGCCTATTAACACTTATATTTGCAGACTACCCAATCCAATTATTTATGGCATTAACCTATTTTATTTATATGATTCACACTCTTATCAGCTTCAGTGATTTGAGATTATAAACCCATTAGATAATACATAGGTCCACTGTTTTTAGTTTATGCACTATTTTTACATTATTTTCTTTTCAACAGAGTGTAAAACAATGTCTAGAAGATGCAATGAAGGAGCTTTCAATGTGGCTTAACCAACGGCACGCATTACTGAAGAAGAAACAACTTTTAAAATATTACAGCCAGACATTAAACTGTCTACACAGTCTAGATGTTATTCTAAAAAACATATCTGACAAGAAGAAACTGGATCAAATTGTTCTTGCAGACCGTGCTGCCCTGCAATACAACCAACTGAAATTTACTATGATTAAATGTGAGAATCTTATAAAACCAGACCAAAAAAAGTTATGCAATGATGTTGGGGTGGAACTGGTGCAAGTATTGAATGAACTATTATTTCAGTTTTGGAATGATAATGATGAAGAAAATCTCTTAAAAACCCTGATAACACTTGCTTCATTAGACCGTGTTAGAGAAACTGAAATGCTAATAAGAAAGCAAGCAATAGCGCCTCTTCTGCAAGATATTATTAACGAGTCATCATTACAACGTAGCAAAGAAGGACTCGAAGGAATTTACGTTAGAGTCCTGGATCTCTTAGATACAAAATTAAAGCTACTCTTAACAGTGACACAGCATTCCAAGTTAACTTTTCTTCTTAAAAAGTTTAGGTTTTTAGTAAACTGCTTCTGGTGTGAAGTGGAAAGTAGGCTCGAAGTGAATCTAGCATCAATCTTTGCACCTGGTAACCCTCAGATTTTTTATCAACGATACAGCGAAAGTATGCAATTTGTAAGCAAATTGGAGGAACGATGTGGAGCCACTGAAACCGTGAAAATGTTACGTAGTACTGCCGAGTATAAAAGTTTTCAAAGGAGATGGAATCTTCCCGTTTACTTCCAAATACGGTTTCAGGAGATTGCAGGTATCATATTAACGTTTATTCGGAATCGACACACCTATATGCTTAAATCATACTATTAAAGAGGAAAGATTTTATTGTTTCAATTGAACAGGCTCTGAAACTACTGGACCGATTCGTAAAATTTATAAAAACAGCGCAGGGCGCTGCTAGTTTATTATAATGTTGCATATTCAAAACAATACCTATGTTACAGGTAGTTACGAAGCCACCCTGCAGAATAGTCCGACAGTAAGCAACAATGATGGGTTCATACTGAAAGAGACTCAAAGTTGTTGGAAGGCGCTGCAGGAGTGTTGGAGTGATGGGGTTTATATTGAGGCTTTAGCTTATAAATTCTGGAAACTCTCTTTGCAGTTGATTTCTAGATATGCCACATGGGCAGTCAAATATAGCTCACAGGTAGACTAGTTTGTAAAGTTTATACATTTAATATTATTTATTTAAAATATATTTGTTTAAAAGCATATATTATATTATATAACTATATTGTAACTAATATGCCAGGTAATATGGGATTTTTAATTAAACATTTTAATAAATTATGCTTTTACTTTTCACAGCATCCTTCCACACCAAAACGAGAGTCAACAGGCTTCAATAAGAATTTAATTGAGGATTGTTTTAACATCTACATTGATACGCAAACATTACAACAAAGGCTACCTCAGTTCCTACAAACTGTTGAAAACAAGATCCCAATAGACAACAAAGACCTACTACGGCAGAGTCTAAAATCATCAGAAACTGCATTGCAAGGCACCAAAGGGAAGATCCAGGAATGTATTGTCTCTGAGTTGTTTGAATACTTCAATATTCAATTGAAACAAGTTAGTGACATTCCGAGACTGTACAGAAAGACTAACAGGAGTGTTCCAACTAAGCCTTGTGTGTATATAGATGTTGTAACAAAAACGGTAGAAGAGTTTCACAAAAATGCCACAAATAGACTGGAGAATGCATTCTTAATTCAACTCTACGAAAATTTATTTAACACTATGACTGTCTCGTAAGTATTTTGTGAATATTTAACAATGATTAGATATCTAATTTAGTTCTAGAACTATATTTATGATTTATAAATAGATTAACTAATTATGGTGTTGTTATATTCCGTGAGCTACGACATTGACCTTATTATTTAATTAATGGACAAGCCAAAGTTTTAGAACGCTCGTCTCATCGCCTTTATCGAATATAAGCTTTTAATTGAATAATAATGTTTTCCAATATTCATTATCTTCACGCCCTAAATATCTGAAGGCGTAGGCTGAATCCAAGGAAAAACAAGCTCTTAACCATTTTTGGCCAAGATTTAACTGACACATTATTTTCTATTCCCAGCCAACACGAAACAATCTTAATTATACACACGGACTAGTAAAAAAAGAAGGACTCCACGCTGTCGTGATAGCGTGAAGCCACGTTTATGCATGTGTGAGTGAGATTCATAAGGATACCAGATATCGGATATCTGTCATTTGGAGCACTTATTATATCAATGTGTGACGTAAGTTGCGTGTCTATTTGGAGCACCTGAGGAGATTTAACGTCTAGTTAGTGGCGCGGAGTGCTTCTTTTTGTAGTTTTGTAGTAGTCCGTGATTGTACATTAAGTTTCTGTTTAGGCTTGTAAATATAATTTTTGGTTCACTTGAGGTTATACATAAAAGAAACCATTAAATTCCCTCCAGATATTACAAGTATGTCGAGGATGTGTTAACGTCAGTGCAGAAAACAGAAGAGTCACTGAGAAGATTGAAGCAGATCCGGGAAAAGAGTTCGCAGCAGAGCAACGAGAGCGCTGGAGTCACCGACGGCGACAAAATCAGACTCCAACTGAATGTGGATGTGGTCTCTTACGCCAAGCTTGCGGAGTCACTGCAGGTTAATGTACATAGTGTGCACAAGTATACAGAATTATATTCTATGGTTACTGAAGCTGTAAAAAATATAGATATTAAATGATATGCCAAGTTACTTTTCGTTTTTTTGTAACGCTTCATTGCTACAAGTAAGTTTAAAAAAAAAATTCGTTCAAATTATTAATTTTTAATCTGTGAATGGGTATAAAGTCCGCGAATTCGGCGATAGGTAATTAAAAATAATCAACTGTTCCATTGTAATTGGGATGTTGACACCATTTATATTTAATTTTGTAATATCAATTCCGTAAAAGAAAGTATCGTAGTATGTTGTAAAACCTTATTGGTTTTCAATTATATTGAGTCTACGATTTTATATTTTACAAAAACTGCTTGACAATTAGTCAGTTGACTATACGAACTAGTGACGACATATGTTGACAAGCCTATACAAAATCTATGAAGTGATCGTTTTGACAGCTTTTATAAAGTATCTCAATTGACTTGCCAGTCAACATCCTTAATAGCTAACAATTAAATTGTCTTGAATGTTTTCTACTTTGATATTTTAATAATTATATTCCTTTTCCTTGTACACGCGAAGGTTGGTATTCATAATGGGAGTGGAACGAAGTCTTAAAAATGTGGCGCCTAAAGTAATTAAACCTATTTTTTTTTAATCATAGTTAAATCACTGTTCTAAAGTAGCTACTTAAGACTTAGTAAGTACTAGAACTTAGTTGTATCACTGGTGTTATTGTTATCAAAATATTTATTTACCTACCTACAATAGTTTGACTTTAGGCCACGGACTAGTAAAAAAAGAAGGACTCCACGCTATCATACTATAGCGTGAAGCCACGTTTATGCATGTGTGAGTTATATACTTAAGGATACCAGATATCGGATATCTGTCATGTGGAGCACTAATTATGTCAATGTGTGACGTAAGTTGCATGTCAAGGTGGAGCACCTGAGGAGCTTCAATGTATAGTTAGTGGCGCGAAGTCCTTCTTTTTTTACTAGTCCGTGCTTTAGGCGTGGGAAATGTATCGTTCATAAAGCATTATTACAGCAGTGGAGATCCTGGGATTATTGAGGGTGATTTGAACTAGGGTACTTTAGGTAAATGTAAGTAGGATTAATAGTTTTTGTGATGGGAGGTTTGAGCCCTCCTATATTTTTGTTCTACCCCTCTATTTATGCCACTACCAGTACAATAGGGGAACATTTCGGTCAATATTTATCTATTGTAGAATAGCAATTTTGTCTTCAGTTAGATGAAATATTACAGATTTATGAAAAATTTTTTTTTTTAGAGTGACTTAACTTCAAAGCCATAGATAGGGCTTGGGTGTTTATAAACCTGACTTCATATGAAAAACTAAAGACCATCAGGAGAGAGTAATAGGATAAACAAAAGCAGTAATTTTTAACATAAACATGTATTTGATCAGTTGAATAAAAATTGTATGATTTGAAAAAATAGAAACCATTCACTTATCACTTAAAATAATTAACAAGATAAAATCTTACTAATACTATTTGTGTGGAACAAAATATTTCAAGAGTGTGTTCGGTTTAGCTTTGTTCGTCGTTCTCGGACTACTCCTCTGTACTTCAGAGCTGGAGGGGTTTTTCCACATCACCTTGAGTTCCTGCTGCATCTCGTCAGGGAGAGCATTGAACACCTCCTTGTCCACGTAACTTGGACAATCATCACAGTTGCCACCTTCTGCCACATCTTTCATTGGGTCCGAGGTGTCTGAAAGATTGTCTTTTGCTGGACTAGCTCTCGGAGTCAAAGACCTGTCCCTTGAGTTAAGCCTTAGCTCTGACACCTTTTCAAGCTCTTTAGAATTCAATCTTAACTCTCCCACTTTTAACTTACTTGGTGATGCAACTTCCTCTTTAGACAAACACCTTCTTTTTGCAATCCATGTCACCTTTTTAGGCTTCTTCGGGGACGGTTCTACTTCAGCATCAGATAGATCAGTTGTGGTACTACTGCTCGGAGATGCTGCAGAGTAGTCCATAGATGAAGCTGAAGTGTCACAGTCATTTTGTAAGTTGAGCACGGACTGCACTGAGATGTCGTTCATCAGATAGTTCACAATAGAACTTCTACCAGTCATTCTCTCCTGAAACTTTGTAAAAGCTAACCCTACAAGTGTTAAATGGAATGGTTTTGATAGGTCAATAAGCTTGTTAAATAATCTCATTATTATGGTCATAAGCTTCTGCTGCCCAGCGTCGGTCACTGTGAGTATGCCGCTGGTTATCGTGAAGATTGATGGTGAGATCTGACATTGCCTTGACTCACGGTGACTACTCAGCCTTTTAGCATCTTTCTTCCTTAAAGTAACTCTAAGAGACACTGGTATGCGCCCATCCTCTCGCACCAGGACCAGCAACCTCTGGAGTAAAGCTGAGAACTTGTCTTCTACTTCACTCTTCACGCTGACAGTCTTGAAGCTGTCCTCCAAGCCGATGCTTTGAGGTTTCCCAGTCTGTTTCACTGGAGTGTTGTCATCCCCTACACTTAAGTTTTTCAGTCTTACTGCCATGTCACTACTGAAGTTCTTCTTCAGAACTTCCAGCGATGCCTGCTGAAGATCACTCACAGATATGATGTTATGAGATATTAGTGTTTCAGTGGTCTTTGAACCTATACTTGGAATACAGCGTACACTCTGCAATGTAGACATGAAGTCTGCAGCGTGGTCTGGCAGTATTGTTGTTTGATCGTTAGGCTTGTGTAATGGACAGATCAGTTTAGCCAACAGCTTATTGTGTGCAATACCTGCACAAGTTGTAAAACCTAAATCGGTATAAATCTTTTGCCTTATGTCACTTGCTATTTGTGATGCTATACTCAGTCTAGTGTGGCAGCCGCATGGACATTCCATACTCATTTCGTTGTAAATGTGACCAACTAATGTACAATTACCACTTTTCGCTTTCTCCTGAACTAATTTTGTGACATCAATAAAATTTTCGTCCATCCCCAGTTTCTCCACTGGACACTTCCAGGTGAGCAAAACCTCGAATATCTTATTGGAAGCTGCCCTGTAATTGTGCAAGTCCTCCCCACTGACAAGTTTCAAATTGGGGCAAACTTTTAGCGCGTCAGTGACGAGCATGCACTTCTGGACGCCGTAGTTGCGGGCTTCGTAGTTGCTGGTCACGACGATGTTCTTCTGCTGGATGCCGAGCGGCACGGTGCGTAGTTCAGGGTTGCGGAGCATCTCCACTTGAGCGTAAAAGCAGTCTACGTCGATGTGTATAATACTCCTGGAGTGTTCACCATCCACGTAGCCGCAAGTAGAACTACTTGACTGCATGATCCTGTGAAATTTGACATAGTTTAGTCATAATTTACTTTGTTCCGACTTAGTTTGCCTGTTGTGATCAGATGCGGTGTAATATTCGGTTACCACTTACGTATCGTCCATATCGGTATCATTGAAAGATGGAATATGTTCAGTAGTGTTTATATATGAAAAACAATTCGAAAATTATCGTTTTTATTTCATAAATCCCAAAATATTGATATTTTCTATTGGACGATCACGACACATCAACACAGTTGATGTTGCCAGGTGGAAAAAGATTTCCCTCGTTTTTTACTCTTATTTTACCGTTTTGTTCATGTGTTGTTCATTCAAAACATACAAATAAACGTCATTAATATTTTAGTGTGGTTAAAATGTCCTTGATATGAATATTTATTGAATTTTCAAATAGTACTGCATGGCAATTTAAAGAAATGATGATATTAACAAAAATAAAATTATTTAGTTTACTATTATCTTTAAGTTGAATGTATGAATGAGGAATGAGTGAACAGTCAAAATGTCATTGTATATTTTCCAATCAGAAACATTTTTTTAATAGGGATTGTCCTACTATTGGTCATTAACCAGTCAGATCAGATGTCATCTTTCTCTTTCAGTTCAGCTGAGACAATGGAGTTTTCAGTCACGTCATTTTCATAGAAAGTGGGTGTTCGGTACAATGCCACAGTGTTTTACCAAATAAACAGTTAAAAATTGTTATTATACAGTTATGTGTTCATGAAACCGAATCATGGAGGGCTTACCTTCAGGTGATATTCAGGGAAAGTACCAAAAATTGGCAGCTGAGTATTCCAAGGTTTGTATTGTTACATTATTGTCTGCGGCGAATATGAACCGTAATTTGTGTAAATTTATTATTTCCTCTCCAGTTGAGGGTGCACGTGAAGGTGCTAAAGAAAGGCGTTCTAGATGAACAAGCGAAATCGAACGAGTTGCGGGATCTATTGAAAGAGAAGGAGAAAGGTGTGAGAAGAGGGGATTTGGAGATAGATTCTTTGACTTTTAGGAATCAGCAGCTTACGCGGCGAGTGTCCGTCCTTCAGGATGAACTTGAAGCAATGCAGGTCAGTTATGTTTGTGTAAATAAATATTTCACAGCTTGAATTTCATTCCACGCGCTCATATTTACAGTACCTATTGTTGAAATTATACCATTGAATCCATTCCAGTTAAAACTAACGAAGAAATCTAAAAACAAAGCTGATGACAAAAGCGCTGGAGCTGTGAGCAATGCCCCTCCTTTAGATTCTGGTCTTCTTCAAGAGGAATTGCAAAAGAAAATCATTGAAAATGCACAGTTGGCTTCACAGGTACAATCATTTACCAAAACAAAATATTTTTCTGAATGTATTACTATCACATAATATCTTTTGTAAAGGCTTTTGAAATCACAATAGGATTTAATAAGGTATATAAAAGAATGTCAACACACTGTTAGCCATCTAAGGATACAGTGTTAACAATGTTTGATAAAGTAATAGATTATCAATAAACAATGTTTTTGTGTTAAATTGGGACTAGTATTACTCTTTTATTCCTTCAACTTTGCACATATCTGCTCAATATGCAATCTCTTTGTTCAAGATCAATGATGTGTAAATTATTTTGATTACTGATTTATTTATTTATATTTCAGCTATCAGATAAAACATTTGAAGTCTCACAGCTGAAGGCTTCATTAGAAGACTATCAAAGGCACATTAGTGAGAGTGACAGTAAATACAAATGTGAAATAGCTAAGCTGAAGAACAAGAATCAGGAGCTGCAGTACACGCTGGAAGAGTCTCAGAAGGACCGCCTCGGCGGCACACCCAACAAGATGCACATAGCCAGCAGTAGTCAGCCTCACAGCTGTAATGGAGATTTCTTGTCGGAAGGCGGTAGTTTGGTAATAATATAACAGAGTAATTTTAATTAAAAATTTAAGAAAAGATAATACAAATTACATATAAAGTGTGTTATATTGGATCATAGTTTGTAAGCTGTAATTATGTGTGTGTATGATATATATTTTTTCTTTGTTTTACATAACTTTATACTTACTTCTAAGAAGGGAAACATTTAAAATCTGGCTTCTACATGTGATATGATTCTGTTTAAAATTCTGAAATATTAATTTATATTGTATTCTATACCACATTTGAGGTCTATAATTTTTATCAATTTATTTTTTCAGGTTGGAAGTGAAGATGCATTAAGTTCTGTAGATGATTTGAATATAAATGAACAGCTTAGTATCAAAACACATACATTAGAACAGGTAAGTTTAGCATTAACACTGTTTATTGTAATCATATGTTATAGAGCTTTGCTTATACTATAATTTAAAAAAGGTAAAATCATATTGGGTATTCTTTGGAATATCTTTAAAACCTTTAAAAATGATATTTGTTTGACTTTTTCTGATTTACAGCAAACCTATATATACTTTTTATTAAATATTTTTAGGAAAATCAGAAATTAAGAATGGAATATGAACTGGTTCAAATGGAGAACGAGAGTCTTAAACTAGAAGTATCAAAGTATGTGTCGGCATCGCAGAAGAGGAAAGGTGACACACATGACTCCGGAGACTTCAATACTTTCAACGAGACCTCTATAGATGCCGAAGGCAGAGTCTCAGGTCTACTTGGCAGCATGGAAGTTCCATTACTTTTAAATCAGGAAGTTCAGTCGAGAGAAGACAGAATGAAGACGTATTTTAGAAATAAGATTAGTGATTTGAAGGTGGAAAAGGATGAGCTGAGAAGCAAGACTGAGCATTATGTCAAAGAAGTAAGATTCATTTTACTAAATGCATGTGTTTGGGCAATATAAACAGGTCATTTACATAAATACATATGTGAAAGAATAACACACTCCACAATGAATCATGACAGCAAAACTACTTGGCAACAACCAAGGTTAGAATCACTTAATTTTAAAGGCATTTTAAGTGGCATTTGCATTTATTAGCAAATTATTTTTTTTAGTGCGAGCTGCTTAGGTTACGATTCGAAGAGATGGAGCGTGACAAGCAGACGGACGAGAACACGCTGCAGGAGAAACACAACACCATCAGCAGACTGGTGAGTCACACTTGTTTATACACAACAATGTAACAATTTAACAATGTCACAGCATCCATTTATCTGCTGTGATAAGATAATGTACTGTCATAGTTTGTGCAAAATGGTATTTGGTTGTAATGTGTATTTTTATTTATATTTATTTTGTTGTTTGGAAGTAAAGGTTTTGGTAAATAGATCTGTTTTTAACCAACTTCAAAAAAAAGGAGGAAGTTTCTTAATTCGACTGAATTTTTTTTTATTTTTTTTTGTATGTATGTTACTCGATATCTCTGAGAATTGTTAACCGATTTCCAAAATTTTTTTTTTTATTCGAAAGGGTTTACTCCCGAGATGGTCCCATTGCCACCAAGTCAGGATCTGATGAAGGGATCCCAGGAAAATCGAGGGAATCCCTCAAATTTTATAGGCACATACAATGTGTTTTAAACATTTTCTAAGATTGTTGAGTATTTACACATGGTACTTATGTTGGTGAGCTGATGATGGAAGGTACAACTCCTTAACGATTAGGAATTAGTTTATGATTCTTTAAATATTGATATCTTCGAGAATTGTAAGACGATTTTTAGAGTTCTTTTTTTTATTCAAAAGGGATTATATCCTGGAGTTGGTCCTATTGGCACCAAATCTGGATCTGATGAAGGAATCTTAGGCAAATCGAGGGAAACCCTAAAGTATTATAGGCGCGTACAATCTATTTTAGTTATTTTCTAAAACAATTCAAGTATTTACGTCTGTTATTCATAATCTCATATTGCTGAGCTGATGATGGAAGGTATAACTCCTTATCGATTAGGAGTTCGTGGATAATTCTTTCAATATTATAGGGTTATATTGAGTGTTATTCTCAAGATAGTCTCAATTTAACCAAGTCTTGGTCTTGTGATGGGATTCCATGAAAACGAGGGCCACCCTTAAATTTTAACGGTATGTTAAGTGTTTCATTTATTTTTCTAAAACAATTCCAGTATTTGTGTCTGGTACTCATCATCTTATGTTGCTTTGTTGTAGATTAGTAGTTTTAAGTAATTCTTTTTAACTAATTTGTATCAAATTGTTATTAGTAAGGTAATTTGTTATAAAGTGTCTCCTTTTTTTTTAGTTTGGCTGGCACCAACTCCAAAACTAACTGATTAATGTAAATATTTAAATACATGTTAAAGATTAATACTTTCATCGAAGCAGTCGGAAGAATTTATTTTACTTTTTAGTGTTTGGACATTTAAATAGCTATTAAGGCAGGTTCTTACTTGTGTTTTTTTCATAATCATTTTTTGCGGGTATTTTTGAAGTCGGTTTTTATTTTTGTTAATTTAACAAAACCTTTACTTTTGAACAACAAAATAAATATAATGTCGACGATTCGAAATTCCAAAGTACCTTTGAACCCCTATAAATTAAAATGTTGTCCGCTCTATGGACATACAAACAAGTTATCCTACTTTTCTGGGCATAAAAATTATAGGGGCATAGCAGATACTATGCTTACCATTTCCTGCCTACTCCCATGCCATTTCCGTTCCTTTGACGCCTTTGTTGAAGCCATTTTACGTTAAAACTGTATTGCTATCAGGAGGAAGAGTTGCACTCAACGTCCCACAACTACGAGGAGCAGATGTCTGTGCTGACGGAGCACGTGGCCGGTCTCAACGAGCAGTTGGCGCACCAGCACGACGAGGTGCAGCGCCTGCGCCACCAGCTCGCCGCGCGCCGCAAGTGAGCTGCGTCCGCCCTGCTCCTACCGGCACCGAGCTGCTCGCGCCAGCACGACGAGGTGCAGCGCCTGCGCCACCAGCTCGCCGCGCGCCGCAAGTGAGCTGCGTCCGCCCTGCTCCTACCGGCACCGAGCTGCTCGCGCCAGCACGACGAGGTGCAGCGCCTGCGCCACCAGCTCGCCGCGCGCCGCAAGTGAGCTGCGTCCGCCCTGCTCCTACCGGCACCGAGCTGCTCGCGCCAGCACGACGAGGTGCAGCGCCTGCGCCACCAGCTCGCCGCGCGCCGCAAGTGAGCTGCGTCCGCCCTGCTCCTACCGGCACCGAGCTGCTCGCGCCAGCACGACGAGGTGCAGCGCCTGCGCCACCAGCTCGCCGCGCGCCGCAAGTGAGCTGCGTCCGCCCTGCTCCTACCGGCACCGAGCTGCTCGCGCCAGCACGACGAGGTGCAGCGCCTGCGCCACCAGCTCGCCGCGCGCCGCAAGTGAGCTGCGTCCGCCCTGCTCCTACCGGCACCGAGCTGCTCGCGCCAGCACGACGAGGTGCAGCGCCTGCGCCACCAGCTCGCCGCGCGCCGCAAGTGAGCTGCGTCCGCCCTGCTCCTACCGGCACCGAGCTGCTCGCGCCAGCACGACGAGGTGCAGCGCCTGCGCCACCAGCTCGCCGCGCGCCGCAAGTGAGCTGCGTCCGCCCTGCTCCTACCGGCACCGAGCTGCTCGCGCCAGCACGACGAGGTGCAGCGCCTGCGCCACCAGCTCGCCGCGCGCCGCAAGTGAGCTGCGTCCGCCCTGCTCCTACCGGCACCGAGCTGCTCGCGCCAGCACGACGAGGTGCAGCGCCTGCGCCACCAGCTCGCCGCGCGCCGCAAGTGAGCTGCGTCCGCCCTGCTCCTACCGGCACCGAGCTGCTCGCGCCAGCACGACGAGGTGCAGCGCCTGCGCCACCAGCTCGCCGCGCGCCGCAAGTGAGCTGCGTCCGCCCTGCTCCTACCGGCACCGAGCTGCTCGCGCCAGCACGACGAGGTGCAGCGCCTGCGCCACCAGCTCGCCGCGCGCCGCAAGTGAGCTGCGTCCGCCCTGCTCCTACCGGCACCGAGCTGCTCGCGCCAGCACGACGAGGTGCAGCGCCTGCGCCACCAGCTCGCCGCGCGCCGCAAGTGAGCTGCGTCCGCCCTGCTCCTACCGGCACCGAGCTGCTCGCGCCAGCACGACGAGGTGCAGCGCCTGCGCCACCAGCTCGCCGCGCGCCGCAAGTGAGCTGCGTCCGCCCTGCTCCTACCGGCACCGAGCTGCTCGCGCCAGCACGACGAGGTGCAGCGCCTGCGCCACCAGCTCGCCGCGCGCCGCAAGTGAGCTGCGTCCGCCCTGCTCCTACCGGCACCGAGCTGCTCGCGCCAGCACGACGAGGTGCAGCGCCTGCGCCACCAGCTCGAGCGGCATAAACTGCTCGCTAGCAATGAGCAGCTTACCGCCGATGAACTGCTCAGTGGCAGTAAACTGTACGCCGGAAGTGAGATGGCAGTAAACTGCAATTCGGTAGTGAGTTGCACTCCAGTAGCGAGCTGCTATTACAGAACGAGCTGCACGTCGACAGTGAGCTGCTTATCGGCAGAAAATTGTAGGGTAACTATGATCTGCTCGATGGTATTGAGCTACGCATAAGTTTGAGCTGTTGGGTGGCAGTAAGCTGTACGTAGCCAGTGAACGTATGCCGACAGTAAGTTGTAGGGTACCTATGATATGCTCGGTGGCAGTTAACTGCACGTCGGCAGTGAGCTGCTTGCCGGTAATAAGCTGATAACTGACAATAAGCCGCTCACTGCAGTGAGCCACTTGCCGGTAGTGTGTTACTTGCTTACTATGATCTACTCCACACCAATGTAATTCAGGAATCTGTTACTACTATTACTTTCAAGTGTATCCATCCATCATCGTAGGTATACTCATTAACATCATTTTTATATTTCAGCTCATATCTGTAAAAGCTTGGTCAAGAAAATAGTGTTGAATAAATCTGCTATTATTGATTATAACAGTGCTATTTTCTACTATAACTTTACACCCCCCTTTACATGAGGAATTCTCACGAGTCCCACCCAATAGCAAGGAGTAGGACTTTAGAGATTCTTAACTATTCTCATTTGGATATAAAGATCAATTTCTAAAAGAAGAAGAAATACTGTTACTTGTCATAGTTAAAGTAAATACAATATACAATATTATAATAATTATGGTTGAGATTGAACGAAACGATCGATATATTGTTTGGTTTAAAATAAATTGTACTACATGAGTTGTATATTCACTCGGCATTTCGTGGTTAATAACCATTATTCAGACATAAGGTGATTAAATTAATAGGCTAGTTGACAAAAAAAAAATTATGAGTCCATTAAAGATTGCAGAAAAATATTGCTCACGTATTTCTTCTTTTGTTGAGCCAACCAAAAATGACGACACAGCGCGTTAAAGTTGCGCGTGACGTCAATTGTTCTGTATGCCTCACTCCAGATCTTTTAAGCGCTGTACCTTTGTAATTTTTCGAGTATTTCATAAAGCAAAAAATACGAATTCAATATTTTGTAATAATCTTACGGTCTAAAAAATATTTTAGTCAGCTAGCCCAGCGGTCGGCAATGTGCGGCCATGTTTGCCAAAATGTTGTCGACCCCTGAACTAGCCTATTATTATTTTCTTCAAACATTTAAAAAAAAAACTAAAACGATTTTCATAAATACTAGTACACAATAATATATGTATATCGTAACTTTATTTGAAGTTGTATAAATGTATAATATATTCTAAAACTATCTCTTGTTATTATGATAAATTAGGTGATAAGGAAATAATCTAAAGCTGTGTTAATATTAATAGAATGTTTTGAGGAATTTCGTATAAATTCCCAAATTATGTTTCACTGATGATAATTAGAGAATAACAAAGCGATGAATTTTTTTTTTTTTTTAATATTTCGATACATAATTTTCACAAATGTAGAATCGAATTCATAGTGTGTATACAAGCTTCTTGTTTTGTTTATAAAGAGACTTCAACGAGCTATATAAATATTAATTTATTTATATTGTACGAGTTCATACGGTTTGACGTTAGTATCATTTCAAAATATAACGCAGTTAATTAAAATGCTTAGTAATTATCTGGAATCGGAAGTACACTACAAAATACTGAGTGCTATTACGTATTATTTGATTGGGCGCTTGTGACTTCTTAAACAAGTCTTATTATAAAAAAAACACTTGTCTTTTTATTTATTACAATATAATGAGACAGGGTTTATATTCAGTAAGGATTCCATAATGCTTCAGTAATTTTTTTTAGCAAATAGGTTTATATTTGGCTTTATCATTTAAGTTAGTTAACAGCGCCAGGCACCGCATACCAATCATCTGATCTCAAATCGGGAGTTTCTCTCCCTCCCAACTAGATGTCTCTTAGAACACCAAGATTAATTATGAGTTAGCATAAAGAAGTTTCTGGAAATAATACTGACGGGACTAAATGCGATATGCATTATGCAGTACATGAGTACTTGCAGCTTGGCGTTTCGGCCGTGTTGCAACGACCGCGGTCACTAGCGGCCTAAGAAGTTTGTCTCTTAGATTGACTCGACTTGGAATCGAACCTGGGAGTATCACGCATCGGTCAAACGTCTAAAAGACGACCAAGGTGATCACTAGTCTATAAATTTTACGATTATGAATACCTAACCGTTTTATGTATTTATGAGATTGTTTAAACTAATACTTTACACTTTATGAATCGGCTAGTGATATCATTTAGTATAGAATGCTGGTCATCTCAGCGTTGTAATAGTATTGTATAATAAACTTAATATAATTACGCTGCGTAGACTAGTATTCTATTTGTATGCTGTTATGAAGGTAACATTATATAGACGCGGAATTATCAATAGTAGATTAGTTGCAAAAATTTTGCAACATGTTGCATACCATTGTGCAAAATCCATTTTTGGGTCAGTATAAAAGTGCTTTGACAAGTCGGGAATTTTAATTCACTAATCAATCGTCTGTAAGTTCCCTATAGATTTACCGGTTACTTTTTGTTTTTGAAGTACTTGAAAAATAAGTATTAACAGAAATTTAAATGCAACTGATTTTATATTGAAGATACCTAATAGGATTTGGGTGTGCGTCCAATACTATTCTAATGGACGCCACATTACCTTATTTTTTACTTTCACAAGCTTCAATAAAACATAAGTTCTGAATAAATATTGTCGATTAACAGACGTCGCCGGTATACCTTTTAATGTTACATGTCATTGATAGTGCAGTTTTGTAATTTTATTGTCTAAAATAACGTTAATGATCTTGTGCCTACAATTTGAGATTAAGGTGTTTTTATATACACGAATATTAACTGTATACGGACTTTGAATTTGTATTAAAAGTTGATTAGTTTGATGGTTATGTTTTGTCAATTCAGTGTTCCCATGTTGCTAGGCACAGTTCGCACACGCTTCGAGTAGGTACACTCTTTTATTTGTGATAACGCTATGTTAATCGTCAACTTTGTTTTTCCAGCATGAAAATAGCTATGTAATGACTAATTGTTTTGGAAAATTTGATAGTAAGTACATATTACATATTATGAAACCTTTAAAAAATTATATGATTCTATGTATGTATTTAAGATAAAATGTCTTATTTTCTTGCAATCAATTATTATCGTTTCGTACATTTTTAAACTACTTTTTTATGTTTTGACTATTTAATTCAGCGTTAACATTTAAAATTGATCATATTTTTATTAACGAGCTTAATTTATGTACATACACTTTTAAATATATTTATTTATAAACTGTGTCCATTTTTGTAGTGTATTTGAAGGCACCCTAATAATTCTGTAAAATAAAATAAGTACCTATACATACAAATACTTTTTAGTTTTTAAATCTTTCAACACCTTGTATATAAACCAAATTAGAGCAAATTAAGTGATGAAATTATTTATGAGAATAAAATGTGTTTCGTACATACATACATTTAATGTGTTAAGGGAAACGATTAAATAAACAATTTTGAATACTTGTAGTTTTATTTTCATTATCTTGTATCCATGGATTCTTAAGGTTACCTACTTTTTTTTTTCTCAATATACTTAATAACAACCGAGGGATACATGCTTATAAAGTTTTAAACAAAATGACATGAGGAATATACAAAAAAAAAATACTCTCAATCATCATTATACTATAATCATTATAGTATACATTAAGTAGTTCTTCAACCATCAGTTGATGGTTTGTGGCCGGATAACTTTGGCCCATTATCAATTACCCTATCTAATCTTTATCATTTTAAATAAGCATCAAGGGGGGTGGAGGGTGGTGTGAATAGCGTAAGGGGTAATAACCATATCCCATTATTCAATACGCAAATAAAACTTCAATATATATGCACAACTTTGTATTATAACGATAGTCATAAGCACCTTATAATATGTCATCTGTTACATTATTTGTTTTCAACAGTTACATTATCGTTATAAATATTTATACAAAATTTATCAATTTGTTGAACAGCTTTGCAAATAATTCGCTAAATGTGAAGTTCTGTCCATCCACGCATCGCGCTCGCTGAAGTTTACCTATAAGCAAGTAACTGTACAAGACATATACAATCGGCATCGAAAACAATCAACTACCTATTTAGTTCTTCATTACAGGAATGAACCCATCGCGTTGTTTCATCTCTTAATTCATGTATATCTTTCTCGCTTGCTTATTATTAGTATATATTTTTTAATCACTCGAATCAACTATTCATATAACTAAAACGTCAACATTCTTTTAAAAGTTTGATTATTTCTTGGTACAGACTGCACAGATTAAAAATATACAAAACTGTTTTTTGCAGTTATGAAGCGAATTGCAAAACCCTAGTAACGCTTATTATCATATTATCTTAAGTTATTAGAAAGTTAGCTGGAGGGCCCAATACAGTCACTTGCTCTTAGTATTGAAGGATACTTATACAGATACTAATGATCTATTGTATTGAATATTCTTATTAGGTATTTAGTTCATTGTATAATATTGTTTTCTGTTTTATTTAATAGTTTTATTGTATAGTTTAAAGTGACCGGCTTTTCTCATTACCTTTAAACATTTCGGATAGTTGGTCCTGGATTGGACGGCGAGGTTATTAAACCCAAGAAGATATTTTAAGCTGAAGATATTTGGTTCGCTTTTTAGTTAATTTGATACAACAGATCAGTAGCATCCAACACTTAACATTAAACTTTACAATGTCCAGTACAAAATATCATTAATCCCCTACTAATGAGAACATAGTTTTAACACAGTCAGAGATTTTACAGCTAGTCGAGAAAGTGGCATGTATGACGATGTATAAATAATAATAAATTAGTTTACAATAACTAGGTGCTTCTTTACAGGCACGTAAGATAGCCCCACTCCACTACAAGCCCGCATTCTGAATCAAACCACGAATCTATTTTGTTCCAATTTGTGTTCTATGTTTTTGGAATAGTGTGTAAATTGGCTCGAATACAATCACAATTTAAAATCAGATCATTATTGGACCTTGCTTCAGAATGCGGGTTTAAATCATTTGTAGATTCCGTAACCAATACTTGGTCGATCTCAACAACAAGATGATTCGAGAAATGGTCACCATGAATGTGATATTATTGCATCAGTGGCCATGTCTCAATTGAATCCGTTAAGTTATTTTGTTGAGGTCCAGAGTATTCCGAAAACGTATCAAGCCATTTTCTTTGGCACACTGTACGCACGACTTAATACAAAATAAACCTAAACGCAACAAGAAATGCAAACCTCGGGTGCTCTTTAATTCAATTAAATAATGATCTATTATTTATAATAATTTCAAAAGTATGATTTACAAATATGTTAGAAACTAAAGTCGGAATGTTCTTGGGCAGGGTAATACTGCGATTCGAAGGCATGGCAATAAGATACGCCTAACCCTGCCCTTACATTTCCATTTTAAATTAAACGTGATATGCAATGCTTGACATAAATACCGACATTATTTAAACTAATAGTTAGACTTACAAGGTGACTTAAATACATGAAGTGAAAGTCTCTTAATAAGCACTCTTGTGTATATCATCATCAAGGACATCGTTAGTATATATATATATATATATATATACTAACGATGTCCTTTTTAAATAACTTTAAGTCATTAAACAGGTCGTGTCGCAAATATTCATAGGGTATAGTGCCATTTTAGACTTTCCTCTTAATGTATATAGATTACAGCAAAATCATACGTACAAAAATATAAAGTAAAATAAACATATTTAATTTGTATGAAAAATAGCATATTTATCATTATTTTATTAATTTAATGATAAGGATGTAATGGAATGGATGATAGAATCACACAATAAAAAGTTGATCTACATTTTTGACATTAGAAATACACATTTAAGCAACGGAATTCATGTCAAACAGACATACCGTTAAAGATTGCATATTATTTGGTGTTAAAAAAATAATAAATTAAACTAAATTTATGGCTTTCGTATAAACATGATAGCTATAACTAGTTAAATACATCGTCGGCTAAGAATAGAGCTGCATTTACCATTATTTAACGAAAAAGTAATTTCTTAAACATTTAATTAGTGTTAAATATGAGCTCTTAATGGCATTGGCTCTAAACTTCTGTAGTCATTGGAAAGTCTATGAATACTATGGTTCACGTACGAACTTAATATTGGTAAATGCATCTCTATTGTGAAACAATAACGTGATGTTAGGTGGTATTTCAGTGGAATGGTGCATTAACCTATTAATAACACGAAACGATGTCAAAAAATAAATTAAGTAATCGGTGAAGGGATCCACTTTCTTTAAGACGTAAACGTTGTACTATAAGACGTGACAATGTTTTTTAGATTTGTAAAGTTTATTGAAACAAGTCTCAAGGGACCTTAACTATATATCTATGGCAAGTAGTATATATATTTTTTTTAACTCCCCATTTTATTAACAAAGTTTTCTTGTTAAATTACTAATAAAAATAATATTTCAATAGATGAACTATTGTTGCAACAATGGTTATATTACGTATACCACGTCCAGCATGCTATCCATACGCATTCAATACAACGCTCACGTCCTCAAATCGTGGCCCCAAAAAGCGGTCGTATTGTGATACACAGAAACAGTTATTGACCAGCAATAGAGACTCATATTGCACGCATTCACTCCGCCACCCGCGCATACTGTAGATACGAGACCGACCACCGCAACATCATGGTATTTACACTCTTATATACACAGGAAGTACTTTCTCTTTGATTAGGACATATTTACTGCGTAAAGTCGAAATTTCTTATTGAAACTACTTCAATCAGGTTATGTCCATAGTTTGTACAACTTTTAATACTTAGTAAATTAAACTTTACGTCAGTAATGTTTTCAATTAGGAATGGTGATTGATATCAAACCGAAATCGAATTATTTTAGATTTCTGATTATATGTTGTTATGATTAATCATCTTCAATCTTTTATCTGACTTCAAAATAAGAAAAGAAAAACTTCTTCAGAGTAATTTCATTGATATGTTCTTGTCAATCATCATCCCTAAGACATAATTAAGTAAAAAACAGTTTTTTTTTTTAAATATACTCCTGCACAATCCTCAAGAATATGCCACAGATTTTAATTTCATAATTTGTACCTTTCTATGTGTGCAATAATGTATAAATAAATAAGTATGGGCACCTTAATGCACATAGACAGTGGTACTGTATACATGTTGCACAATAGTTATGTGACGACATCATTCCGATGTATATTCACATAGCTATGGTGACAGTCAAGGCTTCAACTTTGGCCATACTTTCTCTTTCACATAAACCGTTTTATATGGCATGCGAAATAGAAAGTTGGCTTCTAGTGTACAAATCGAAACCTTGACAGCCGGCAGTCGATCTCTAGTGAAATATAAAACATCAACAAAACTACCAATTTAATTATACGTGTACTAACTATTATATCCAATATAGACTAGAGTTGCTCATCGATAATCGACTATCAATAGTTTCATCATATCAATAGTATCGATAGTATATCTATAGCATCTGTACTATCGATCGTATTACTAGTTTTCCAGGTTAACTATCGATAGTCAAACTATCGACAGTTAGGCAACTCTAATATTAACCCACGATGTGTCGTCACGTGTCACTTATATAGCGTCCTCTCGCTCTCACATCATATTAATACACTGTCCGTCCATTTCCCGCGCGCGCGCGAGCATTGTCAGTTTGGGAGCCGGCTCAACACGACTTTGGCTTAACTAGTGTTTCAGACGTAATAACAACATTCAGACTACGTACATAAATGCATTACTAAGCTCTGATAAAACATTACAACAAACATATTACAAAAGTGTTAAACTAACATTTGCAGAGCGCGACTGTGCCTGTTCGCATAAGAATATCATTAAATAAGTATTAATAGCATGATTCTACTTAGATCTCCATTTAACTTGTAAAATACAGATCGGGACCTATTAAAATGACGTTGCTTATACGCATCTCTCCTTCTAATACAGTATGCAAGCAAGAGAGGTATACAAACGATGTCACGATCAATCTTATTTGAAATAGCTTCCTATATCAGTGTAAGCCGTGCGATCAGTGGATCTTCTAATGATCATTATAATCTGATATTATTAAGTACAGGGGTAAATAATTAATGAGTGATTTATTTCAATTTTCTTGCGAACATACACAGTCGAACCCAATCTCAGTCAGTAGTATCTGTCTGTATAGAGGCACGCTTATCACGTTAACCTACTGAACATTAGTCAACGAACGAGTATAGCCGTGGCAAATAACTAGTTTAGACAACAAGTCCCCGGCGTATTTGTACTTTAACGTGATTGTTTGATTTCTATGTAACAGCGAGCAACAAGTATATTTATCGAAAAAGCTGGTACATTATTAGAGAAAAGTCTTTAATTGTCAAAATACTGATCGATTTAAACACACAAATGCAGCCATGATTTGAATTATTTATATTTTATATAACTAAATCGTTTTTTTTTTTGCGTTTGTGTTTAATGATTCTTGATCTTTTTAATAAGGACATTTTATTACTAACTAGCTGACCTAGCGCACTTCGTAACGCCCCGTTCTTGGATTTTCAATAACCGTTTATTTTTAATTTTTCTTTTTATCTTTTATAAGTACCTTCACCTGATAATAAACACAACTAAAAAAGAATTAGCGAAATCGGTTCAGCTGTTCTCGAGATTTGCGCTTAGCAATACATTCACCGATTCATTTTTATATTATAGATTTAAAATAGACTCAGTTCATATTATTGATTTTAAATTAAGTCACACATTAAGCAATTTTGCTTTTCTAAAATCATTTTATTTACATTTAGTCAGTATAGTTCACTAAGACTACTTAGTTCGGTTTATTATTTGATTTGTAACGGATGTTAATACAAACAAAACGATCTTCTACGATCAACAATATGTGTTCAGATTTATTATTGAATTAATTTGAAAATCGCGAAACAGATAAGATGTTCTATACATTTTTCTCAAGTTTTATGTGTTTACGTTAAATTTTTGAAGCGATTTCGAATTTGGTTCAAAGTATAACTTTATCAGTTATAGATTTCGTTTATTATCAAATCCCCTTTTATAGCCTTTTCACTGAAAGGTAAAATAATAATTACAACCGTACAAACCTACCTAAGACATTGTAGACAGCATTGGCTTCGCTTAAATTGGCATATTTATTTATAACACATTAATGTATCTACGTATACCTATTGGGGTAGTCCGCCCGTCAAACATTTGTAAACGTTGGCCAACTTGCACCAAGCAACAATTGTAACGTTAACAGGTAAGGGGCCATCCATGAAGTATGTCACACGAACTTCATGATTTTTTGACTGGCTCGATGGCTCATTCGGTAGTGACCCTGGGGGTTCGATCCCCACCCAGGACAAACATTCGTGTGATGAATACTTGTGTTTGTTCTGTGTCTGTTAATATCTAATATTTATTAAGTATATATTTGTAATGCCACTGTTGTTTCTGATATCCAAAACACAAGTGCTTAAGCTACTTACCTCGGAGTCAGATCAATGTATGTGATGTAGTGATATTTACTATATTATTATTGTATTTTGAGCCCTCCTCGTCCTTGTCACAGCTGTGAGACAGTCACATTTGTGAGAACCCCCCCCCCCCCCCCCCCCTCTGGTGTGTCATCACATATTTTATAATTTTATAACTAAAATTTATTATGATACATTAGATTTTGAAATGTGATGTCACGTATTTAGGACACTTGTCACACCATGTCACACTTCGCTGATCCCCCCACCGCCCCCTTTACGTGTGACGTACTTTATGGATGGCCCCTAGGGAAGCATGACAGTTTTGGACCAACTGTTTTGCGAATTTTGTAATAGTGTTGTAATTGCTTAATGTTTATTCAAGTACAACTATGCGGTTCGGTATACATTACCGAATTTTAAGGGCAGATTATTTATTACCAACATAGATAAGGTGCAATGTACACAACGACTTGCAACTCTGATCCAAAGCGTCGATTTACGCTAAGGTTGTATTGTAGGCTTAATGAGATGTTAAACTTACTGTTCAGAATTAGACCTCATAGCTATTTATCATATCTAGTATTTCGAGACAGTAAGGTTTTATTAATATTGTTAATTTATTTATCTAATGGTTTATTAGTAGTAACCCACTTATACGTCATTCGCGTTATGTAAGTAAGTATTGTATTGGTGATTAGTTATATCACATAATCGTAATCGCGTAATCCTCTCACATAGTTCTAGCCATTTCGGTCATCACCGTTACATCAATTCGAATGATGCACAAGCTCAGTGTAACAATTATTGTTTTCTTACCACAACTTTGTAATTCATTTATTTAACTTAAGGGCATATAACTGGACCTTTATATAACATTACAGTAACATTAATTATTCAGAGGCCAGGGAACCACTAACCAAGATCATAACCTAAAAGTTAATAAATAAACAAAAATCTATCAATTTCGTTACTCGCTTCTTCAGTAACCGTTGAACGCGTATGTACACAATCGAAATCAAACATCCCTGGTGAGAGTCGAACAGCATTTCATCTATCTATCGCTCTACCTGGTCGCGGCGCGCGCGCAAGGAGCTGGGCGGCGCGTCGGGCGCGTCGGGCACGCGGGGCGCGTCGGGCACGCGAGGCGCGTCGGGCACGCGCGGCGACGCGCCCGCGCGGCGTGCTGGTCGCGCGCTAGCACTGGTTGACGTCGGGCGGCGTCGGCAGGTAGGGGTCGGCGCGCTTGTGCTCGATGAGCGCCTTCACGGTGGACGTGTCGGCCGGCAGCTCCGACTTCTTGCGGAGCAGCGGCTTGCTAGCGTTGTAGCCTTGCTTTCGCGCCTGGAATACAGTAACGAATATTATTTAATGTAATTTGCAGTACTATTTCTTTGATGCTAAAGTATTAGTATTTTTTTTTAATTTTGATTCAATAAAATTTTATATTATTGATAAATATCAAATGGTTTGTATAAATGGCCGAGTTAATGGTCAACATTAGTAGTAAATTTTACTACATACTTAGTCCCAATAGTCATAGTCACATATTAGGGTCAGTTACAGTGGTCAGTGTCTGTGTCGATTGATGTATCCAGTATAATCCTCGCAGATTGCTAATGCGCTGGAACCTTGTCTAATTAACACCCACGTGACGTCACCCGCAATACTAGCTGGTCAATTTTGCGAATGGTTCTGATTGTTCGATGCGTCACGATTACGTCACCAATATAGCGGCCAGGCGCATTAGCAATCTGCGGGGATTATAACCGTGGTTAGCATCTCAACTCAACTCAAAATATCTTTACAAAATAGAACAATTTTAATCTACCATCGGTTCGGAATGTCGCATCTACCGAGAAGAAACCGGCAAGAAACTCGGTAGTCACTCTTTTCAATGCCAAATTGAATATACAAATTAAAATGTTCAGATTATATTAATATTTATACCAAGTCATACAATTAATGTTCGTCGAAAATTCAGGCGAGTATTATTACAAGTAAAAGGTAAACCGGAGCAGACCGGCCTCTGAAGGTGGCACTTGTTCACAAGTATGACGTGTGCGTCAGCCATCGCTTCACTCGACCATATGTGAGGGAATGTAACGGCACCGCCACCAGTGGGCGACGTCAGCGGCAGGGGCATACCTCCTGCGCGTCCCGGTCGTGCGCGTGCGCGTGCGCGTGCGCAGGGTCGGGCGCGGGCGGGCGCGCGCGGCGCGCGGCGGGCGCGGTGGCGGCGCGCGCCTCCAGCTGCTGCCACAGCTCCTCGCGCTGCAGCAGCCGCTCGCGCTCCCTGCGCAACCAACCACATTACGGTCAAATATCATTATTTGCTGCATATGTGTACATAACAAATTAATAATAAGGGTTGCGCTTTATGGGCCCGGAACTGAAATGCGGACGAATGAGGGTTTTTTAAATTAAAACACTTGCGGTCTTGTCACCCTCCTCATTGGTTAGTTGTCAGACCAAACTGACATGCTGTCAACAAGGAGCCAATAGCGACATTGATAAGACCACGAGATTCCCTCGTGCCATCTGGCGGTTTTTGTATTTTTAAAAACCCTCATTAATTATTTCTGTGGCCCAGGCCGACAGTGAGAATGATAACGACCTACTCACTTCTGCTTCTCCTGCTTGTACTGCTGCGTGCACTCGTCAAACAGCTTCTGGTTCATCTCCATGAACAGCTTGAGCGCGTTGTACACGAGCCCGTGGATGGTCTTGTTCCAGTGGCTCTTCGTGTTGCGGTACAGCGACGGGAACATGATCGGCAGTATGTGCGTCGCGTTGTCCGATATTAGCGACATTATGTACTCGTTGTTCCAGTAGTAGAGTGCGCGTTCTGCCACCTGTGGGGAGAATTTAAAAATAAAAAAAAATGTGGTTGCTCGCGACTTTGTTGACAAAGATATATAGGTACTAAGCCTCAATTAATTAATAAAAATAAATTGTCCAGGCTGACACACCAATTCCCTATTTCTGAACTAAGCTTATAAGCTTGTGCTATGGATACTAGGTGAACGGATAGACATACTTAAATACGTTTTGTTTTATAAACATCCATGACTCGAGTACACATGTCCATGTTCATCACATGAAACATTTGCCACTAGCGGGATTCGAACACTCGACCAACAAGCCTGTAATTGCTGTGTAATTCAAGTAGTCCACGGAATCCAACAATAGACTATTAAACATCCGTACATAATTAGACATCCGTATTTTATTGTCAGATATCAATATACAATTCATCATTAACAGAAATAAATCACGCAAGAAGGTTTTGTTGGCATTAACCAATAAAAAAAAATACAAATGTCAACAGCATTGAAAGTGTACAAGCAAGGAGAAAGTGTGCGCAATAATTAGAGGAGTCAAATCTGAATTCCACTTACAAAAAGTCGCATAGTACTTACTGGTCCATGGTCATCACTCTGAAGGTTACAATCCACGCTAAACCCGCCTCAAGGCCGAATACCAGAATACCGTATGTAATAACGTAGATTTCTATCTGAACGTATTACCGACGAAGATTTTTACGTCACTTATTCACGTTTTATTGGTACTGGCTTGTGATAAATAAATAATAATAAATAAATAAATATCGGACTACATCACATACATTGATCTGACTCCGAGGTAAGTAGCTTAAGCACTTGTGTTACGGATATCAGAATCAACAGTGGTATTACAAATATATACTTAAATATTCAATATTAACACCCAGACACAGAACAAACATAAGTATTCATCATACAAATATTTGTCCTGAGTGGGGATCGAACCCACAACTCTTGGCGCATGGGGCAGGGTCACTACCGAATGCGCCATCGAGCTTGTGCTTGTGATAAAAATAGGGAGAATTTCTCTTGCTAGTGAGAATAGGGTATTTTAATATAGCACTTTATATACCTGAAGAATACCGAATATAATGTTTCAAAAATGAAGTAGATAATATAATCTGTAATAAATACATTTTAAAAAGTTACAAATAGCGCGTAATCATCACGTGGCTAAAAACGCCGTTTACGTCATAACGACTGTTAGTCGACATTATTTCCAGCAAGTCTAGCAACAAGTTTAACATTATGTCCAAAATTCTCTCCTGCGTTTGACAGTATGTGAGTTTTATCTAACGAACCGATCCGAATATGACGTCATTATGGCACCGTGCTAGTTTAAGCAAACTGAAACGTCCACTCGTAGTGTTTAAACTATTTTGCTATACAAATAGACTTGTGAAAGTGGTTTAAAAAATGTATAAATTACCCTATTCATTAAATTGATGTTGAACAATGTATAATAGCTTCTGCCCGTGACTATACTCATATACATTACAGAAATTCGTTGGCCCTGTGCCTGAACTCTCTCCGATGGCCGGAGCCGTCTTACCGGACTATGAGGGTGAAGGACCAGAGAGTGCTAGTGCTGTGTTAGCGCACACATTTGTGCACTATAATATCGCCTGCGTAGTTGGCTAATCATTGAAATTGGCCGCAGGAACTGAAATCGGTTAGGGAGATACTTATTCACTCCAGAATAAAACCAAAGTGTAATTTAAGTTTTTAGCAAAGCGATCGTTTTTGCAAACAAGATAATCGATTTTGTTTACTGTCCTACGCCGTAGCGCATTTCGGACTAGTCAAAGGGTTACCGTATTAACGCCGAGAATTTGGATAAGTTGACTGTATATAACTGAAGACGTCAAGTATCTTATTCAGAAACTAGCCGATATGCAACATTCGCGTATCGCTCCGACCGTTGCACCGATCACCTAATAACGCTCTTGGCCACGTTCCAAGAGGTAGTGGCGTCGCGTAAGATGCAGTCATAATCAAATTTGAGTTAGGTCAGAGAGTCGGCGCACTGCGCTTGAGTTACGGAGTTAACTTCGCCTGTAACCATAGATATAAAAATCCCAAGACGCAAAATTATCGGATTCGAATAGGTTACACTTAAAATTTACACTTAAACCACACGTTGCTTTTGTTCCGATATAAAAATAGAAAATTGTTTACTACAAGCATGATATAATGCTGTAATTACAAATCTATTGAACAATGGCACTTTAAGTCAGTCGATTGATAACTGAATAGAAATCATGGACAATTTTTACTAGTGCGCGTTTCCTCAAGGGACCGTTATTGCCCTGATTGTGTATCCTTGGGAATTGTTATATAACTAGTACAAAGTACCTCATATATTCAGCAACCGGCCGATAAGCAACATACTCGTATTTTTCCGTCGCACCAATCACTTAATAACGTTTGGCGGAACTCCAACGCGTACTCGCGTACGAAGCAGTATGTCCTCACAATTTTGAATTAACCCAAAGAGCCGACGTACTGCGTTAACGAGTACCAGTGCCATAGCTAGCATGGGTGACAGACTTCGCTGTAACTTATCGTAAGTAAAATGTGGGTGGATGCCTATATAGAGGATCACCCCCCCATCCAGTTGTATACTTACTCTTTTTTGCTAGGCCCGTTGGTCGAGTGGTCAAAGACCCTGGCTACGAAACCGAGGGTCGCGGGTTCGAATCCCGCTAGGGGCAAATGTTTCGTGTGATGAACATGGACATTTGTACTTGAGTCATGGATTATAAACTTTTTAAGTATGCCTATCCGTTCACATAGTATCCTATGACAAGCTTATAGCTTAGTTTGGAACTAGGGAATTGGCGTGTCAGTCCGGAGAATTTATTTATTTATTTATAAAGGTTTTTTTTATAGCCAGGAGGTAACACTTTTGCTAAACTTGAGTACGTCTTAAGTGAAGCACTAAGACAGTTCAGAAAAATTGTGTTAAAAATGGACCATACAGGCCACGTTTGTGTGAAGGTTCCAAGCACCTTCGAGACTGATAAGCAACGTTCACGTATCGGCCCGTCGCACCAATCACTTAATAACGTTTGGCGGTGCGCCAACGCGATGTCGCGTCTGACGCGGCGTAATGGCCGGCTCGTGTTCGTCACTGTTTCCTTAGTAAACAAGATTTAGGATTCGTGAACGGATATTCGGTTTTATTGCCGCCGTTGTTATTTGTATTGGGGGTAATTGTAATGGAGAACGTTGCGTAAATAAAATAAAAGCGAATATATGTAATAAAGTAATATTACGAATGGGAAAGGGAATTTGTTGATTCATTCTTTACGGTTGAATGTTTACTACTCAACCTATAGAGAAAAAATTGTAAGCGGCTATTATCAACATTAACAAATTGCAGTCGTGCTCAAGTTTTGTTTTTTTTTTTTTTTATTAATAATAACATAAGTTCTGGCATCAGCTTTTAGTAAGACGGGGATTTACTGAGCCGGCATATCTTATCAAGCAATCGTAAAATAGTGATCTTAATGGCTCTACCCACACACAGAGTACATATAAAAAAAAAATTAAAAAAAAATCTGGTTACGTCACACTTGAATAGCCCCAGTGCCAAAACACTGATGTGTCACTCTCACGTAACGTGCATGTTCCACCGGCCCCACGCCTAACGCACGACTTCTCCCTCCACTAGGGTACGTGAAAGTTGCCGCTTCTGTATGTATATTCGCTAACATCTTTTAAACTAACATCCCTTGCGTGGATGTTCAAGCGGTTTTCACCAATAGACTAATTCAAAAGGAAGGTTGATTATGCATACGTGCCCACTGGTCAAAATCCGTTCATAATCAAATCGCATACTTCTCCGTCCGCGTAATTTTCGTATAAAAGAGTATAGGTATATCAATTTTTTTGTATTCTCCGTGCGAAACTGGTAGATCGTTAGTTAAATAAATGTAATACATACAACACTATAACAGATATTACCTGGAAGTGCGGACTGGAGACGCACTTGGCCAGCTGCCGGAACAGCGGGTCCATGATCTTCTGGAACTCGGCGGGCTCGATCACGTCGAGGATCTCCTCCATCTCGTTCAGGAACATCACCTCCTTCGGCGAGTGCGTCTTCGGCCAGTATTTTAATAATGCTCTGAGAACAATTTGTTACTAGTTTTACATGACATCTGAGCACGAAAACAATTCACTTGGCAACTGATCTCTTTTTGATGTATATCTCTCTCCTCTCTACTTATGTTATCGGTGAACATGAGTGCGCTTTATAGTGGACAGCGGTCACTAAACAACAATTGGGATGTTGACACCTATTATATTTAATTTTGAAATATCAATTCTGAAAAATAAAGTATCGTAGTGTGCTGTTAAGCCTTATTCATTTTCAATCATATTGAGGCTAAGATTTTAAATTTTACAAAAACTGCTTAATGTAATTCAGTTGACTATACAAACTAGTGACGTCACACGTTGACAAGCCCATACAAAATCTATGAAGTGATTTCGTTTCGACAGCTCTTAAAAAGTATCTCAATTGACTAGCCAGTCAACATCCCTATTCTAACGTCAATTCAGTAATTCTGACGCAGGTTAGTAAGTGTGTGATTAACTTGAGTTTACTCACAATTGCGCCAAATGGAAAAGTAAGGTACTTAGAGCGAGACTTTCGTATTTCTCCTGGCTCTGCGTAGTCACTTCCTCAAAATGGGATGGAGCACGGGTCCATCTTATTCATTCCATACAGGAAGTGACGTAACACATCCGGCGTAGTAAACCAACGGTTGGTTTATTTCATTCGCATCGAGTCGCATAGCGAATGTATGTATAACACAATACATTTTCCATACAATTTTCCCGCTGTTACCGGAGGACGTCAACGGGACTTGTCGGACTTCTGTTGCCCTCGAGATGGTAGGAGGATCCTGGTCCACCCAAAATGCTAGCGGGCAGGGCATACTAAGCCTTGGTGTGTACCATTATTATCTAAGCCATCGTACAAGCACATGACATACCTAACTACGGGTTGCGTCAAGGACGGGTCCTTCTCCAGGAACTGCACGACGCAGTACGCCAGCTGCGCGTGGTACACCGACAGCGACTTGGCCTTGTGCAGCGGCAGCAGTACCTGTAAACACAACATGCCATTGTAGGTCCAATATTATGGTAATTGTGTGAAGCATGAGATTAACGTCTCTGAAATCGAGTTCACTTAGAAATTCAGTACGCGCGCTTTAAGACTGGGCCACAAGACTGTGACATGCTGCAACAATCTTCTATTAAACTGAACAATACTCTAATGTGTAATATAAGATCAAAGGTATCTGTAATTCGTAAGTACTTCTAGACTTTTAGATAGAATCCTTGGAAGAAACCAGAACTACAATGGGGCAATTTTTCCATGTGTCGGTCAAAAAGTAAAGAATAGATTAAAAATAATGTTTTGACATTTTTAAGTCTTGCATACAATCGCCAGGGTCGACGTGGCCCTGGGTCGTGAGTATGTAACGAGTATCTTACGTGGATAGCCTAGGCGAGCCGACCTAGTAACACCGAAACGAATGTGGCGTTACCACCTATATAACAATAAAAGTTACCCTCAGCAAGAAGAGTTTGTGCTCCTCCTTCAGCGGCAGCGCGAACCCGTTGATGATGGAGCCGAGGATCTCAAGTAGTTCCGCGATGCCGTTGTGGTGCTCCGTCTCGTATATAAACCTGAAACAAACAAACCAATTGAATCACATCTACTTAATATTCATAGTAAAACATACTGGGAATGTTTACAGTATGACATAAATAAAATGTTCACAGTATGGGATGATGAGGGGCTTTTTTAAAAAAAAAGAGGACTATCAGTAGTTAGCCGTAGGCGGCCTTTACTACCTACCGAGCTGGCAGGGGAGCGGAAAGCTCTTACCCCTAGATGTTAGGGGCAGATTTACGATCTTAATAATTATTTAGAAGCTACTAAGCTCCATCCCCCTATTAAAAGCTTAAAGACCACCGTCATTTGCACTGAATCGTCATTTCAACTGCTTTAGGTAAATCTTCATATATAGTAAGATTAAATTCCAAAGGCCGCATACTACGTCTCAGTACTACTGCATGGGAAGCAGAAATCTAAACGTACAGACCCTCAGGCAACAACCAGTCATTAAATATTCCAAAACACTACATTTATACTGGATCCGTGTTCTTACAGTTTCGCCTCCGATTGTTCTATAATGGCGTCAGAGAATTACGACTTTTTTTCTACAATGTAATAATACAAAAACCGGTAGCATATCTATTATAGAAACGTCACAATGAAGAAGTACCAGTCGTTAGGAGAGACACGGGTAATATGGGGCTATTGTAGATTGTAATTATGGGAAAACAGTTCTAATTACCGCCCACTCAGAGACACCATTCTAATGACAAGGGCTCTTGTTTGCCTACGGCGGATAGCGATGAATACGTATAATTAAAACGATGCTAGTTTCTAAGCACATTTCAGAAGTATTATACAACCATCCAACTGGACAAATTATGGTTGTTAAAATTCAAAACCAGTGTTGACACCATATAATAGACAAGCATTATTTAAACTAACACATAATATCCCAAATAAACATTCAATTTACCATTATTACTTTATATTATTAAACTGCTGTGTGCTGTGCGTGCGGTTTCAGCCGCGTTTATAAATAAATATAAATAATAAATAACTATCAGACTACATCACATACATTGATCTGACTCCGAGGTAAGTAGCTTAAGCACTTGTGTTACGGATATCAGAAACAACAGTGGTATTACAAATATATACTTAAATATTAGATATTAACACCCAGACACAGAACAAACACAAGTATTCATCACACGAATGTTTGTCCTGAGTGGGGATCGAACCCACAACTCTTGGCGCATGGGGCAGGGTCACTACCGAATGCGCCGTTTATGGTTAATGTTACATAGCCTATATAGCCTTCCTTAATAAATGGGCTATCTAACACTGAAATATTTTTTGAATCGGACTAGCAGTTCGATAGAGTAGAGATTACCGCGTTCAAGCAAACAAACTCTTTAGCTTTATAATACTAGTAAGTATAGATTGAATCGTTAATCGATTATGGTTGACAATGACGTCACCGGTTGTTATTGCCATATAAACTGTCGCCTTTCTTATTGTGTGTAAAACAACGAGTATAGACGAATTAACAGTTACATTGCCAATACTGATTGAAAGGTCACAGACAGGTCTATATGACAAGCACTAACACACGTTGCTATGTTTGCGTTACCAGAGCACAGGGGGTAACTTGGAGGTTCAATCTGGAATTCAATTAAGCAAGACATGCGTTCATTGCAAACTAAACAGTAGGTGTGGCTAGTAAAATATCGATTTTATCTGATTTAATAACATACATATATAACTTAATCATAGGTGTCACTTGTGGTTTTATTGACGAATCGAAAACAGTCTTCATGTAAATACTTAGTAAATGATAATAACAGGTACAATGTTACACAGTGGTGCCCCTTTGACTCTGCCTACCCCTTCGGGGATTATGGGCGTGGTGCTATATTTGTTAATTAAATAATATTAGCCAGATGAAAATTAGAAGGGAGAAAATTATGTATGTGAGCATAATATAAGAAGTGCGAAATTTGAAATCAGAACGCGTTCAATTTTACTGCAATGAAAAAAAATGAGTTAACCACAGAGGTTTTAGTTCTGTACGCCAATATTAAAACCAAAGATACTCTCTCTTCCTCACATATAGTATAAAAAAAAGAGACTAGAAGTTTTATCTCCCTATGCCAAAATAAAAACCAAGGGTGCTCTCTCACTCACCTATAGAACACATTGTTGATTTGTTTCCTGATGTACGCGCGCAGCACGAGGAACTTGCCGTATATCCTGTGTAGCGTCGTCTTGAGGAAGTCGCGCTCCCGCGGGTCCTCCGAGTCGAATAACTCTAGTAACTGAAATGAATGTGTACAACATTAGCACGGATGCACATCTACCTCCTGTTTATGGAGTTTGTTTATATTACAGTTTGTTAAAGTTTCTACATCTAACGCACAACTCAAATTATGACGGTCTTATAGTGTCACTAAGCCTTGCATAGTGGTTCAGACTACGCAAGTGCGCAATGAGGAAAATTCGATACAAATTCGTTAATAAATCGGATATAAATAAATAAATGTATACATCATAATAAAGTCTCTTTGTTATTGTTTATCTGTTTTCGTAACTCTTGACTTGACGCGGTAGGTAGTCAAGGATTCGATTTAAATTTTTGAGTACATAAATTTCCTCAAATTTATATCGCAAAACCTACGCGTTAAATGAACGACATCAAAGTCAAACCTGCCTAACGTAACATCGACTAACGACCCAGCATTATCAGCAGACGCAATCACTCCAAGATAGTGAAATCGATCGTACAAAGCTCAGCAGAATGCTATTACGGCACAACGCGGCGGCGCGGGAGCGTCGTAGCCTCATGACACGTCATTAACGGGAATGGCGAACGACACCGAGTTTGTCCGGGGGCGCTATCGAGTAAACGTGAACTTTTGCGTTTGCGTTGATGAAACACTCCACGTGTGTGTAGACTTGGAATTGCCCAGTTAAAGGTTTTCATTTAGATTGTTAACGTAACGTGGGACTGTCCCATGTTGGTTTGGGACTGAAATAGGATGTCCAGCTGTACTTGTATCTATTCAGTAGTGACCCTGCCTCATGCGCCAAGAGTTGTGGGTTCGATCCCCACCCACGACAAACATTTGTACGATGAATACTTGTGTTTGTTCTGTATCTGGGTGTTAATATCCAATATTTAAGTATATATTTGTATTACCACTGTTGATTCTGATATCCGTAACACAAGTGCTTAAGCTACTTACCTTGGAGTCAGATAATGTATGTGATGTAGTCGGTTATTTATTTATTTCGTGCAATCGGTGGTGCATTGGGTAATGGGTTTGTGATTGTGTAGGTAATAAGTTGGCCATTAGTCATATATGTATTTTTTTTCTAATTTTCCATCTAACCCAGCCCAGTTTTATTTTTGGGTTTTAGCCTACTTCTCCTTGGACTCGGCCTACTTCTTTGAGAATAACGGGCGAGTATGTATGTTAATGTAAGCCATAAAATTTGCGTTAAAAAAAATCTGGGGGCGTTGGCTTTTGTTGTAAACAACAAATTGATTCGCGTAGACAAGCTGCCGGTAACTTTTAAATTACTGTCTGATGTTATAATTTTTTTGCCAAATTTTATGTTATCTTTTATGAAAAAGGTAAAGTGCAGATGATGTATTAAAACATATGCATATACATTTATTTAGAAATACAATGTACTATATGCTAGGTTACCTACATTATAATCGTAATAGGTTTTGTTAGATTATTAATTTCAAGCTGTTTCTGTAAAAAAATACAACTTTCTAGGTCTCAAATGATATTATTATGTGGAAGTGATCTCTGCCTACTGGCGTGAAATTATGTTGGTAAGTATGTATATAGACGAATACCCATAATTTCGATTATCCGAACAATTTCTAGTACCAATGGATCCCGATAGTCTAACTAACTAAACTTCACGCCACTTGCCTAGCGGGGTAGGCAGAGGTAAGCGAACGCCATATGGCACAATCCTTACACACCTCACTCGCCACTTCAACAGATAGTCTAGATTTCCCTGATAAGCCCACCGAAGTAACAGGCCATTGGTAACTTCTTAAAAGTGGAAGCTTACGTTTTCACATGTTGCCCAAGCGCAGGGTCCACGAAATCGGTATATCATTCCATGTTCACTATTTTGCCTACCCCATCGGGGAATTGCGTGTATGTATGCGTGTGTGTTACAGATTATCTCGTGGTGTTACACACAGGTGGTAACAGTGGGGGCAACCCTAACCTCCCCACGAATCAAAAACCCATAAATCGCAGGGCGTCGGGCGCACTGTATTATTCACACCCGCCCGGTCAAGGGCGCCGCACAAACAACGGGTGACGCTTCCCGATACTTCTGGTGGTGATAAAGACAATTTATAGGTTCCTATCTATCTTCAATGGAGTGAAAGGGCTGAACATCTAGAGGATAATTTAATAAAAGAGCGATTACGAGGGAATTCTATAAGGACTTGATACTAGATTTATATTAGCTATAGTGGTTTTCACCTTTTTCGATCAAATAAGACAATGTGAACTATCAATTATTATTATAGACACTTATGTATTGAATATTATGTGAAGCGTAAATCCAGGACATTGAAACATTTTACCTATGCCATTTATTTGTAAGTTGCCTGAATTAAACGATTTATTATATTATTGCCCTCCTTAATTCTCAGCAAACCGAGGTACTGGAACTAAATGAGTACCCTTTGCCTTTATTTTTCTCAACTTAAAATCAAAGATTTTTTTCTACGAACATAGCGCGATTACTTTCGCATATGTACCGTTAATAACACACAACCCACACAATAAAAATAACTAAACTTCACGCCAATTCCCTAGCGGGGTAGGCAGAATAAGATGACATAAGATCGTTTCCTGACAAGATATTGATTTGTAAGCAAGTTTTGTTTGTAACAAATCAGTCCTCAATCATTTTTGTTAGGGCACCCCCACGATAGCTCGATTGGATACTGGCAGAACGAATCGAAACACATGAATATTTAAAATCAAAGCACACGTGGAGCGACAGTTGACTACAGTCCTAGTACACTCAATCGAACCTGGAACTCAAAATTGTTAGGCCTTATTTACTTTGTTCAAAATGGTAATAATTTAGGACTGTTATGTATGAGTGAATAACATTTTAGGATGAAGAAAAATATCAGACGACATCACATACATTGATCTGACTCCGAAGTAAGTAGCTTAAGCACTTGTGGTACGGATATCAGAATCAACAGTGGTATTTATTATAAAAATATACATAAAAAATAAATATTAACACCCAGACACAGAACAAACACAAGTAATCATCACACGAATGTTTCTCCTGGGTGGGGATCGAACCCACAGCTATTGGCGCATGAGGCAATGTCACTACCGAATGTGCTATCGAGCCAGTCAAGAATAGTTGCTAGTGACGTGTATATTGAGTCTTATTGTATGTTCTAGGCTTATCTTCCAATCCTAGTAAGCTGATAGTTGAGCTTGATCAAGCTAGCCATTAATTGCAATGAAGCGACAGCCATATGATTTTCAGAGTCAACTAGAGGCAAATGCTCTGGTGACGGTTTGTTACGTAGTATCTAAAGCAAAAGTATACATGTTTAATTTTAAGATAGCATTGATGTACGAGTCTCAAGAATTTATTTGATAAAGAGAATACCGTTAAGAAAGTTCTGTCCCATATTGGTCTGAGACTTGAAAAGAATGTGCCAACTGTGTTTTTGCCTAGCATGTCGTAAAAGGCGACTAATGGTATATGGGGTTTTGGGTATGTGATTGTGTAGGCGACGAGCTAGCCACTTGTCACTACTTCTTCACAATTTTCCATCTAACCTAGCCCAGTTGGCTGAATGTGGTTAAAAGGGCCTGCTGCCCCTCTGACTCTGTCTACCCCTTCGGGGATTACGGGCGTGATGTTATGTGTGTGCATTAAAAAACGAAAAATAATCGCTAGGGAAAATACCGGAGAAGACAGTCTAATTACAGCGAAATGTTCGATCAAAGCCTTCTTTAAAACACCAGTCTGTGAGCTCCTTCGCTCCTTTCCTTAGCTCCTTATATTGGACGGCATCATAAAACGGGAATAAATGCTCTCCCATTACACTTAATCTTAACTTGGAGGAGTGCCTTGAAAACTAAAAGGGTTATATGGGCCACTTATTCTGAGGATAGTAACTATTGCGAACGATTGCGAACTAGTTAGTAGAAAATAACTGCTCGTTATTTTGTAAAATCATTATCCTTAATATAATATTATTATACATTAGCAGTGCCCCGCGGTTTCACCCGCATAGTTCCCGTTGCTGTAGGAATAAACATCAGACTACATCACATACATTGATCTGACTTCGAGATATACTTATCTATTCCGTATATATTTCCGTAAGCAGTAGCTTAAGCACTTGTGTTACGGATATTAGAAACAACAGTGGTATTATAAATATATACCTACTTAAATATTGGATATTAACACCCAGACACAGAACAAACACAAGTATTCATCATACGAATAATTGTCCTGGGTGGGGATCGAACCCACAACTCTTGGGGCATGGAGCAGGGTCACTACCGAATGCGCCATCGAGCTTGTCATATTTGATTTGATCTATTTGAACGTACGTATGTTTTGACTTACTTAGTATAAAAAATAGTGTCTCGTATTATTTATTTACAAAGTACGAAGCATGAGTATTTACGAAGTACGAAGTATGACAATTCGTGACTACGATACCTGTAGTTTCGACATTGAAACTCTGTTTTGTCAATGTCAAATCGTCAATTTAATGACCCTCCTGCTATTAAATTTACATCTAATACCCGCACAACACAGATTGATGGTGGATCTGAAACGAGTATGGCAATTGACAACTTTTTTTGTTAAGTAAATGGCAATCATAGTGTATTGTTGCCAAAGTTTCGTAGTTTATTGAGAATTCAATGAATAAAACATATGTTATAGTGTTTTATTGTTGTCTAATGGATTCTGTGGTGACTAGTCTTAAACCGATAAGTTGCTTGACACTCGAAGCACGTTCTAAAACTTTATATATCCACATCACTTCAAATAAATAAATAAATTCTCCAGACTGACACACCAATTCCCTAGTTCCAAACTAAGCTTATGCTTGTACTATGGATACTAGGCGAACGGATAGACATACTTAAATAAGTTTATAAACATCCATGACTCGAGTACAAATGTCCATGTTCATCACACGAAACATTTGCCCCTAGCGGGATTCGAACCCGCGACCCTTGGTTTCGTGGCCAGGGTCTCTAACCACTCGACCAACGGGCCAGTCAGCCAATCACGATAAAATAACGATAGCAACTATAAATTAGCAATGAATACATTATCTTTTTTCGCAGACACAAGATAGTCATATTATTACCTTATTACACCCCAAGGAGATTAACAAGTCCTGCTTAACATTTATATATATATTTACCGGTCATTTGGTCTAGTGGTGAGACCCTGGCCACAAAACCAAAAGCCACAGATTCAAATCTTGCCAAGGGAAAATATTCGTGTTTATAACACGACCATTTTCCGGTCATTAGTACGCGACAAATCGATATTTGTAAACGCATTTAGGTATATATGCATTGTTTAGTATGATAGCATTTGACTGGCTCGATGGCGCATTTGGTAGTGACCCTGCCCCATGCGTCAAGAGTTGTGGGTTCGATCCCCACCCAGGACAAACATTCTATGATGAATACTTGTGTTAGTTTTGTGTCTAGGTGTAAATATCCAATGTTTAAGTATATATTTATTATACCACTGTGTGTGATATCCGTAACACAAGTGCTTAAGCTACTTACCTCGGAGTCAGATCAATGTATGTAGTTGGATATATTTATTTATTTATAGCAAGGCTAGAGAATTTGTTTAACACAAATTCTTGTTATCATCATTTTCCTAGCCTTATGTCCCGTGCTTGTTCGTGGGTCGTTTAGATCATTGTATATTGGTTGTCACGACGGTTGATATTGATTTAGTTCTGATGATTATAAGTGCTTTTTTAGCCTAGCCTATATAAATAGAGATGCATTTTATTTCCTTCGTTATGTGCTTGAAAATCGAACATCATCTAGCTAAGCCATATTTTTGCTGGTTCAATGCGGCTGGATTTTAATCCTTACTAGAGATTGAAATGCTGGATCGAGCAATCCATCTGGGACCAGCACAATTTTAGCTCTGCTGCCGCTGGATTGCAATTCCTAGTTCTAATCCAGTTTCACCGACTCACCTGTAGAACAAACTTCTGGTCTATGTACTTCTTAGCGATGTTGGGCTGGAAGTCCGGCGACTCGAGTAGCCTCAGGAACAGCTCGTAGACCAGCTGCAGGTGTGGCCAGGCCGCCTCCAGGGTCGGCTCGTCCTCCTCGGGGTCGAACTCCGCGCCGTTCGGGTTCGACGACGGAGGCAACGTCCGGAATAAGTTTATCGCGAACTGTGGGCAGAAGATTTGGATTTGTAAATCCTTGGTTTAATAAAGTGTTTACTAACTTTACTAAGCATTAATAAAAATTCTTAGACAATACAAAAAAGCGTACATTTACAGGGACATATAGATATTTATTTTTAGTAAAATTTTGTGTTTTATCTTATTTTGAATTTATAGATAGGGGTTTTTGCCGCAAAGAAGATACGACAATAGACACAAAGAGATACGACGAGCAGTCATACAAGCAAATAGTCATTCAAAATCATCGGGCTTTATCTCGTAAATAGAAGAAATATTGGACTTAATAATTTGGGATTCTCCCATGTTGGTCTGGGACTTGGCCCATGTTGATCTGGGACAAAAAAAAAATGTGCCAACTGTGGTTCTTGCCTAGCATGTCATGTAAGAGGCGACTAATGGTTTACGGGCTTTTGGGTATGTGACTGAGTAGGCGACGAGCTAGCCACTTGTCACTTCTTTTTCACAGCTTTCCATCCAACCCAGCCCACTGTCCCATGTTGGTCTGGGACTTAAAAAGAATATGCCAACTGTGGTTCTTGCCTAGCATGTCGTAAAAGGCGACTAATGGTATATCGGGTTTTGGGTGTGTGATTGTGTAGGCGACAGGTTAGCCGCTTGTCACTGCTTTTTCACAATTGTCCATCTGACCCAGCCCGGCTTTATTTTTGGCTGAATGTGGTTGAAGGGGCTTGCTGCCCCTTCGACTCTGCTTACCCCTTCGGGGATCGTGGGCGTGATGTTATGTTATGTATGTATGTATAATAATTTGGGATTATAATAACCACATGATTAAATTTTTATAAAAAAATCCTCTAAATTTGACGTCCTAAAGGTCAGCCTGTTAAACCGCCACTGGCGTGAAAGTAAGTCCAACTTGTATGCGGACGACTTCATTACCCAGCGTGTTGTGCCTTCAGACTCACCATGTTGACCGCCTCCGGGTAGATGGCCTCCGTGATGACGTCACGCTGCGACGTGACGTACTCGACCATCTCGAGCAGCGCAGCGCGCTTCACCTCCTTCCACTTGAGGTCGGACAGCGGCTCGTCCGCGAAGTCGAACAGCAGGCAGCATTGCCGCAGCTTCTGCACGAACAGCTGTTCGCGCTCCGCCGCCGGTGCGTCTGTTGACAAACAACATTTTTAATAATGCTAGACAACATCACATACATTGATCTAATTCCACGATAAGTGCCTTGATATATAACTAACAGTAGTCTCTCAAATATACACTTAAATATTGCCTAAGATGGAACTTGAACTCACAACCTTGACGCATAATGAATGAGTCTTCGAGTCAGTGTTAGTAATTAATCTATCAATTACGGTGTAGTGGATAGAACCACCCGATGGCATAGTTGTGCCGGCATGTTCTTTCAAATGTTATATTTCGTGCATCGACTGTCGATGACCGAGGCATTAGTTAGTCTTGTTCTTTTATCATTAACAGTAACGTTGGTGTAATAGTTTCGACTGCGTCAAACGCTAGGATCTCTCTCTAGGAGTATCTGGTACCTCCGTCTATTCTAATTTGCATAATACAAGTGTTAAGCTATCTCGGCGTTCGTAATAGTGTTTAGATTGCGGTATTCAGCAGTACAAATTTTGTTTGAAAAACCCTCATTAGTGTTTATCGTGTAGGAAGGAAAAACCCATTTCCGATTAGCACAGGAATATATTAATTCGCTGGCACGTGTTTCTGTATAAGATGTTAAATATGGATTTTATTTTCCCACCAATGAATGAATGACGATAGGCTAGGAAAAAATGTTTAGTCCTTCAGTTATTTACAAATTTGGCACGAAACGGACCGGAATGGCGTTCTTTGATGTGGAAGGCTAAAACCCACATCGGGTCGCTGAGCCAGCGTAGTAAGTAAAATATTGACAAAAAATAACTGAATAATGCGTATTTTTTCTTGTCCAGAAAATTTCAAGTGTGTTAAAATTTCGATGTCACCAAAACCCTAGAAATTATTATTTAGTGACATCAAAGTGCCCCAATTAACCCAAAGTGGTATTTTTTCTTGGAACTTCCCTATTATTTACAGATCTCGATATAAGTAAATTTTCGCCGAATCCTTATAGCTATCGCTAAAGCTGTATTCATAGACAATGCTTAGGTACATGAGAGAAAGCCTGATAGTGACTTCAGGATTAATTATAATTACACCCGTAATTGCGTCGCTAGACTTCAAAGTTCTGCAATAAGTGGCTACCTTAATAGTTACCTACTTTGAGTGCATAATTCGGGAATGCTTGATATCTAACATAGTGTCAACCCACTTACTGACAACCACCCACCGTCCTTCACAGAGACCCCGATTTGCATTACCTAGGAGCCTGTATGCAGCTTAATCTAATCTAATGAATATGGACATGATTAGAGATTAAAGCATATTAGAGTATACCAGATTATGAAACTATAAAATAACGTTACGCTGATAGTGAAAACCTCAAATGCCTAGTTAATAACAGCAATTACCAAGCAGTCAACATGTTGGTCTGGGACTTAAAAACATATGTCAACTGTGTTCCTTGCCTAGCATGTCGTAAAAGGCAACTATCAATGGCAATGGTATATCGTGTATTGGGCCCGTGATTGTGTAAGAGACGAGCTAACTGCTACTAACTAACTAACTAAACTTCACGCCACTTCCCTAGCGGGGTAGGCAGAGAGAACCGAACGCCATATGGCACGATGCCCAAAGCAAGACTCTTGCGGCGGTCGTCATCTTGCAGATTTAGTCTTGTTCTTGATTAAATGTTGCTTGTTGCTTGGTCTTAACACAGGACCAAGCGACAAGCAACATTTGATCAAGAACAAGATTGAGTCTGCAAGATAACGGCATGCAAGACCGCCGCAAGAGTCTTGCTTTGGGCAACACTAGCCATATGGCACGATACTTACACACCTCACTCGCCTCTTCAACATTCATAATCCTTTTCATACAAGCTCTACGGTTTTTAACTGCTACTCATTCACAATTTTTCATCTAATCTTTTCATCAATCGTTTCATTTTAAGGGGAAATTGTTAAAGGGGCTTGTAGCTTATTTAATTTTGTCCACTCCTATGAACTTAACAGTCTTTATAGGACATCTCAAAGGGCTACCCAGGTGCTAGACTATAAACCAATTTTGTTTTGTTGGAACCGTATTATAAGTATTCGACAGCCCCGGTGGTGGTGCAATAGCTCAAACTTCGTGTCGACCGCAAGGGATACGAGTTTGACCCCCGCCCCGAGACAAATATATTTCTACAAAGCGTAGATAAGTATTGTTCAGTAGTTATCTGGAGGATAGCGGAAAATGACGTCACATGTGCTCCAAAGTGGCTGCAGCGTGCTTCAGCCGCAAGCACACATTCGCAAAGTTAGCAACTTTACATATTGAGTTGGCTGCTTTACATATCTCGTGTCAGTTTAATAGTCGCATAAAGTAGCAGATCCACAATGCGGGAAGTTCTGTAATATTCATGCAAGCGTGTTAGTGCGGGAAGCCTGTGACGTCACTATGCATTAAGTGCCGTATGATGTTGTGTAGTATTCTCTCACCATCCAAATGGATTAACTTAGCTAATTCGGTAAGCTCATTAAGCTGCTTTGATCTTAATATATGAGCAGATTATCTATATAAACAGATGGACGGATTGTCTAACAAATTGACAATACATACATAATGTATTGTCAATTGTATGTATGTATGTATGTATGTACATAGGTCACATATATAGAGCTAGAAAGCGTGCTCCAAGAAATGATAAACAAGGATGATGAGTCTGTTTGGAGTTTTTTGGTATAAGCTCTCAATATTTTAAATGGACAATGATTCGAGTCATTAATATAATAAGACAACGTTACGATTACGCTATCTGGTGGATATTTCATTCAGGAAAACTTGATTTAGTAGTTAAGCGAATATTCAAACAGAAGATTTAAAACAAGCGTGTAGAAAAAATAATTAGTAACGTTACTATGTATATGTAGGAAGTAGGTGGGATATACTGAATAAGAAGTCAGGGATCTCAGGATAAATCAAGCTTTTCAATGTCTAAATTAGGATAACAATTAATATCCAGAACTAAATCCTTAATACCCCTTAATAATCCTAATACCCAATTATCTCTTGTGGTAAATACCTAGGGTTTTACCACAAGTGAATATTGTTTTATTAATTATAAATTGCCACAGGACACTTTTACAATTAACGATAATAATTAATTTAAATTAATAATTAATTTTAAATTAATTATCCGAGAGCGTCTAGGATAAGCTAGCTTAGTACAACCAGTGCACCGAGCAATGCCAGAGCCAAGACTGCCCGCTCCGTCGCTGCGCGGTCCCTTTTATACCCGTTGCAAAACAAGTCGAGTAGAGCGGGGCGGTGGGGAGCGCTCGGTGGCGTGATCGGTGCACGTGGTGTTTTGCTACACCGGTGTACAATGACGTCGCTGTCCTGCCGACACGGCCATGCTGACATGCGGACGTCCTCGTACGCAGCAACCTCGCTGTAGTTCTAGAACTAAAAGCATCGCTCGATCATCCTGACAAAAAAAAAAATTACCAATCTTTACACATCGATATGCTCTAGTCTGGTCTTCAATGACCCTTCAGACAAATACAGCTCTGGTCCGGTCTTATCGACCCTTCAGACAAATACAGCTCTGGTCCGGTCTTATCGACCCTTCAGACAAATACAGCTCTGGTCCGGTCTTATCGACCCTTCAGACAAATACAGCTCTGGTCCGGTCTTATCGACCCTTCAGACAAATACAGCTCTGGTCCGGTCTTATCGACCCTTCAGACAAATACAGCTCTGGTCCGGTCTTATCGACCCTTCAGACAAATACAGCTCTGGTCCGGTCTTATCGACCCTTCAGACAAATAGTATTGGACCGGTTCCTTTGAACCCTGCAACACTAATCAGTTTTGGTCCGGCTTATGCCCTTCAAAACCTTACTTTTTTTTTCTTTTCTTTTTTACTCTTTTTTTTTTGCTTTTTTTTCTTATTTTTTTTTGCTGTTTTTTTTCTTTTCTTTTTTTTTTCTTTATGCTTTTTTTTTTTCCTTTTTTTTTTGCTTTTTTTCCTTCTCTTTTTTTTTTTAACTATTATCATTGGACCGGCTAAGCCCTACAATGATAATTACAAGACCACATCTTAAATGACTATCATGAGCTCTATGGACATCAGCTTGTGTTACTACAATTGTAGATTCAGAATAAACAGGTATGGCATTTTCAGAATCAATTAAAATCGTGCGCGAGGTATTTTACTTGGGTTAAGAAATTCTGTCAGTTTGTACTTTTGTAAAGGCAGGTAGCAGCACGCCCCTTAAGGAAGTGAGTTAGGGTAATAATAAGGTCAACAACTTCTATTTCCTCTTTTTTTTTTCTATGATAATTTCGCGTAACGCGCACCAGTTGGTGATATCAGACTCGGGGACATCGGGATCAAAAGGCGCCAACACCGTCGGTATGGAAGATGATTGGCTTCTATTCCAGCGAAGAATGACATTGGTGGTTGCGCCTAGGGTTGCCATCTCCAAAATTTGGCAACCAGGATAAGACGCGTAAAAACCCCGGATTTTAGAGCCCAAAACCCGGACATGTCAACAGATTTTTTTAAACATAGTGTAATAAAATACTGTTGAAAATTATGAATTTAGCGGGTCGGTTAGTCGGTTGATTGCGGCGTGCGGGCACAGTGATTGTGTCTGGGTGGCCCAAGACTTTACATTTTTAAACCCGGACTAATAATGAAGCCCCGCCCAGACGCATCCGATGATGCCCTCTAAACTAGGACAAATCCGGGGAAACCCGGACGGATGGCAACCCTAGTTGTGCCAAGACATTAGGGAGTGGGAGTGGATCCGATCCCACTTCTGATGTAGGAAGTAGGTGGGATATACTGAATAAGAAGTCAGGGATCTCAGGATAAATCAAGCTTTTCAATGTCTAAATTAGGATAACAATTAATATCCAGAACTAAATCCTTAATACCCCTTAATAATCCTAATACCCAATTATCTCTTGTGGTAAATACCTAGGGTTTTACCACAAGTGAATATTGTTTTATTAATTATAAATTGCCACAGGACACTTTTACAATTAACGATAATAATTAATTTAAATTAATAATTAATTTTAAATTAATTATCCGAGAGCGTCTAGGATAAGCTAGCTTAGTACAACCAGTGCACCGAGCAATGCCAGAGCCAAGACTGCCCGCTCCGTCGCTGCGCGGTCCCTTTTATACCCGTTGCAAAACAAGTCGAGTAGAGCGGGGCGGTGGGGAGCGCTCGGTGGCGTGATCGGTGCACGTGGTGTTTTGCTACACCGGTGTACAATGACGTCGCTGTCCTGCCGACATATACGTTATACGGGCTGTGAGTGCTCTTCATCTGTTAGCGTACAAATAAAGGCAAAGTTCTAAGTTAGCAATACAAAAAGCTGGTCTAATATTTACTCGCACTGGGGAACTTTACAGCCAGTGACGTCATATTACGCGACGTGCCCCCAGGGAACGTTAGCACTCTCTGGCTCCGAGCACACAACACAATCAATTACATTTAGCAAACAAGCTACACGAAAGACAAATACGAAACTATAAATAGACATGTGTTTTGAAGTATATTCACAACGGAACATATTATTTATATTCTACTTATTACTCATTAGATATTATAAAATAGACACCAGCTGCTAATTCACAACAAGTCAACATTGTCAAGCTGTTCAGACAAACATCTGGCATCAAGGATTGTAGTAGGTATTTTGGGGCTAATTAAACATAACAAAACATAACATCACGGCCATAATACCCGAAGGAATAGGCAGAGTCACAGGGACAGCAGGCCTCTTTAACCACATTTAGCCAAAAATAAAAGTGTGGTAAAGTAGAGACAAGTGGCTAGCTTGTCGCCTACACAATCACATACCCAAAACCCGATATACCATTAGTCGCCTTTTACGATATGATAAACAAGAACCACAGTTGGTAGGTACATTATTTTTAAGTCCCAGACCAACTATTATGTTAGCAGTATTGGGTTATTCAAGAAACTTTCGAGATACTTAAGAAAAATAATTATTTGACTATGTTGAAGTAACGAATTTACTTTTCATATTATATATATTTCAAAACATAAGCATAATGTCTTAATTATATTCCCAGGATATCATTACTCGTTGGGCATGTCTGTATTCACATCTCGCTATGGAATCCCGCAAAACTGCTCTACCTATTCCGACCACTGATAATCGTATGAGTGAACCGTCAACGAGGTTACGGCAACTGTAGTGCCCTATTAACCATTATGTTGCTGAGTCGGCAATACCACTCGACTGCTTTACATAACTGGTTGGGTGGACATGTATAGCAATATGCAATGAATAAAGATTTCTAGATTGGACGGCACGTGTACTTAAGGAGTTATATGTACTTTTGTAAATAGGGATGTTGGCTAGTCAATTGAGATACTTTTTAAGAGCTGTCACAACGAAATCACTTCATAGATTTTTAATGGGCTTGTCAACGTGTGACGTCACTAGTTTGTATAGTCAACTGACTTAATATTAAGCCGTTTTTGTAAAATTAAAAATCTTACACTCAATATGATACAAAATCAATAAGGCTTAACAGCATACTACGATACTTTCTTATTCAGAATTGATATTTCAAAATTAAATATAATAGGTGTCAACATCCCAATTGGCTACTGTGTTATAAAGTTTACATAAGGTTAAGGAAACGATAAATATACGACTGCAATATCGTGTAAATAACTCTTGTTTTAGAATAGAAGTTTTCTTCAAATACTATTGCCAATGAAATAAGACCTTAGTAGTGTAGTTATACTTCATAAATATTTAATATCTTTATGTATTATTGAATTACTGCTAAAGGTATGGTTAACGAGTGGCAATGCTATAAGACGAAAAAGCCCGAGTTTTCAGTCAGTTTGTCAGTAGATAGAGGCATTCTTCGCCAGGACATAATAGATAGGAAGAAACGCATCTCATATCTGCATTGTAGTAAATAACACAGAATTCCTACCACTCTTGCCCCAACAGCCGTTGTGGTCTGGGGCTCAGAGCGGGTTAAACTCAAACTCTAAATAACTATACTGGGTCGATGGACATGTATGAGAAGTAGCATGCCTATAATGAGAAAAGTTATCTGGACGCGATGGCCGCAAGCCCCCAGGGTCCGTACACATTTAACTTTGCCTAGTCGGGTACCTTATCTGGTTTGCATAAGTTGTCAGGTGTAGTTGATGTATACATATCAAATAGGGTAAACATTTGAGTTACGGAAATCAGAAACAACGAAGGTATTACCACGACACCCAAATTCGGAATAAAACCTTCTTCATAAATATCACATTACATCACACTACATCACATACTTTGATCTGACTCCGAAGTAAGTAGCTTAAGCACTTGTGTTACGGATATCAGAACAACAGTGGTATTACAAATATATACTTAAATATTAACACCCAGATTAAGGATTAAGGATATTAACACCCAGACACAGAATAAACACAAATATTCATCATACGAATATTTGTCCTGGGTGGGGATCGAACCCACAACTCTTGGCGCATGGGGCAGGGCCACTACTGAATGCGCCATCGAGCTTGTCGTATTACAATACCTTCTTCATAATGAATTATTTATCACATTATGAGCGTACAACTGTTCAAAATAAATGTTGCGCACCGGAAAACATCGTACACAATCGAATCGTTCAATAGAAAAGCGACTGACAAAAATAAATTGCTCCTAAAACAGTAAACATTCCGAATGTTTTACAAGCTTCCATTAAAGGCCAAATAACATCCGTTCATCGTTCCGTTCATCCAACGTTAAAATACAATTGTTTTTAAAATTTTCCGATCCATAATTCTCGTAATTAAGCCCCTGCCATTTGACTGCTATATGTACACAATAAACATGTACCTACATGTAGACATGTGGAACAGTATTACAATCCAACGGATTCGTGACCACCATGTATCAGGATGTAATTTAAACCCCACTGACGTGTGGGGATAAAATAATTTTCCCAACACATCTATACTTAATATTATAAAGCTTAAGAGTTTGTTTGTTTGCTTGAACGCGCTAATCTAAAGAACTACTGGTCCGATTTAAAAAAAAAAAATTGTGTTGAATAGCCTATTTATCGAGGAAAGCTATAAGCTATAAAACATTAACCATAAACGCGGGTGAAGCCGCGGGCATAGCTAGATCTTGTATAAACAGATAACCCAATACAAAAAAAAACACACTACTCTACACTTTTTCACAGCTTTCCATCCAACCCAGCCCACTGTCCCGTGTTGGTCTGGGCCTTAAAAAGAATATGCCAACTGTGGTTCTTGCCTAGCATGTCGTAAAAGGCGACTAATGGTATATCGGGTTTTGGGTGTGTGATTGTGTAGGCGACAGGATAGACGCTTGTCACTGCTTATTCACAATTTTCCATCTAACCCAGCCCGGCTTTATTTTTGGCTGAATGTGGTTGAAAGGGCATGCTGCCCTATTGACTCTGCCTACCCCTTCAGGGATTATGGGCGTGATGTTATGTATGTATGTATGTATTTCAAATCGGTTTTTTTTCCTTGAACTATTACGTCTAAACAAACTTAACTCTTCCGCTTTTCCATATTAGTATAGATAAGCCCGCACGCACATAGACAAAACTCATCAATTATTGACATAACTCTTTACACACCATGTAATAACTACAAACAGAAATAAATATGTAATATGAACGGAACGTCAGCTTTCATGCTCTCTAGAGTACACGTCAATATCCCTTTCGCAAAATGAAATCAGACTAATGAATGCCATAGGTCAAACAGTTAATGGAAAATCCACTGAATCCGATGCAGCAAAAATATCATTCCGAGAAAATTTTCAGTATTCATTTTATTTAGTAATATCGACGTAATCTGGCGTAAGGAAGGTTTCAATGCTTATTAATTATAACAGTCGAAATCTTTACAAATAAATAGTAAAAGTATTTGTTTTGCTATCTAAAGGACAACTTATTACTAAATACAATTGAAAGTTGACAAGCTCGATGGCGCATTCGGTGGTGATTCTGCCCCATGCGCCAAGAGTTGTGGGTTCGATCCCCACCCAGGACAAATATTCGTATGATGAATACTTGTGTTTGTTCTGTGTCAGGGTGGTAATATCCAATATTAAAGTATATATTTATAATACCGCTGTTAAATATTTGTTATTGCTGATTATTATTCTGAGATGTGACATGCTAGTGTACAATTAACGTTTACACGGGGCTCTTCTCGTCAGATATGAGTATCCTTACAGCCACATTCCAAATAATCGCAAATCAAAGATTAACCAGCACCGCACATAAAATTGTTCGACACTTCTTTAGACTGGCTTCAGACCAAGATGTAATCTTTTGTACTAAGAATCATCATCATTATCATTATCATCATCATCATCATCATCATCATCATCATCATCATCATCATCATCATCATCATCATCATCATCATCATCATCATCATCATCATCATCAGCCTGTTGCAGTCCACTGCTGGACATAAGCCTCTCCAAATGTTCGCCATTCTCATCGATTAACTAGGAATAATAGCTATTATTGAATCTGCATAAATAATGTTAACACAGTGGTTGCTCAGTGATAAGGAGACGGGACTGGTGTCGGTTCAAAAGAGATGTCTTACCTCTGGATTTTTCAAATGTACATAATTAATAATAGAATAGTCAGAAAATTTATGCAACTGGAATCTGAGCCGAGCCCATAAACAACTCATCTTTGCTTAGTCAACAGCCCGCAAAGTTGAATATTCCCCTGTCAAAGGGAGAAAATATTTAGAGTACAAATGTCCATGTTTATCACACGGAAGTACATTTGCCGTTTGCGGGATTCGAACCCGCGATTGGATTGGATTGGATTTATATACTTAAATATTGGATATTAACACCCAGACACAGAACAAACACAAGTATTCATCATACGAATCTTTGTCCTGGGTGGGGATCGAACTCACAACTCTTGGCGCATGGAGCAGGGTCACTACCGAATACGCCATCGAGCCAGTCAAATGCAATGGTCAGAAGTTGTGTATCGCAACATTAAAGATGATAAGGGGAACTGACAAAATGTCTCTTCCACCAGTTCTATACAAATATTAGCACGATCATGGCTATTGTTGACTGTCTCGATGGCGCATTCGGTAGTGACCCTTTCCTATACGCCAAGAGTTCAATCGCCAACCAGGACAAACATTTGTGTGATGAATACTTCTATGTGTTTGGGTGTTACCTAATATTTAAGTATATACCACTGTTGAATCTTGATATCCGTAACAAGAGTACTTAAGCTACTTACTTCAAAGTCAGATCAATCTATGTGATGTTGCCTGATATTTATTTAATTTTTTATAGGAGACTTTTATATAAATGTAGTGCGTGTATGTGAATATACTAACCTCTACAATTTCGTTTAATATGCCAGTTATAATATTGTTATAAAAGTAAAAACGGATATGTCCAAATAAATAATTTAAGTTATTTCACAAGGTAAGTTTTCAGCTACAATCAGAGTTGCCACCCGTCCCGATTTTGCCGGGACAGTCCCGATTTCGAAGACATTGTCCCGCGTCCTGACGGCCTATAGATTTTGTCCCGATTTTTGACAATATGCGATAGGCTCAATCAATTCATTCACGGGTACTCAACCCATACCTCCTTCAAATGCGTAAGTAAGTAAGTTGAGCGCGTATTTTCACTAATGACCATGAAATGGTTTAATGTCATTTCTTTGAACATACACATGTCTTGTTCAGACTTCATAAATAAATACAAAAAAGCCGCTCGTAACAAAAATTAATTATATAAAATAAATACAAATAAAAATATAAATAAAGTTTCATTTTTCTTAGACCCTCCCACATATTATGGGTCATATTTTAATGGGCCAAACTCCGAACGTCTCTGATGGATGCCCGATTGTCCCGATTTTTTTTCCCTAAAGGTGGCAACCCTGGCTACAATCCTCGGCAGAGATTTGTACGTATACTAATTTCTCAATAGGTGAAGATAATGAAGACCATATTAGCAAGAAGTGCCGACGAATACCTTTCGTATATTTATCTGTGTTTAAACAATACAATCAAATGTTTATACAAACTGATAATATGATAGTTAACTATCAGCTACATAGGTATATAAGTGCGTGCAAATCATTTATAAAGTAGAAAAGAACTAAGTTCTGCTTTAAAGAATATATATTTCTATATCTTTCTTTTATGCTGTCACATTAACGAATGTATATAAAAAAATAACCATCTAACCCAGCCCAGTTTTATTTTTGGCTGAATGTGGTCAAAAGGCCTTGCTTGGATTACGGGCGTGATGTTATGTATGTATAAGGAAATAATACCACATCAGTTCGTATAAATATGTTTTTATTTATACATATTCAGTTAAATGCCGTTTAGGTTTGACCAGCACACCTGTTATGATGTGAGAAGTTTCGCATAACAGTATACTTTTAAATAATCGTAGCCTTCGTTTTGGAGAAAACATTTCTTGTTAAGGTGTCTCGTTATGAAAATCAGGTAAATTATGAGGTGAGAACTCTACATTTTTGTAGGGCATAGAATTCCCATTAATGTTTTCCTCTTATTATTATGCATGATAGCGGCGATCAGATTTATATGTTAATTTTCTCACATATGATTGCATATCAATTACACAAACACGCAAGGCATTTACTATTGTTTATTTATAATTGTTTTCGTTTATACCACTACACCACATACTTCGTATTGGTCTACCAGTTAAGAGCTTTTAAAAACCCGTATATAAATATAGAAATAATTGAGATGCTTAGAAAATACAACATGTATTTTCAATCTGAACACGAATTGAAAATATAATAGAAACGTGTGTCTATAATAAAAGACGGCAAAGGAACGTGATCCGAACATTAAAACAGTTTTATTATTTCCGATGACAAATAGACGATCTTTAGAAACGACCCAATGACATTTAAAAACTCATAACAGCCATAATGACTATTGTGAGGCGAGCGGCAGTCGTTTATTGACAGAAGACTCAAGCTAAATGGAGCACCACATGCATAATGCGAATGGGAAACTACTGCAGGGCGCAAGGACGTCGCAGTCGCTTCCCATGGCACACATAGAAGCCGACCAGTGGCCGATGGGTCGATATATTTCTGCGGCGCTTTCGCCATTTCACGCTATACTCACTACGTCTATACGCGCGTACGTCGTTAGATAGACAGCCATTAGTTTCAACATTTCAGCCGCATTGTTTAGCGTCAACGCCTCTGATTCAAGGCTGAAGCGTACACGGCATTACTCATCCGGCACTACATGCTCAGCACTGTCGCCTAATAGATAACACATTCTCATTTACCTCCACATCGCTGGCCAGTAACGATTTACCGCATGTTTGTTGCCGGTCGGCTAGAAATAGACCGAGCGCGGGCGGATATCGAAAAGTAGCTAAACAAACGTAGCCCGCTTGTAAACAGAGGTTTAATTTTTAATCGAACCGGCGAGGGATCGTTTTATGTATGCGCACGTCGACGAACCTTTCAGAAGGGGCAGTTGCACCATCAAACTCTCTTTATCAGTAGGAATCAGTGTGGGGCGCTCGGGCGACACGGCGGCGGCGGGGGGCGGCGGGCTGCGCGCGTCCGGCGGCGAGGGCGCCTTCTGCGGCCCCTGGCCCTCCATGCCGGCGAACAGGGCGAACCGGAAGGCTCTGGCTACGTCCGAGACGCTCTCGGAGCGCTTGGTGGCCGCTTGGCTAGCGACGAGGTCGAGACCCGAGTGGAACGAGGGGGACTTCGGGATACCGAGCGGCGAGACGGCGCGGCGAGGTTTCGTCTCAGCGGCGGTGAACATCGCGCGAGAGGGCGCGCGCGCGGCCGGCCCGGCGTGGACCATCGCAGGCGGCGGCCGGCAGCGGCATCCGAGCTGGAGCCCGGCGGCGCCGGGACCGGAGCGAGCTGCGGGGGCGGCCGGACTGCCACGCGCCGGTCGCGGACCGACTCGCGCCTCGCGCCGCCGGCAGCGTGCGCGCGCACGCCCGCGCCCGCGCCCGCACCCGCGCCCCGCCGCAAGCCCGCTCTATACAACCTCCGCTAGGGTTGCCACGTCATAGCGTCATCTGCGATTTACATAACTACATAACACACCCCGTAACTACAATATAATTCGCGGCCTAAGCCGGCTGTGAATGTTATCGTGGAGCTTTGTAAATATGAAAGTTGTAAATAAATTATAGGGAGCGATTTTAAACATTCGCACGGATCTATTCTTTTGTTAATATTGACTTATGATGAGACATTGAATTATTCCTGAAATTACGGCGCGTCGACTATGCTTAGCGGCGGCATTTTGCGTAAACGCGAATTGTAAATGTGTGGGTACGCCACGAAACGTAGTCAATCCAATGTTTTCGACTTTGTATTCTAGTTAGAGCTACATCGACGTGACTGCATTTTGTATCTAATTTCACTAAAACAATAAGCCGCCTACGAGGACTGCTTTAGTTATCATCACAGACTTAAGCGCAACTGTTATTTTTTTTCATTCAAAAGTATCAGCTATAAGGGAAAATCAGTCAAAAACGATACTAGCCAGATAGTTGATAGGAGCAATCGCACCCCTGACACTTCAATTTCTTCCCAACAGCAACACATTAGAGGTCAGGGTCCTGAAGGGTGTCTGCGCGGTAAACAATCAGTGTATCCATCGCGGGCGTAAGCAAATGTTATGAAACACCGCCGACGTACACCTATCGGCACTTATTAGTCATGTAATTAGCCCAATATACTTATATGTCGCAGCCAAGCTGCTAAATGAGATCTTCTGATAACAGTCTAACCTTTTAACAAAACCACTGGAAACTAGTAGAATATGATAGCGTGACGGTAATATTCTATGAGATTTATTGTTTGTTGCGTGAATTCTGGAGGCATAGGTGAAATAATAAATAAATAGTGGTTTCCCATATAAAATATATATGGTAGAGTAGTAAAGAGAGAGAGAGATAGAGCTGAGTTTAGGATAAGACCTTGTGCAAACTATTGCAAAAATCGAGCATCTCTCATCGTTGTTAACAGACAGATGGGTGATCAAAATAAAAATACTATAGATCTCAGATGTAGTCTAATAGAGAGTAACACAAGTTATACAGGTTAAGACCAAACAATACAGTTCTCCTATCTATGTTAACGGGGATGGTTTCCGCACTTAGTCCTTGAAGTGGTAAACAGTTGTCCTAATTTACAACAACAACACACCAGCAAGCGGTTAGCTGACAGGCTAGGTTGGCAATTACATTGTTTTGAGACTGTAGACAATGGCGTCTGCAAATTCACCTCATCACAGCAACTAAGTATGTGAAAACTTTAGGGCGGGCAATAAAAGCTCGTAAACCATCCCCGCTATGGCGAGACAGACCCCGACCTAGGCGGTGGAATTTCTCAGAAATCAAAAGGCAAGCGAGGGTTAAACCGTCTAAGTTTGTTTGGGTGACGCGAGGGGAAAGTAAAAGTAGGGTTCCGTAGAGGTGGGTTCAAATAAAAGTGCTACCAAGACACATTACAGAGTGTCAAATAAAGGTTTCCTCTCGCTCTTTCTTTAATTATTGATATAAGTGATTCAGTCATAGGATGGTCAATTAAAATGTATTCCAAAACACGATCTATATTAATTTATAAAGTTTTGTTCAGACCGGAAATCGGACTTAAAGCACCGATTCCAATGAGCTTTTTTAAAATTCCTATGCTCTCATCAGAACCAGTTGACTATTATAGTCGTGGAAATGTGACAAAGATCAATAAATATGACATATTGCACCAAATAAAATTAATTTTATTTTTTCTTCAGACCTTTATGGTGTGTTTTGAAGAAGTCGCAAATATTTTTTTCTGTCAATTAAATCGTGGTACAAGTTTCCGTACGCCATTCCCAGCCAGTCATCGGCTCGCGCGTGCCCCTAACTGCCTAACCCTCGGAGCGATACTGTGCCAGACGTGGCTCCCTCCCCACAATCGATTAATCGACTCCCGTCTGATTCCCTTCCTGCACGATGACAGACGTTTACGGTAACGCCATTATGCATATGAACACGCCAGTGCACTAAATATGTACCACATAATATCACGCCCGCATTCACCGAAGGGGTAGGCAGAATGGTCCCAAAAGTGTCAGAAAAAGTAGTAACATGGTTAACCCGTTGCCTTCACGATCCCCGAGTCGCGATTTCTTATAAGTCTTTATTTGGGGGCAAAATCTTGGGGCATGCTAGGCATGGAACGCAGTTTGTAGGCAATTTTGAAATCCCAGAACAACATGTGAAATATTCTTGAATTACAGGAGTAAAATCTGCCTAACGCTTTGTCGCGTTCCTGGTAGGAATACCCAACCCACCCTTTATTTTTGTTGACCCAGGGGAATGCGTTACGCACTGTCCCGTTGAAACCAGGGGGAATCAGAGAGGTGTGTCGGACTCCCGGGGCCCTCGAGATGTTAGAAGGACCCTGCTCCGCCCAAGATTAGAATATCCCACGCTGATGCTAGGTTTCGCGAATGTTCGTGATTCGTAGACATGTGGAAACGGAAAAATTAAAAGTTGAATGCTATATGAATGTTTTCCCCGCACCACCGAGCTATACACGTAATGATAGGTGTTCAGTTCGAGCCAACATCTCAAGAACGTGAAGTAGGTACTGATACCAACACTGCCACCGCTACGACTTAAATTAGGCGTAATATTTTTGTTTAAACACAGATAAAGTATCTCAAATATTTCTGTCGCAGTGAAGATATATGTATTATGTTTTATAATATTATATTGTTGTAAAAACAATATAATTAAATGGCTTATCCTTTTTACTATACGGCAGACAAATCATAAAAAAGCTTAGTACACTATAGAGGCTGCTACGTTATTACCAGTACTGGTCTATTTTTCAGTAGGTACACTCTAGTCATATAGTAGACCTTAATTAAGATAAGGTCAGAAAGAAAACTGACTGACTTTGACTGGCTCAATGGCGCATTTGGTAGTGACCCTGCCCTATGCGCCAAGAGTTGTGGGTTCGATCCCCACCCAGGACAAACGTTCGTGTGATGAATACTTGTGTTTGTTCTGTGTCTGGGTGTTAATATCTGATATTTAAGTATATATTTGTTATACCACTGTTGATTCTGTTTTATGATCACCGTGCGAAGTCGGGGCGGGTCGCTGGTATATAATAAATCAATACATCAATAAAAAAAAATCATATTTGCCTGGTTACCTAACAGGCACAAAATATGTCACAATTTTTAGAACAGCCGCAAACAGACTCTTTGCATTTGTATAAGAGAATAGTAAGAACAAGATCATTAAACAATGAATGTTCTGAAACGGTAAGTAAACAAAACGTCCCATTTCCGTGAAGAACATTAATTTTATTTGAAACTTAATAACTAAATTACCAAACCCAAATGTTAATTAAGTAACACGTCAGTTATTTGTATTCCAGCGTGTATACGATATCGCAGCACCGTTTTCGTGTCGATTAAATATCATGAAATTTTGTACAAATGATTTTAGGACAAATTTTGTCTAGAAATAAGCGGGAGGGAGGAATAGAATAATTACTTTTAGACTATCAATTGGTATAACAAGAAGAATTATAAAATCTATACTCACGTGAGCGAATCTATTATAATAAGCAGAATTAACAAAATAGGCTGCTAGGTGTTAGTGAGAAAATATATGTAAAAAATAACAGTTTCTTTTTATTGTGATAAATGTTAAGACGTATCAATTTCATTGAATTTAATCTACTGTTAAAACTGAGCATATTCCAGCCTACATACCTACAGTATATTTCTTTAACTATTTAAGCTTCATAATTTAACATTTAGCCATTTTTTGGAACAGCCTATTATGTCGTCAAGATGCGACACAGATAATCATTATCATAAAGCCATTACGTCAAAACAACCTGATAAGCCAATCAAATATTATCTTGTTGATAGTCGCAAATCGGAGCTTGTGGTCCAACGTCCCGCGAATTTCTATTTATAACTCGAAATTACCGACTCGTGTATGATAAACAATAGGCTTATTTCAAACTGGCCAAGTGCGTGCCGGGCTCACATTAACTCGAGATTTCCATAACTTAACCCCAAACGAATAGCAATTCATTCAAAAGTAATTTGCGTGATGTCAGAAGGCATCCTAAATCCGGCGGACTTGTCATTCATGTTTTATTTAAACCTTGGTAAATTTTAAATATTTGTAAGTGTTTAGTTAACTATTATAATTAGTGGACGGCTGAAATGCGTGCATAGAAAAGAACAGGAGGTGCCTTAGCTAGGCAAAAAAGTTTCATTGTTAACGCAAGGATATCGCACAGCATAAAAGTAACTATTCTCGTAACTAATGTTGAGTTAAGAACATTTTCTTTAGGTTATGAAATGTATACATACATCCTACTAATATTATAAATGCGAAAGTTTGTATGCATGGATGGATGTTTGTTACTCTTTCACAAAAAAACTACTGAACGGATTTTAATAAAATTTTAGAATAATATAGCTCATACACCCGAATAACATATAGGCTATGTTTCATTGATGTACCACGCGAGCGAAGCCGCAGGCAGATATAAAATAAATTCACCCGTTAATCAAAATTATCATCAAGAATGTAAATAGTTGGATTGTTGCATTAGGTACTTTTACTATAAAGATTATTCCCGTGGTTAATATATAATTTTTTTTAAACAGCCCTGAGGACTTTCCAGAATTTACTGCAAGAAAATATACATGTGAAAATCTGGTATTAAAACCTATTGTTCTAAATCGGTACCGTGAGTCGCAAAAGATTAAGAAAGAAAGATAGAAAGAAATAACATTTATTGGACGCACAATTGTTAATACATACACAGGACAAAATAGTACAAAAAAGGAAAACCAGTAGAAAGAAGAAAAGAAAAAAAGAAAACAGATTGGCGCCAATTGGGTCCCTGCCTCAGCATTATGCTACTGCGGCGTCAAACTAACGCCGCAGGAGCGCTGGTATTCTGGCGGGACCCATGTTTAGAGTGGCAACATTCCAAAAACATGAGAAAAAAAAATACACACTTAAAATCATATAATTAAACAAACGAACACAAAAAATAAAAGAAACATTGAAAATTGGAACAGTTAATATTAAAATAAATAAGATTAAAGAAAATGACTTTTTTTCATGAGGCGAAACGCGGAAATCGACGCATTCATAGTTGCCGTCCAATGACACAGCAACTTTGTCGAAAGAAACGTCTCATATCGCTGGCTATTCGATTCGACAGTCGTATGCGAACGAACCTCCAGTAGGACATTACAATTATACGTATACATGATTTTGTTCGCAGCAAATATTTCAGCTCATTTGTAATAAGTAAACTTTTAATCTTTATTAAATTTTTTGGTAATTATTGTTACTTTATTTAAATATTCTACAATATTAATTAATTAACAATGTTAATGTTAACCTTCGGAGATATTAGCAGAAGAAAACGGTTAATAATTAAACATTATTAGCAAAAAAAAGTTTGAATATACCTACATACGGCTCACACGAATATACAAAGACAATTGGGAAAACTGTCAAAAGCTCTATTAATATGTAAAACGTTCACCATATTTTTTTTATATGTATTACCGGTTCTGGCAATTGAAACTGTAATCAGAGCTTGGTTACAATATGGCCATACCACGTATAATGTCCTCCTAACCGATATCAGTCACGGCGGCCAAGCTCATCGAACATTAGCCATCTGTGCAGGAGATATTATAGTGCACAAGTGTGTGCGCAAACAAGGTGCACTCTCTATTCCTTCACTTTCATAGTCCGGTGAGACGGCAATTCGACATGACCGGTAAGAGGGTAGGCGCAGGACCAACGGCTTAACGTGCTTTTCGAAGCACGATGGGGTGATTAAACCAGCTTCCTGACTCCGGGCTGTTACTGAGTAATTTCAATATTGAAATAACCAGCCACAAATTCTTGACCCGACCCGGGATTTGAACCTAATATTGGTCTGGGAATTAAAAATAATACGACAACTGTGTTCCTTGTCTACTATGACGTAAAATGCGCCTAATGGTATATCGGGTTCTGGTATGTGATTGTATAAGCGACGAACTAGCCACTTGCCACCATACTGTTTTTTTAGAATTTTCTATCTAACCTAACCTGTTTTTTTTATTGGCTGAATGTGGTTAAAGGGGCTTACTGCCCCTTTGACTCTGCCTATCCCTTCCGAGATTATGGGCGTGATGCTATGTTTGTATCACTCGATGACTGGAGTTCCCGATCCCTAACCAGTTTAGTTAGGCTACTTTCACTGTATCGAATAAAACGATTCCGACACGGAACCCAAAAACCACAAGTGCAAAAAGGTAAACACTTGTCACAGCAAGCTTTAACGAGATTAAATCGTCGGGTCTCTCAAGGCACCCGCGTCGCACCGACTTGTTAAACACGTGCTGGAAGGTTACTGGGGATTAAGAGACATTACTATAATTAGGCATATTAGTGGCGCAGTAGCAATGACCCGCTCTAATTGGAGGTGTTAATAGTGTCCTGTGGTGACGTTAATTAATAGTAATAGTGTGCTTTCAAATTGGAGCTGTGGGCAACTGTAGTATTGTTACAAATATTTAATGAAACCATGTCTTACTGATAAACAAGTTTGACAACCATATGAAAATACTTTTAGGATTTATCTGAAGATAAACAAATAATAAACTGAAAACCTTTCCTGTCAGATAAATTCCAACAAAAATATATCTGATGTCCAACCCGAGACAATATACCTACTAATAGATAAACACTAAAATATACTCTAGGTTTTTTTATACCATTAATAAAAACGTAGAGTATATTTTAGTGTAGGCAGTGACACATAGATGGCGCTGTACCTTTTGAAATTGCGAATTCGTTTTTTTTAGTAGACTGCTAAATCTTCTTAGCTAATAAGCTCATAGTACTTTGGGAGAAAGTATCATAAACGTAATAAATGAAGCATCTACATGGGCTTTGGTCCAGTAGCATACGGCTGATTTAAGAGACTATAACCGAATCGGCTCACCCAGCACCGTAAAACTGTGTTTATCGCGCACCGAACGGGTAATGAAGGATTTCAGGTCAGGTCGGAGCACAATTCGCGTGACCTATTTCCTTGAGGAAATCTACGCCAACAACACACAACAAAGGTTATGCAACACGCGCATTTGAACAAGCAATACATAACCAAGGACACATACATAAATATAAATAAATAAATAAATATCCGACTACATCACGTACATTGATCTGACTCCGAGGTAAGTAGCTTATGCACTTGTGTTACGGATATCAGAATCAACAGTGGTATTACAAATATATACTTAAATATTGGACATTAACACCCAGACACAGAACAAACACAAGTATTCATCATACGAATGTTTGTCCTGGGTGGGAATCGAACCCACAACTCTTGGAGCATGGGGCAGGGTCACTACCGAATGCGCCATCGAGCCAGTCAAAATTCTGTAGATACATACATACATACTCAATATCTATATAGGTAGGCCTTGAAAGCTGAGGTACCTAGCTGTGGGGTAGGGCAGTGCGGCCCTGCGGAGTGATGCTGATGATTCGTTCCGGTCTGTACAGGTATTGACTATTGTAGACTGTGACAGACATCACGTAATACCATACTTAATTGACCAACCATTCGTTTTTTGATGATGTCTAGTAATTGTGTGATTTTAGTGTGATAATGTATTGTTATCACACTAAAATCAAATCTAGTTTCACGCCATTTCCTAGAAGGTTATAATACAACATAAGGACGATGTTCGCAACTCGAAAATAAACGATCGCAGCAATCCATTTTTCAAAACTGTATCTCTCTTATGAAACATCTCTCAATCAATATCACCCCTCATTTCATAAATAAAGGAAATTAACTGACAAACCCACCCTTGTTTATGCGCAAACAAAGGGGAAACTACCTATAAGTAAATAAATAATTTCCGAACAATTGAGTTCACCGCAGAAGAGTTGCAGCGGGACTCGTATTATTTTATTTATATAAATACTGAAGTTCAAGAGCAACTCTTCTTGTATGTCTAGATATAGGTGCATATATTTTACCGTTTTAGATTACTTATGTATGTAATGTATGTTTATAAAACTTTCAATTTACTTTTGCCGTTATATAAAAACATAACAATATAAAATGTACTAAATCTATAAATGAGATATTGAGTTTCACTAAAACGCTTAGGCGCTTAATAGATGTCGTATGAAATTTCATCACAATAAGATTTGATAAGCATAAGGAAAAAAAATAGATTCCGTTGAGCGCAAGAGATAGTGTATCTGAGAATTCACGCGCATAATGGACAAATTTCTCCTTACTACCTTACTACGTCAGGTAGGCAGGCCGTATGCCTATTTGCCACCGTAGTATCAAAAAAAAATATTAATAAAATTTCATTACAGCCCAACACAACGCGCTAATTGACACGATCTCGGCTAACAATTTCAAGCGAGGGCCATTAAATTAAACACCAATTGAACACTAAGGGCCGGTTCACACTGCGCAGCGGGCCGCGAAGTGGCGTGTGTCCGGGCCTTTGCTCCACTTCGCCGTCGCTTTGTGCGCTCGGTTCCGTTTCCGCCGCCTTTCAGCAAGTCAATAGACATTGCGCCGCTACTACGAGACGCTCTTACATAACACGTATATATAACTATGTATGTATCTCTAGATTATTATACCTCATTTTATCGCGAATTCTAAGAGAATATTATCAAAAAATAAGACCATTATAGTTGTATCATATACGTTGTTAGATAAAAGGTATGCTACGAAAATTTGCTGGCACTTGTATCAATTTGAGAAACGATAGTCTTAAGGGGTATTCAAGAAATTTGGATTTGTATGGGAGATGTATAACTAAGTTTTTTTTGTGTCCATAAACATTGCTAGAAGATTTAGGCATTGGTTAGAAGGTTTGCGTTTACCGTCTAGAAAAATTGTTGACGATTCGTTTATCCGCAGTTATTGATACTCCGAAATGGATGTTAGTTGTGCGATGACCACGCGTTGTGGTAAATACTAGCGCCGCCACGCGATTTAATCCTCGTAGTTCCGATTTCCATGGGAATACGCGGATAAATGTTAATCGTTGATAAAGTAGCTTACCATTAGTGAAAGATTTTTTTAAATCGGTCCAGTATTTACGGAGCCTATAATACAATACAAACAAACAATCAAATCTTTCCTTTTTATAATATTAATATAGAAAATTTAATTATTGACAACAACCATTGACAGCTATCGAGTTGTCATAGTTAGGGTGAGACCAGCTGAGAGCTGGCAGGGCTAGGTAGTTAGCACCTTATAGAGCTGTTTGCTCAGCTCAGCCCGCTTGTTGACTGTCGTGTGACATACTTCAAATGGAGCTACGTACTCTTGGCGTATAAGATACTAGAGGAAAGCGAATTTATGGGTCACGTTTGATATTATCACGTCCGTTATCCCCGAAGGAGTGGGGGAAGAAAGGATTAATTAGTTCCTTTAACCATTTTTAGCCAAAATTTTGAATTGGTACAGAAGAAAAATTGGGAAAATGACTACATTTTAGTTTAAACTGTCCTAAACTAAATACTGCCAGTCGACTTTTACGACATGCATGCTTTTAGCTATGGAAGTTGGTACATGATTCCAGACCAATAAATTTATTATACATCGAACGGTTAAAATACGGTTCACCCTAGACGGGTTTTTTATTTTCGTCCTCATTATTATATATATATATTATATTCATGTTTATATTGATGTTTATTGTGTTAATCTAGGTTAATAGTCAACTAGATTCTAAATTTCATCTAATGCGTGATTGAGTCACAAATATTCAAATATCGTCATAAACTTTCATATTTATAATGTCACTGCGATTTCTGTCTTAAGTTATCTGTCTATTAAACCGGTTTATTGATTCAAATGTTTCAAGACGATACCGGCAGTCAAAATTCAGTAGACATTTCAATTGCCTCTTTACACGCTATCCGATACGCCGAAGCAAGGGTTTTACAAAACGAAAAATGTTAGCCTGGAATTGTACTCCTAGTAAAAATAGAATAAAAGGCACGTTGTGAAACGGTACGACTAAATAGCGTATTTCAATTGACGTACATGAAAAAGGTATGTGATGTAGTGGCTAGTCAGTTGAAGTAAGTTCCGCTAAAGATTCAGTCAAGATTCGAAAGATGACTTTAACAATATTTTATTTTATTTTATGATTTATTCAAAATCCACAGCTCTTAAAATCAATTTACAATTGAGATATGTAACTAAATATACAGCAAATAACGGATTTTACATAATGTAGAAATAAAGTATACTGACAGTCAGAGGAATTGCAGAGGATGCACACATGTGTAATTATAATGAAAACATAAACATACTTACTTATATAATATCAATAGCAGAATAAAGAATAAATACATACATATTTGTATACCATTGACTCATTAGTTATATCATTGACTTATTAGTTCTCGGCCTTTATCATGTTCATAGTTTACTCGATAAATGCGATACTGTGACTTTCCTAACTATGTTATGAGCCGGACATACAATGTATCTACCCCTGAGTAGATCATCACATTTAAAGCTCTGAATTAAAATGATTAGTTAATAAATTACTGACAGACAAAGACAGATACGACGCACATAAAAATCAACAACACTCTTTTTACTTTAAAAAAAAGTAATTGATCGAATATTTAAAGAACAAATACATATCATCTGTCATCTGAAACTCCGTATTCTAATTCACTTTTACTATTCCAGTTCAATAATTCTTATATTATCGATACTTTTGCGACGAGGCATCATGGCGAGACCTGACGTTGCGCGGAAAATAAGGCGTGCTAGCTAGGCTCAAGTTACACAATTGTTAGCCATTGTTTGGTTTTTACATGCAAATAACAATGATGGCCGCCAACGTCGCTCCTGACATAAGCAAATATCTGTATAATGCATTCGCGCGTCTACATATACTATTTGCATATACAGTTACATTTATAGGTATTCCAGGAGATCATTACACCGTTTTAAAGCAAATTAAGAGTTCTAGCTATCTTCTTCTGTAATCGTTTCTTCGTAATATCGAGCCAACTTAAACCGTGACCTAATTAAAATACCGCCCGATTCCCCCTTGTCGTGGAAGTCAAGGTTAGGCTTTTGTTCTGGGATCGTTATGGAATATTCGCTGGAAAACTTTGAAATACTCTCTTGATAACTTTAAAAGCAGGTCACCCCGGCTAAACTTTTATGGCTCGAAATTAATATGTACATTTCGTATCATTGTTTATGAATTCTATTAATGTCAAAAATCAAACAAACGGTTCAGGTCTTAGAAGTCCGTATACTACCAGCAGTATAAATGTCACCCTTTTCCCTTGTTTATTGTTTATGAATCGGTTAATTTAGTAAATTAATTTTCTCTATTCTCTTTCAGGACATGTAATACACGGGAAACCCTAATATGACACTAGATGAATGGTATTTTTCAGATTTTATAAGGTATAAGTAAGCCGACTGTTGCTATTTGGACACGCGACAGTGTATTCCGTCAAGTCGAAGAAAGAATAAGGCGACTTTGTTGTGGCGGATATAACGTACTTCTTTACGTCCTCCTGATATTGAATTTTATAACCAGATCTAAACAAACAAATTATTTTGACAAGTTCGATGGCGCATTCGGTAGTGACCCTGCCCCATGCGCCGAGTTGTAGGTTCGATCCCCACCCAGGACAAACATTCGTGTGACGAATACTTGTGTTTGCTCTGTGTCTGGGTGTTAATATCCAATATTTAAGTATATATTTGTAATACCACTGTTGTTTATGATATCCGTAACACAAGTGCTTAAGCTACTTACTTCGGAGTCAAATCAATGTATGTAATGTCGTTGAATATTTATTTATTTGACTTCAGTAGAAAAACACTGGCTTTAATGAAAGGGAGATAACATGATCGGAGGGAGACAAAAAATCACTACACTTATCAGAGCCAAAGGGCAGAGTTGACCACAATTAGTAGGAAAACTCAATCTGAGAAAAACTTTAAACAATAAGCAGTAACAAGACATTAAATGCACATTCGTGTCTAGCAAGCTGCGGACAGGCAAATTGTGACGTGTAATGGTGATACTTTTTTTTTTCACATTCTAGTGCTTGCATTGCAATTAAGATCTAATCTTAATGGAACGTCTTAGATTGCGGGGGAAATTTAAACTCGTATTATATTTAACTGATGTAAACATTTTTTTGATGCCTTTATATTTATGTACTTACAAAAAATGGAGTCGCAATTAAGTAATCAAGGATATTAATGTCGAGCAAAAATTTTCTATTAAAAAACCCTGTGTTTTATTATTACTACGCTTAAAAATTTATTATTTATCGTAAAAACCAACCAAAATGCAATGTTTCAAATAGTACATTCGACTCGGGTAATTGCATAATGTTCAATCTTAAATATTTTACGATAATTTGCTGTGACTCTTCTTCTTGATTCCAATTTCAGTATTGAGACGAAACTTACTGGTCCGAAGCATCTTCGCCGTTTTGGCTTTTATTAGAAGTATACTCTTATACTAAGAGTATAAGATAAATACTCTTTATGATACTTACATAACCATGATATATTTACTAAATATCTCCAGTCATATCATCGCTGTTTTACTAACTGACGTATCTATGTATGACGTATCTATGATCGTAATACATACAGATGAGAAAACTTTCTCAATATGGACTTGATTAAAATAAAACAAGCTTATTATATTCTTTACGGTTAGAGCTTTTTTCCATGCGTTGTTTATTTATTTTGTTTAACTGTATAATTTACTAAAAATAATTAAAATATAATTTAAAACAGATACGTCACTAGGTGAAAGAGATTTCAGATTGGCCCATGTATTGCCTATATGCCCAACTAAAGCTATAAAATAAAACAAATTAATTGAAATCGGCTTGAGTTTAATGTTTGCTTTGAGCTTATTGTGCGTTTCAAGTTAAATTTTAAAACTTATAAATCAGTGTCTTTGATTAACAGTTATTTACAAAATGATGTCACTTATGACGTTTAATGCGATTAATTTTCCAAAAAGCGGATACCTACGTTTCAAATAGTTATCATGTTCTCTAAGCAATGGTAGAAGATACAGATACACCGATTAGACAGATCGATGCGTTATCAAATGTAGATAAAAACTGTGGTTTTACTAAATCAATCGGTACAGACATTATGTAGCAGTCATTATCCTAATATATTATATATGTATATGATAAATTAGTCGCGCATAGCTGAGCCGTCACGCCGCATGAACTGTCTAAGCTAACCGTGTAATGGACTCGCGATAACTGATTGAACGAAAAAGACGCAAAATAAATTTATTTTAATTACGCATATCTACGCGCATGTATTATAAATATGCGAAAGTATTTTTTAATTATTCGACAACATACTTTGATCTGACTCCGAGCTAAGTAGCTTAAGCACTTATGTTACGGATATCAGAATCAACAGTGGTATTACAAATATATACCTCATATTACATATTGACACCCAGACACAGAACAAACACAAGTATTAATCATCACACGACTGTTTGTCCAAGGTGGGGATCGAACCAACAACTCTTGGCGCATAGGGCAGGGTCACTACCGAATGCGCCATCAAGCCAGCCAGTATGTAAGGATGCATTAATGAATGATTAGGTCTTTTGTAGAAAAATAACTGAAGGACTGAAGACGGATGAAAGACACAGAGACAGATTATTGACTGTAATAGCACATAGACTGTTTCAGCGATGGATCACACGAGCGAAGCCGCGGGCAAAATCTAGTTAAAAATATTATCATTATACAATGTCATATATATTAATCTAATGCAAAAATATGTAGCCTAAACTAACTAACTAAACTTCTTGCCACTTCCCTAGCGTGGTAGGCAGAGAGAACCGTAGCCTAAACACTTATATATTATGATTCAAATATGTATAATATACTCTAAGACATTGTCTTATAACCATCAGTATGGTATGTCAAGTCGCTTATTAATTTAAGTATTTATTGTTTTACATTACACCTATACGCTACTTCTCATCATTTCGCACATACATTTAGCACTTGTTAGTTTCATTGTTTACTTCACATTTACCTCGTCCAAACAACTTTGAATTTGTAACCAAAATTCAAAATTTTTCTGGTTACCCTATGTAAGGGTTACGAAGGTCAGATCGACAGTAGCTTCAATATTATTACAGACTCCCTACATCCTGGATTATGGTCTAAGCGGACCCTGTCTCAGCACGGGACATAACGCTAGGAAGATAATGACTTAGATTTGAACCAACTCTCTCTATGTGAGAAATACGCTTCCTTATTGTCACTGACACGACATAGTACTCGAACATTTCTTTATGTACGTACTTTTCCTGAGACCCGAATCAATATGAGAAAGCTTACTTCAGCTTTTCTATATTGGTTCTATCATATTGGCATCATTCATCAGCCCATTGTATACTGCTCAAGACTTACCTTTAATAGGCGGTAGCTTCACCAACTCCTGGTTGTGATTCTGCACGTTGAACCTGCTGGAGCCATGTCTGCGCGGCTGGCCGTTCCACCCTGGAGGCCTGGGCCCGTCCGCGGACCGGGGCACTATGGGCGCGGGGGGAGGGGGGCCCGATGCTAACGCTGATACTGGCTTTTCTGGTCGACTCTGGGTAAGTACAAAAGGTTGGCTTTATTAATTGTATGAATTACTAACTAACTAATTAAACGTCACGCCACATCCCTAGCGGGGTAGGCAGAGAGAACCGAGATTGTATAGATTAGGAACATCCAATAGGTTATTTGGCTTTTTAGTCCATTATTTACGAAGATAAAGCGAGAATAAAATTACGCCTTACGTCACGACAGACTTCTTATGAATACATTTGAAAATAAATGACGACAATCGAGAGTTGGACCCAGGACACTCATCATACTTATTTGTCGTCAATGATTGGTGAATTTTATGAAGGAAGTAGGTAAGCAAAACAGCGAAATTTAAAGAATAAAGATATTGGTGAGAAATTCGCATTATCACTAAAACGGTTTGATATCATCTTCCTGAAAATAAAATCTAATGTCTTTCACACTGCAGCTCGGTATACTCGTAGATAAAATATGAAATTATCGTGGGAAACCGTGTAGCAGATCGTATCACGTCTAATATCGATAAAGCAGTGGGATAAGCGCCTAGAGCAATAAAGCGATCGTATCGGAGTCAGGGTAACCATGAGCGTATTATAGATCGCTTACATCACCTTTTTTTTTTTTTTCTCGAGGGGGAATCTTCATAAGATACCCGACTACTTATGAGGGGGAGAAGACGGGTTATGTGAAATTTTTATTCACTAAAACCCCCCCGGTGGTCGTCCTTTATATCCGGGCCCGTCTATAATCATCTAGCCATTGAAGCGCGCTTACATAACCTAGTGTCAACATTATGGGATTGTTTACTCCAGGAACTGAATTCGGCGAATCTTTCTAAGTAGTCTAAGGTTTTTGTAATGAATAATATAAAAAGCTTGAAATAAACTAATTTAATTAAAGTAGCCGGCTGAACTTTGGTTGTCTATCGGTGGCGTGAGAAAAAAGATTGAATTTAAAAATAAAATAAATAAATATCACACTACATCACATACATTGATCTGACTCCGAGGTAAGTAGCTTAAGCACTTGTGTTACGGATATCAGAATCCACAGTGGTATTACAAATATATACTTAAATAGTCAATATTAACACCCAGACACAGAACAAACACAAGTATTTATCATAGGAATGTTTGTTCTGAGTAGGGATCAAACCCATAACTCTTGGCGCATGGGTCAGGGTCACTACCGAATGAGTCATCGAGCCAGTCAAAAGCAGGGAAGAAGAGTTGCGCATATTTACACAACTTTGTGTAAAACGTGCTTTATTTATGCACGTGGCCGCGCAAACAGGTTGAAAATATTTGCGCTTTCCATTATACTAAATGGAAAATCACAGAAAATATTTTTTCCAAAACTCAGTAAAAGGATCAGTAAAAGGACAGACTAGCAAAGGTTTTAAGATGATCATCTTTGTAGACTTTTGCAAGTTTTAACTGCCTTTTTGAACCTCTTAAATTTAATTTAACATACATAACATCACGCCCAAAATCCCCGAAGGGGTAGGCAGAGTCAAAGGGGCAGCATGGCCCTTCAACCACATTTAGCCAAAAAAAAGCCGGGCTGGGTCAGATAAAAAATTGTGAAAAAGCAGTGACAAGCGGTTAACTTGTCGCCCACACAATCACACACCCAAAACCCGATATACCATTAGTCGCCCTTTACGACATGCTAGGCAAGAACCACAGTTGGCACATTCTTTTTAAGTCTCAGACCAACATAGGATAGTGGGCTGGGTTGGATGGAAAGCAAGAAAGAAATTTAATTTTGTATTGGTTTTGTAACTAGAAAAAGGTACATTAACCTTCATCATCATCATTCTCTTGCCCTTCTCCCAGTTCATCTGGGGTCGGCGCAGCATGTCTTCCTTTTCCATACGTCCCGGTCAGCCGTCATCAAGCTATCCACTCCCATTTCTCTCATATCATCTTTCACACAATCCATCCATCTCTTATTTGGCCTTCCTCTTCCTCTCCATCCACTAACATTAACCTACATATAAGGTTGTTAATGGTTGGTTTGCAGCATAACATCGAGCCATTGCATGCACTGATAGTTTACATACGAGTATAACATACGTCATTAACGTGTGCTTACTCGCCACAAAGAACAAAGAAGCTGTACAGCATAGGAACTTTGCACGTAATTAGTGCTATGAATAATGTGGTAGCTAAGGTCTCGCTCGCTTATTTTATTATACAAACAAACAAACATAGCATCACACCCATAATCCCCGAAGGGGTAGGCAGAGTCAATGGGGTAGCAGGCCCCTTTAACCACATTCAGGCAAAAACAAAATGGGACTGGGTTAGATGGAAAATTATGAAAAAGTAGTGACAAGTGGCTAGCTCGTCGCCTACACAATCATATACCCAAAACCCCATATACAATTGGTCGCCCGTTTATTTTATTTTATATTGAAATAAGATAAGATAATGTTACTACTTGTAAGACGTATTTAATTATGATTCCTTAACTGTGGAGTTAAGGAAGAGTGGCTCTCTCCGACATCTGAGATTCACATCGGAATACATCCAGTATTCAAATCGTACTTGTATTTCATCAAATACAAGTACGAATTGAATACTGGATGGCAGAGTCAAAGAGAGCGTCGGCTTGTCGTATTAAAGGAATCGATATTCATCGGTGAAACTGTACCATACCTACTTATTGAAACTCGAAGGCAGCCGGTTTACTTTCATATTCCGACCAAATTACGCGAATTTTGTGAATACGTATGAACTTGAGCTGAATACATAATATTTCGGACCAATAGGAAGGAAGGTGTTCTAGTTTGAAATTTAAAATAGGTCGATGTGAATTTAATAATTAAGTATGATCACATCTGTATCAAAATGTAATACGAATTTGATATAAGCTTTTAAAGGTGAAATATAAAAGTGTCAGTGATACTTTTGTGTTTACTTTGGTATGGTAAAGAATATGACTAGTATAGTTAACAACAATAATAATAATATACAAATAAACTAACTTAAATTCTCTGAAATCGAAATAAATACAAAACAAGACAATATTTGTCCCACGTGGGTCTGGGACTAGGCCCATGTTAATCTGTGACAAAAAAAAAAAAGAATGTGCCAACTGTGGTTATTCAAATATCTCGCAAATCACGACGATAGGCATTGAAATTACAAAAACATTTTTTACATGTACAGAAGAAACAATAAGTCAAACATTTCGTATTCTCTTAAAACATATTTACTTACCTCGGCTTCCGAGTCGGCAATATGATAAAAAATAGAACGAGAAATGTTTTATGGTGATCGAAATTAAATCACTTTATAGTCCTATAATCGAAAAATCGATAATTTTTATTACATTACATCACTCTCTCATATCAATCTAGTCTAATCACTGTCAGCTCATCAAATAGTTATAAATTAACTTTAGGTAACAAATGATAGGTATCGACTGTTTTAACTCTCAACTTGTTGACCATTTTAAAATTGTGCAATGGTATGGCGCATCCAAACATGCCCGGCGGCACGCGCGACTTTTGAATGCCGGCGGCCAGTTCACTTGCGGCTTTGAGACGGAAAATATATCGTACTAGCTTCTGCCCCCGGCTTCGCTCGCGTGGTAGGTACATCGATGAAACATAGCCTATATGTTATTCGGGTGTATGAACTATATTATTCTAAAGTTTCAATAAAATCCATTCAGTAGTTTTTTTTGTGAAAGAGTAACAAACATCCATCCATACATACAAACTTTCACATTTATAATATTAGTTAGTAGGATTAAATACAACCTAATTTTGTACTTATAAATAATAAAATTACAGAATTGAATTGGGATGATAGTGCAGTACTTTTATTGATAGAAAAGTATCAAGAAAACGAACTGTTATGGAACCAATGGCAAAAGTATTTCAAGAAGCAATCAAAACCAGCGGCAAAGTCAGCGACAAAGCTGGCGGCATGTGTGGATGCACCACTACGATCACGGCAACATACCTACATTTTATGCTCTCGGATATGGGCTACATCCCACCAGAGCTTCAAATTGTCGCTTCACTCAAAGTATCTGCAGTATGAATCGACCATTATAATTGTAGGCGCATAATTGTCATTGGTATGATTGAAGTACTGTAATATCAGTTCACCTATTTCACTTTTGAAGTTATCAATGTGAATTTGGGAATTAAGTCGAGTTTGTTGGTCCTCAGACACTGTGTAGCCCATCGGGCTTGCAATCTTTATCAATCGAAACATCCAGTTTCACCAACAATTAGCTGTATATTGCCTTTTTTGTAAATTTTACACAATGGTGTTTATTTTATTTGCACAAAGTGATTACGATAAATTGATATGACCTGTGGAGTTCAAAAGCGTGTTTACGTCACGTTTTATTTCACTAAAACCAATGTAGCTTCTCATTCGATTTGAAGCTCTATTTGTTAAGCAGCAAAAGTAGTTTTCCCGGCACAGCTCACCTCGACATTGACATTGCTTCTAGTTTGGTTACCCACGCGGAGTTTGACCTACAAGGTCCGACTTAGCGTAAAATATTAAAAGTCACACCGATACGAATGACGACTGAGTAATATTATGTGACGAAGTAAGAACCAACTTAGAAACATAATCTAACTTGAAAAGACAAATATTAACAATACAGAAAGAAATCTGTCTATCATTTTCACGAATAAACAACCGAAGTAATATTTTGTATAGAACAAGATTTATGAATTCTTTGTTTTAATGCTTTATTTCCACCCAGTGGAACCGTAAGTACCTAAGTACGGTGTGAGATTAGTGATCTACAAGAAGTCCGTAAATCAAAGGTTAGGTTAATTTCAGGTTCGATCTGACGAGTGATTGCGTCGTACGTTATTATTAACATTGGGTATGAATTATTTAGCACTGCTCCTAGGAACTAGTATAATACCAAGGTTTACGGCACATGGACCCAAGCGCTAATTATCATTCTGTGCATACAGAAGTCATCGATCAGGCAAGCGGTTCGATAAATACTATATAGGGGTAGGGTTGTCACTTCGTAAATTGAATGGAGATTCGGAAACATACTTAAAATAACGCGAATTAAAACACGTAAAAACTGCGCATAATTTCTCAAAATCACGTTATGACAATCGTTACATGTTACTTAATTTCTGAATCTTACGTGCTCGAAATAATATGTAACGTGTTATTTCTGTTAAGGTTCGCACGTAGTCAGTCTGTAGATTTGGACTAAGTTCTGCCATATAACAAACTTTTCCCTACGTTTCTTCTAGACATAAATTTATTACCGTAACCAGCGAGCTAGTTAAGAATATTATGCATATCTGAATATTGTAGAAAGCATGCAACAATTATGCTTTCTACAATATTCAGATATGCATAACTACATAATTAAATATGATCGTTTTAGGGGTTTAAAATATATGCTGGATTTTCCGACGAACGCAGTTTCACAGTATCCCGCCATTTATAAATCACAAAACTACCTTAGCATTCATAACCTCGAAGCGTAGTGAAAACTCAGGCGTTTGAAGTGAAAAAATAATGTGATGAAGACGGTGTGTCATTTAGAGGCTATAAGGTAGCCTCTAAATAGTATATTTGAGTTCATCACTTACCAAATTATTTATATAACAAAAATGATGTATTTACACATCTTTTTATCATATCCTTCGTTTTGAAACTTATATTCCGCCATCTTCCGTCTTAATTGTCATTTTATATTAAACAATGACAATAAAAGCTGCAAAAGCCCACTGTATATAGTTAAAAACATAGATATACCGACCAACCTACCAGATAGTAGATACCTAGGATACCTACGACCTAAAAACACACAGATAGAAGGATTGAGAAGATTTAGTCTTTTTTTAACTATAGATAAATACATAGAGCAATCATACCAAACATACCTCTCAACACGAACGATTACGCGTAACTATGCTATTATATGTAGACTTCTAATGAAGCTAATTCTAGACTCAGATGCATACGCTAGGTGTAAACCCTAAACAAGGCGGCGCTAGGTGATCAGCCGCGCGCGATATAACTAGGAAATAAGATTCACCTCCTGTTTGTAGCGGTAACGACAAGTTTATGAGGAAATTATAAAACGACCCGTGCTCCTGCCTGCTACCGCCGCGATGGGATTAAGACGTCTTTTTGCGATCGCCGTCATTAAATAGCGGTTCATATTATTTTTCAATTTATATCATTAGCCGTGCCATTAAGACTGCGGTGGAAATGACAGCGCTAGTTCGCGTGTAACTAGCGGACTGGCGTTGGACAGCCAACGTCACCCTATAATAAAACTGCTGCTTTATGATATAAACTGCTTCCAGACTTTCAGTGGTAGTAGATTGGCGGATTAGCCATAGAGCAAGAGTAGCATATGCAACCCCACGCATTAGAGCCACTTTTGTAAAATGGGATCTCCCAAGGACAAGACCTGAAGCATATGCAATTTTCTGGTGCAATAGACTTTAGAATTTGAGCCTCACGCACTCATTAATAGAAGTTCCCACTGGACGAATAAAAAGCTAGTATTAGCTAATATTAAGGTACAGAAAATATATTTAAAAATCAACACCAGTTTTTGAATTAATGATCGTTCGATGTTTCGATACCAACGTCCCGTATAAGCAATAAAGCCTGATATAATTGAATATTGATAAACAACAGTAGCGGTATCGATCTTCCTCAATTCGTCTATGTCAAGGCTGATTTCTGTAACTGGTTATTTGATTCACCGTCAATCAATACTAATGGGTTACTAACTCGAGGACGTATTAAATTCATTTTAATTTCTTATCTTCGTATATACTCTTATAATCTAAATGTTTCTAACGTCGCAGTTTCAATTCTAACTATATAAACAATATGTACATGTATAAAATATTTGCACAATATGTCGGGTGTTTATCTCTTTTTATTTTAATTAATTCACTATCCAATTTATAACAAAATGTTGGTGTCACGTATTTGAGATGCCCTATGTATTTTTAATGCTGAAACATTTTTGAAAACAAATCTAAACTACCTCACATAAACATATATCATAGAAATTGCTGATTTGTGATGTTCGCATTCTCTGAATACAGTTTGTGCTCTCCTAAAAACCGAGACTCCCAAAAGAAAGTAGGTCGGAGCGCTCATGCAAGTTACGGGAGAAAATATGAAAGGCTAAAATTATGAAATATTTATAACTTGGGCATAGTCCTTGGATGGATGCTGTTATTGGATTAGCGAAGCGTAAGACTAACCGCTTAAACGATCAGAAGATGCAAGGCAGCGTCTCCAGCGGTCCGGAAGGCGGGGAATCGGCTGTGTGTGTGCCACACATGTTCATCTTATTGAACATGTGTGGCACACAACATTTACTGCCTACCTAATACTTGACAGGTATTGACAAGTATGCAAAACGATCTACAACAAAAGGCGCGGCAGTGCCGTATATTTACGATGAAGACAATGCAACACTTTTAAATACTAATGCAAATTGGCTAACTAATATTGGTACAAGTTATATATAAATATATGTAAATGTTAATGAACGGTGAAAAGCGAATTAAAAGAAGAATGAAGACCTGGTTATATATATATACACCGCATCTGTGTTTCAAGCCAAAAAAAAAAAACACATGGTGTCTGCCTGGAAACGAAATCACTAGGAAACGAAATCACATACTTTGATAGAATGTGTGTTAATAGTGGTAATACAAATATTTAGTTAAATATTGGATATTAACATACGAATATCACACGAATGTTTGTCCTGGATGGGGAATTGGGAATCGAACCCTCCAACTCTTGTCGCATTGGGCAGGGTCACTATTGAATGCGCCATCGAACCAGTCAAACATGCAATATACTCATGCAATGCTAGATGTAGTACAATTCGTTGTATCTTCATTTATATAAAGTTTTATTATATTTAAGTAACGTTGGCAAAGCACTTCTACACGTAGGCTACAGTACAGCGTGGAATTTGAGCAAAACAACTAGTTGATGACATTATTCCACGAGTTTGGCCATCCGCCATCTCTTTGACAGCAGATAAATAACATTAAGATACTAAAGGACATGCCAATGCAGAACATTTTTGGAACGAATTTCTATAGTTAGTTTTGAAGAAAATCGTCAACTCTTGGTTTTGTTTAATGTTTTTGTTATAGCTCTGACTTTTATTTATATAAATAAATAAATATCTCACTACATCACATACATTGCTCTGACTCCGAGGTAAGTAGCTTAAGCACTTGTATTACGGATATCAGAATCAACAGTGGTATTACAAATATATACATAAATATTGGATAATAACACCCAGACACAGAACAAACACAAGTATTCATCATACGAATATTTGTCCTGACTGGGGATCGAACCCAAAACTCTTGGCGCATGAGGCAGGGTCACTACCGAATGCGCCATCGAGCTTGTCAACGGACATTTTATGCAGCCTTTTTCTTGAATTTATATAGGAGTGCAAGTTTGGTGAGTAAAGACACTCTTTTGTACTCTTTTTGTGTAAGAGTGTGTGTCCTCACACACACTCATGAGTATCTTCATGAGAACGTCGCAATAAATTAAAAAAAATCTATGTACAGACACAGCAATCACGCAATGATGAGGGAAAACATTGTGAAGAGATCTCCAAATACAAATAGCAAAGAATGTGTAACAATGGCCTAATGTGCAGTTTCCCCTGTTCAGACACGGGAAAACCCAGTGGGAGCTTTAATGTAATAACTAAGTCTAGGCTTAAGTTAAGACCGAGTAGATGATTTAAAGTGACCTCCGACTCGAAACCGTGTCGTAACGCTACAAAGAGTCTCATTTCGCCCCACGACGTCTTGTTAGAGAAATCTCACTGCGCAACAGAGATTACCTCTAGTTAAAACAGTTACGATTCTACGTGTATTTTGAAATTGTTCTTATCAAGATAGACATAAAATCTAGTGAGGTAGTGTGTAATGCGGCAATTACACAATGATTCCATACGAAGTAATCCAATAACAAACTTATAAAGATAATTCCCAAAACGCCAGCCCACTTAACTTACGTTTCTAAAATTAATTAATACAATATTGCAGTGCTTCTCAAACTTTTTATGCTATGGAACCCTTTTAGGAAGCGGAGTATTTGACGGGACCCTAGAACAGCGCGGGTGGCAGTGCGGGGGGAGGTGTAATATTTTCGTGGAACCCCCAGAAAGGCTTCACGGAACCCCAGGGTTCCGTGAAGCCTTTCTGGAACATACATTGAGTATAGCTGCAATATTGTGATGTGTGAACATCTTTATGTAAGTGTGAAGGCTGCGTCTGTTGAACATTGTTCACGTGACCAAAAATGCATGAAAAAACACGTGGACGTTGTTTTGTCCAAGTGTCAATGTGTTCAACTCGAATTGCGTTATAAACATATATTGACAGTGGACGTGAAATTGGTTCACGTCCAACTCGAAACCAACGTTTTGATAAAATCTACATGAAATTGATTGATTTATAGGCGCTATTTGTGGTCTGTAGATAGGTAACCATTATCAGTAATATTGACATCCTCTTACTAGCCTTATGTCCGTGCTTAGAAGGGGTCCGCTTAGACCATGATCCAGGATTTATCGAGTCTGGTAATTACATTAAAGCGACTGCTGATCTGACCTTCGTAACCCTAAGATAGGGGAACCAGACAATTTAAACAAACGGGTTGAGCCACCAATAGTACCCTAATTTTCCATCAGTCTTTTTTTTTCTAATGTTAACTGCCGATTTGACTGCCATTCGTAACCCTAAGATAAGGGAGTAAGGAACCAGACAATTTTTGGATCATTGTTACAATGGGTTTGAATTTGAACCGGCACCCCTCGGTTATAAGGCGCGTCTTTACCATTGAGCTACCACCGCTTTAAAATAATATTGACATCCTTACTAATATTATAAATGCTAAATTAGTTGTTTGTTCACGTTTGTTCAAGTAATAACTTTTAAACTCCTAATAAAAATAAATTTTAACTGACCAAAAGTATCGTATGTAAAGGACGTAAGATACTTTTGAAAATGACAGGACCAGAACCAGTATCCGTGTCACCTTACCGTTTTAAGTTTTTACGAATTCGATAATCTAACAAACGATACAAAAATAATAATAACAATTATCATAAGTAAACTACTGCATACTGCCCCTTTGACACTGCCTACCCCTTAGGGGATTATGGGCGTTATGTTATTTATGTATGTATAAGTAAACTAGTTTTTATGTTTACAACCACACTTCGTTCAATAAAGACATCGGCAAAGTTAGTAAAACAAAAACTAAAAGTAGTTTTTCAACAAAACACTGTGTTTATTAACTACTAGCTGTGCCAGCGGTGTCACCCGCGTTTATGGTTAATATTATAAAGACTATTTCCGTCATACATGATTTCTATGTAACTTTAACCATTAAGGCTGCACACGCGACGGAAGCTTAAAAAATGGAGTAACTTCTCCCGTTTTCCCAACATTTCCCTTCACTACTCTGCTCCTATTGATTGTAGCGTGATGAAAAGTATACTATAACCTGCCCAGGAGTATAAAGAATAATTGTACCAAGTTTCGTAAAAATCCGTCGAGTAGTTTTTGTTTCTATAAGGAGCATACAGACAGACAGACAGACAGACAGACAGACATACAAAAATTTTACTGATTGCATTTTTGGCATCAGTATCGATCACTAATCACCCCCTGATAGTTATTTTGAAAATATATTTCATGTACAGAATTGAACTCTCTACAGATTTATTATAAGTATAGAATATAAACTAGTTTTTATGTTTACAACCACACTTCGTTCAATAAAAACATCGGCAATGTTAGTAAAACAAAAACTCCAAGTAGTTTTTCAACAAAACACTGTGTTTATTGTTGATAACTCGAGTTTCACCTCAATTCGACCCGATACTCCTGACGATAACCAAAGAGTAAAATACAAAGTTGAGTAACTGAAATACAAAACATGTATGTATAATAATATTTATCAGAAATACTATTAAATACTATTTACATAAATAGTAGGTACTTTGTTGGTACTGAGTTTGTGTCGAGAAATAACAAGTTCAAATATATTATCACCATATATTCTGTAACTCTATTTACCTACTTATAAACATACATAGTTCGATTCGGATACATAGTTCGGTTTTGTTTCGTAAAAATTGGCATGGCATGGTTAGAGGCAAATTTGCCCCAGTAGCGAAAATCAAGCCTTTTGGCTTTGTGGCCGGAGTCATAAACCGCTAAACCAAGCGACCAATCAGATAATGGCATTAACTGCGAATGTGGCGCTACACTCAGCCACAGGTAAGCTCCAGACTACAACGCAGTAACAGGCACCCAATAGGATTAACGTAACTAACTGTGCCCGCGGTTTCACACGCGTTTATTTTTAATGTGTAGCGTGATCTGATGTTATATAGCCTTCCTAGATAAATAAACGAGTCCACAGAAATATAATATTTCAATTCGAAACACTAGTTCCTCCACATTAGCGCAATCGACCAAATAAACAAACAAACTCTTCAGCTTTATATATAGCAAAGTAAAGTAAAAAGTAATAATAGATAATAGAAGTAGAAGTATAGAGTTTGGAATCTCTACCGCTTTAGATTGTACCGTTCAACAACACATCAATTCGAGCACATTTTGTCGGCACGCGATAGGTCGATCCCGATCGTGTACGATATTCCGTTGCATATTTAAATGCGCGGGCGCAGGCATGACGCGGGTCACCGTTATGGAGCAAGCATAACAAGGAACGGTGAACCATCTCCAAAAAAATTGTTATAATTCGTTGACTGATGTATACTTGCAGTTTGCATCGTCCTGTTGTAACCATTATTCTAATTAATAAAAAAGTAATTAAATAACAATAATAAATGGTCTTTAAGCTTAAGGCTTCAAGTACATGACGCCAGGAACCGCACCGGCGCCGGACCGCATTTTTGTGTGGCGCGGTTTTCATTCGTATACACAAACATGCGGTCCTGCGCCAGTGCGGTTCCGACGTCATGTACTTGAAGCCTAATGGGTTTGTGACCCATTGATCATAAACCTGATACAGTGGTGATGTGATGAAATGTGAAAATGACGATGCAGTCTATGCGTTCGATAGATTGCTACGAACGTGATTCGCTAATATTTCCGCAAATATCACAACTCACTACCTAAGTTGAAGAGAACGTTACTTCACTAACAATCGCTCTATACTGTGGCTGCGGTTACGTCCATCAATCCGCTAACCAGAAATACACTTGTTGCCTTTACATACCTCATATCGCATTTCATCAGCGTCATTATTTTGCAAACAGATACTATGATACAAAATAAACGGGTCAGAAGATCGCTGCAGAATAAAATGGAATGTTCCACAGATAGATATTTACAGGGATCTCACTTAGATTGAATGGAATTACTTTGTATTAGCGCCATTACCTTACGCTGTTTTTGAAAATTTTACTCCTTCCCTACAGGACAGGCTTAGCCCAGTGTGGGGACCAGCAAACATATTACCTGTATAATGTACTTTATGTCGAAATAAATTTATTATAATTAATATACATTGATTTAAAAATTACGTCTGGTTACCTCCAAATGAGGGTTTTTTGAATTAAAACATCCAAAAGATGGCGTAACTGTTACTTGCGGTCTTGTCACCCTCCTGATTGGTTAGTTGTCAGACCAAACTGACAGGCTGTCAACAAGGAGCCTAGAGTGACTGTGATAAGACCACGAGACTCCCTCGTGCCATCTGGCGGTTTTTGTGTTTTTGAAAACCCTCATTGAGTTAGTCTCAAAAATACTTAGAAAGTGGAGTCAAAATTCACAAAAACCGTTATATTAAACTGACACATTTTATTATTATCTCGTGCTAATGACTGCTATTTTGCCAGTGCAAACCAGCCATTAACAGTTCAAAAAGTCGTCAGCTGTGAGAAAAGAGCTTTGTACACAATACATACAGTCACAATAAAGTGAAATATTGACATATAGTCGGCTAGAAACAACGTCTGAGCAAATGGTAGATCTCAACAGAAATACTAAAGGCAAATAAATATTTTTGCAGGTGACCAATACTTTTTGAATTAATATGTGTATTTTTTAGATGAATAGATTGACGGGTTGAGCCACCATCATCATCTTCCTAGCGTTACGTCCCGTGTTTAGACGGGATCTGCTTAGACCATGATTCAGGATTTAGCGAGTCTGGTAATTACATTGAAGCGACTGCCGATCTGACCTTCGTAACTCTAAGATAGGGGAACCAGACAATTAAAACAAACGGGTTGAGCCATCAATATTACCCTAAGTTTCAGTCTTCCTTTTTATAAGACTAACCCCATCAATATAATGAAGGATACGAAATGTCAACCGGGGTCTGCGATTTTGCTCATCGTTATACAGAGCATTCGTTTTAACTTCATTTGGGATAGTCCAACAAAGCTTAGAGGAATACTCAAGTCTACCATTGTCCTCATTTCTTTCTCACAATGTTTAAAATAAAGAAACCATCTTACCGACTTCTTCGCTGCAGGCGGGCGGTTTGGCCGCTTCTTGAACATGGATGTGAGCGATTGGCCGCTCAGGTTACCAGCGGATACCATCATCTTGTACCACAATCACTGCACCACTTTTATATATCTAATCACTAACTGGCTTCACTCAACACGGGAACACAATGCACTTATTTCGGCACTAGACTCTTTCGAACTCACGGAAGCATAATCATTGTATTAATGTATGGTGCGTACTATATCGCCAAATATAACAACAACCAAGTGACAAAACTGTGTTTATTTTACCATATCGAATATTCTCAGTAGACTTCTCTATGACCAGATGCTCTTACTTATCGGAGGCCAAGACTCGCTTTGGGTCGTTGCGCCATTTTAGTTAGTTAGACTACACATTATGCAGAAAATGTAGTTGCGAATGAACAACAAAAATTTTTTGCTGAATAACGAAACCAGAAGTCTCAGTTTTTGTAATACAAACAGATCAAGTAACAAGTTCGTTAATAACAAAGTAGACTGGTATTTTTGTAGTGATATATTAAGTTACACATTCAGCAAAAACTACCATGTTAGCCGTTGAGTGGATTATTCTAAGACGAGAACTGTTCGCTAAATAAAAGCCACCGACGAATGACAAAAACGCTTTAGTTAAGTTACATCTGTCGAGTTTTAAAATGCATAAGCATACAAAAAACAAGCAAGTTATAGATACTATTAACATATTAGGTAAATTATTGCTAATTTTCTCACAATATTACAGATCGATTGTATTGTTAACTAGCGGCCCGGCACATGCTTCGCTACGTATAAAGTGATAAATGAAGAACCGCTCTACTGATTTTGTGCAAACTTCACATAAACCATCAACTTAATAGTCCGAAAAAAGCCTAAACATTTGGTTTGGATAGGTGAGCCCATTCTTGAGTTATAAAATTACAGCGAAAAGTGGCATTAATTTTTATATATATTTATTAATTGCCTAATTAGAACAATAAGTAGAGTAGGGAAGCATTTTATTAATTTCCATCTCAAAATAGGTGGCAGTAGTCGGTATAAAAAAACATAAATAACTCAATAACCCAGAGGAGCTTGCTTTATAAGTTAGTTGATAAGAGGTTAAATATCGTAATAAGCTGAAATGTATAAAAGTGCATCTGTGGTCTAAGCCTCGTCATAACTGGTTTAGTCATCACTGCAGACTCACTACATTATCTACTTAACTAAAAAAAATGTCCGTTAACACTCACTGTTGCGACCTATACTTGCACTCATCGTCTCAAAATCCAGATAAATTGTCCTACTAACACAAACCGAAACCACTGCAACGAAACTACTACATAAACAACCGACACTTATCCACAATACCGTATACAAGCGTACGTGATATCCGACCTTCGTACAATATTCCGCGCAAAGAAATGCACCGAGCCACAAGATTGGCCGGCGAGCGCATCATAACAGCAGCGTCGAAGCTCGCCTCGCACCACCCGTCTAGTCTAATGATCGCAGAGAACAATAAACTTTTACTATTACCGCGCAAAAAGTTTCACCACTCGGCGCTAAGTTTGTGCGAACGGACACACCTATCACTATTCTCGGGCGCACTTTCACCGCGAGATTGGACAGCAGACAGACAAATGATGTCCTTACCAGGAAGCGTTTGGAATCGCAGACTATGTGTCTATTGGACACGCAATAAAATTGCTGTAGCTTTCCAAACAAAATAGACCGGTTGGACAATAAACATTCTTCGTGTTTCAAAGAAAACTTACATTTCATATCTGATTGAGCTAGGTATATATGAAGAGTATGCAAAGTTTAATGAATAAATATATTTTACGTTTCACCGGATTTGATTTTCATACCTTAAGTTTTCGCTACAAGTATTCTTGTTTTATATAATTAAATTTTCCCCCTGAATTATATATAACTAGCTTCTGCCCACGGCTTTGCTCGCGTGGTACTTCGATGAAACATAGCCTATATGTTATTCGGGTGTATGAGCTATATTATTCTAAGGTTTCATTAAAATCCATTCAGTAGTTTTTTTGTGAAAGAGTAACAAACATCCATCCATACATACAAACTTTCGCATTCATAATATTAGTAGGATTAGTTAAGGGGACTAGCGGCCCCTTTGACTCTACCTACCCCTTCGGGGATAATGGGCGTAATAATATGTATGTAAGTAAAAAAAAATAACGCCCATTAAATTAACATTATCCAAATGTAAACATAACTCTTGATCCCTCCAAACGATCGTTACGCTGTTATTTAGTTTACCTCCTACGGTATTATCAATGTCTAACTAAGCTATAAATTGCACATACAATGTACACGCTGTGCATACGATACGTGCATAATTTAAGATGACATCATCGCTATAAAAGTATCTAAAATTATACCGGACACTAAACGTTTTTGACACTTTTAAACTATGTACCTACTTATTTATAGTCACACAAGAAAACCGGACTAAATGACTTGAGAAAAAATATTTGGCACACTTTACAATAAAATCCGCCTTTAAATGTATCAGCCGTGGTGATTAAAAAAAACAAATCCATGGATTTGAACAGAATGACACAAGAGGAACCTATTTGCTAATGTAAAAGAATAAATCACTAAATGAAAATGATTATTGTATATTCCATATATTTCAGCTTAGCGTTGTCTTATAGAAGGTCAAGGTCACATTGACTATTATATTAAAGTTACGGTATACGAGGATGTGTTTTAAATGTCCTCCCACAATGCCACACCTATATCTACCTATTTACTATATATTTGTCAAATATTTAATAGAATGTACTTATGCATGAAGAATGTATTTCATTACAGTCGTGAAAAACCCGTATTGATCAGATAAACGATATTATTTTTAAATATCTCGGCTATTGAGTTTGACTCATCAGCTATAAAGTTATTGATGGAAAAGCCAAATGGTATGCTTCAAACGCATGCGTCACGTCATCTTCACAAACTCCATAGGAAGTTTGTCCAGTAAAATATTTGACACTATACTTGGTTCGAGCATCGATAGATTCATTATTATGGTTTTAAGTATACCAAATGTAAAAATATCACAAAAAACTACAAAATTCAATGCCTTAACACAACATTCTTTGATAAACTCGCACAGTTTCGTCAGGACGTTCCACTATTTTTGCGGATTCGCTAATGCGTTTTAAAATTAGCGTAACGGTGTAAACACCAATGACATACACTGCGCACACGCAAGCGACATCAAAGCTCGCGTTGGCGTCCAGTAGGGTGATCAAGAGAAACGCGAAATAATAAAAATACCTATTAATAAGAACAACAACAAACGTCGACGCGTACCAACTTGCAGACATTTGGTCGTGGTAGTCAAACAAATCTGTCTGGTAAGTCGAAATAAAGTAAGCGGCGTTTCGCATGCGTGGTACAGCGATAAAACATACCCTATGTGCTATTCCAGTCTATAATTTAACTCTGAACCAAATTTACTCCACATTTTAGTTGCGTGATAGAGGCACAGAGTTTAAGACCATAATATCGATACTCACAAACTTTCCCATTAGTAAGATTGGTTTACTTAGTAATCTATACTAATATTAAACGAGGAAATATTTAATTGTTTGTTTGCACTCAACAGGCTCCGAAACTACTGGACCGATTTGAATAATTCTTTCACCAATGGAAAGCTACATTATCACCGAGTAACATAGGCTATATTTTATCCCCGTATTCCTACGGGTACAGGATTTATGCTGGTGAAACCACAGGGTGCTGCTAGTCTTACATAAACAAAAAAAATGGATATCGTTTTCTTTTGTTTTCTATCGCGGATACGAATAAATTTTGTCAATGTCAAAGAACTTAATCATAGACGCCTGAATGCTGGATCATAGACGCCTGAATGCTGGATTGAATGCAAGAATTTAACACCATCGATGTTATCTTAGTTAGATCGATCATGGATTTCTAGTGCAAAATTCCCAACGAAGTAGCACCGTCACTGTGACTAATTGGTTAGTTTTCAAAATGGGTACGTGTGTGCCATCCAAAACTTTCATGTTATTTATTAAAATAAAATGAAAATCGAAGTTGATTTTAAATAATTTTCCCTTTCAGTATATCCAATACAGTACCTAGCTATATCAAAAGTCAAAAATATCGCCAAAAATAAATATCCATGGATCAAAACGTCAAATTAGCGTGAAAGTAGTAAGTCGTCCCATGTTGGTTTGAGATTTAAAAGAATGCGCCAACTGTGTTTCTTGTCTAGCATGTCGTAAAAAACGACTACTGGTATATCGGGGTGTGTGATTGTGTAAGCGACTAGCTAGCCATTTTTGTCACTACTTTTTCACGATTTCCATCTAACCTCAGCCCAGTTTTGTTTTGTTTTTTGGCTGAATATGGTAGTGGGGGCTAGCTACCCCTTTGACTCTGCTCACTCCCTTAGGGATTACGGGAATTATGATATGTATGTATATAGTCTAGTGACTAAATACATTAGACTACATACATATAGTTACCGTTTGATATGATATAATTTAACGGTGTAGTTACCGTGCGATATGAGCAGTAGTATTTTTGCCCAGCGCACGCAATATTTATAAAAACAAACAATAGACAGCGTTTACAATATGCTCTCAAAGCCACTACAACTCCTGTTAGAATCCAGTCTGAATGAGCCCACAACAATGAATGCATATACGGTAATTCTTTATGCTTTGTTTCTGCAACAATGTGGTGACGCGTTCAGTCCTAGATGTGACGTCCAATCGATTTAGACACACGGCAGTGAGTCAGTCCAACAGATATCACAATACTTTGGCGTAAATTTTAATGCAGAAATATAAACCAAGTATATAATTAATTAATTGAACTAACTAACTACCTTGTTAGTCTTGTTTGTAGCTTGACAGGTTTCTGAATTGTGTATTCGTACAATCTTTTAAAGAACTTCATTCTGTAGTCTCCAGAGATCCGTGTATATCCGTGCATTGTACTGTAGTGTCAAACTTGGCCACAAAATTTTATATATACCACGACTTTTTTTTTCTATTAAAATATAAACCTTTCAGTAACTGGTAGAAAAAACCTAATATGCAGGTGATATACCAATATGTATTTCACCTACACTCTCGTATAATCTCCTCTAATTGTTGCCTGCGTCACCATTGTTTTGGAAACTATTTTAGGTTACATTCGCCCCCACGTTTGAGAATGACATTGTAGGACATTGTTATTTACGTTAGGTCAACAGATTATATTATGATAACAAAATCATAATAGCCAAATTTCATAGCGCGGTCCCTAATTACGTATCATTTAAGATTGTTACATTAAAATTCAGTTGGTACTTGTATTTTTAGAATAATATATAATCAATATTGAAACTATGTACAGTCGTGGATGTGTGGCTTTCACACAAATGTCTCTAGATTTATTTAAACTGCATCATATTTACAATAAAACAAAAACATTAATGTCTTTATCACAACGTTTCTATATCAAATTTAAACCACGGACTAATTGAAAAAAAAAAAACACTGCGCATTAAGTACAAAAATTTGTCCGTATTCTATTTTAATTATAGTTATTCATTCCAATACCTTATATATGTAATTATTTGGCTCTAAAATATAGCGGTTGCCAAAGCAATCTAAGTACCAAATTAATAGCTTTCAATACTGTCTTAGGCGAACTTTATTTTATTATACTTGAGTAAGCAAACAATTCATACTCTCGAATACCTGATGAAAAACGCATTGTAAATATGTTTATAAGGAAGATGAGATGCATTTTTCTAAAAATAAATAATCTATTAGGTAATTGCGATGACGCATTCAAATGTCAAACGTGCATCGCATTGACGCATGAACCAGAAGAATTAAATTGTAATTTTTCAGATAGTTGTGACAGGGCCAAGTGAAATATCTATATTGCTGCTTGTGTTTTACATTCCTATTTATTTCAGTCTAACTTGCAATAAAAAAAAATTAAAATCGAATGGAGAACCTCCTCCTTTATTTTGATGTCGGTTAATGACTTTTTAGGTTTCCTTTGTCAACAAGAAACTTTTTTCGCTGTATCAGTCCAGTCAGTTTTTCAGTCCGATGTTTAACTCAAGAGTCCTAGAATATTGTCTATTGTCATTAGGCATAGATATGCTTAGAGCGGTGGTAGCTCAATGGTAAGGACACGCGCCTCTAAACCGAGGAGTGCGGGTTCAAACCCGGGCATGTACCTCTAGATTTTAAAAAGTCTATGTACATATTTATACCACTAGCTCGACGGTGAGGGAAAACATCGTGATGAAACCTGCAAATTCAAACAACTTTGAATTTGTAACCATGATCCAAAAATTGTCTGGTTCCCCTATCTTAGGGTTACGAAGGTCAGATCGGCAGTCGCTTCAATGTAATTACCAGACTCGCTAAATCCTGGATCATGGTCTAAGCGGACCCCGTCTAAGCACGGGACATAACGCTAGGAAGATGATGATTAGGCATAGATATGCTTCCTAAATCATACTTCATACTAATATTATAAAGAGGAAAGATTTGAATGTTTGTTTGTTTTCATATTATAAAAATGTTTTTCACCAATGGGAAGCTACTTTATCAGCGAGTAACATAGGCTCTATTTAATCCCCGTATGCCCACGGGAACGGGAACTACGTACATAACATAAAAACTTGTAGAATATGAGGTGGTGATTATACAAGGTCATTTTTAATATATGCCGCAACCTCTTACCTATTTATTCAACTCATTATTTTAAGGAACGAATTTAAAGGACTTTAGAAAATAAGTAAAAAATTTTTTTTTTTTACTATTTTTTTTTAATTTTTTAAATTGGTTCCTTAGAAATATTAAGTTAAATAAGAAGATAAGTGGTTTTGCATAAGCTAATAATAACCTTGTATACGACAGTCGCACACACCTCTTTGACTGCCTCGTTGGTCTAGGGCCAAGAGGCCCCGGGTTCGAATCCCCGGTCCGACAAAAATTTGAGGCTGGGTATTTCAAATTTAAATTACTCAGTAACAATCCTGAGTTAGGAAGTTGGCGGTTTAATCACCCCGTGCCTCGGAAAGCACGTTAAGCCGTTGTTCCTGCGCCTGACCTCTCGCCGGCCATGTCGAAATGCCGTCTCACCGGACTATGGGAATAAAGGAACAGAGAGTGCACCTTATGTTTGCGCACACACTTGTGCACTATAATATCTCCTGCGCAGTTGGCTAATCCTCAGTGAGATTGGCCGCCATGACCGATATCGGTTAGGAGGACATTAAACGACGACGGTCATTTATCATAGTATAGCAGCGATGTACTATCACCATCAAGCCGCCAAACATAACCCAAACACCGATACCATCTATATATAAGAGGCGATCTCAACTTGCACTTAACACCTGACGTATGAAGTGCGAAGGTGCTAATTTGTCACTTTTAGACCGGCCCAAACTAAAATTAGATAATCAATTTATCATTCATTACTACAGTTCCCTCCGGACAAAAATATCTTGTTCTATTCATATCAACCTTGACATTTGGTTGACATAATGGTTCAGTAGATTGTTTTTTACTCATCATTGCTTATGAGACTTGTCTTAATTGCCGTGATTTTATTTAATGACGCATTCATTTATCTAATTGGAGATTGAATGAGTTGAAAGTTAATTATAATTTAAGAACAGAAGATGAATGTATCTATGTCATCATCTTCCTAGCGTTATGTCCCGTGTTTGGACGGGGTCCGCTTAGACCATGATCCAGGATTTAGTGAGTCTGGTAAAATTACATTGAAGCGACTGCCGATCTGACCTATGTATCCCTAAGATAGGGGAACCAGACAATTATTGGATTATGATTACAAATCCAAAGTTGTTTGAATTTGCAGGTTTCATCACGATGTTTTTCCTCACCGCCGAGCTAGTAGTATAAATACGTACAATGAACATAGATTTGAAAAATCCAGAGGTACGTTGCCGGGTTTGAACCCGCACTCCTCGGTTCAGAGGCGCGTGTCCTTACCATTGAGCTAACACCGCTGAATGAATGTATCTATCTGATCGCATTGAAAACCACAGAATAATTTAATAGTCCACTCCCCCCTATAGCAAACGTCCTTTTATTATTTTAATTTAATCTTAAGTCCTATGTTGGTCGGGGACTGGGTCTTTAAAAGAATGTGCCAAATGTGATCCATGCCTTTTTTTTCTTTGTTTCCCGAAGAAATGCTTTACGCACCGTCACCCTACCCGTATGTCGTAAAAGGCGACTTTATACACGGGTTTTAGGTAGGTATGTGATTCTAATTGTGTAGGCCACGGGCCTTCCACTTATCACAACTTTTTCACATTTTCCGTCTAACTTAGGCCAATTTTATTTTTGGCTGCATGCGATTAAAGGGGCTTGCTTGTTAAACTTAATTTCAAACAATTAAATTGAAGTTTAATGGCAATGCATCTTAGCAAGGTTTATATCTGCTAGTCGCGTAGTATAAATCTATACTTAGTTTTTGCGACTCCAAATGAACTTGGGTTCGAACCAGCAACACTCGCACGTAAGATGCGTCCACATCCACAAAGCAACGAAGCTCTAAGTCATAATTTTCCTAGCCAAAAATAAATGCGTTGTGTATTTTATGCGGATGCAGCATAAAAATCCGGGTTTGAAAATAATCCAGATGTGCGGTGCAGGCGCATTAACGTCGGCGTGACGTATTGCCGCTAGGGTTGCCGACAGTGAGCTTCGCACAATAAGGTAGTTGACTAGAGAAATATAAAAAGTATTTAGCCCGTCACTTAAAAACGTACATTACTAAAAAAAAAAAAATAGCATACGTACAAAAGTACGTATTATCGAATCTTAGTACGAAACATGTGGTTCGGACATGTGGAAAGAATGGATGACGAAAGATTGACTAAACAGATATACAATGCGAATGTGGAAGGATGTAGGAGCCGCGGAAGGCCCAGGCTCACCTACCACGACCAGATTGGTCGTGTATTAAAAGAAGGTGATGTTAGGAGTCATTAAAATCGTAGAGCTTGTATGAAAAGGATTATGAATGTTGAAGAGGCGAGTGAGGTGTGTAAGGATCGTGCCATATGGCGTTCGGTTCTCTCTGCGTACCCCGCTAGGGAAGTGGTGTGAAGTTTAGTTAGTTAGTTAGTTAGTTAGTACGAAATAGAAAAATAATACGCCATATTGTTAGCAGTATGATAGATAAACATGTATTACAATATTGCGAGTTTCATTACAAACTAACAGTTATCTCAGTTATACAGTGATGTCACCAAGTGAACATCATGCGATCTAGGTACTTACTAATTTATAAACTGGAAAGTTTGTGAATATGAATGAGCTTATGAATACTGGGCGCATTCATATTAAATTTTAGTATAAGTGGACCTTGACCTGAATATTTTTTTTATTACACATTTGTTGACTGAATTGCGAAAAGTTAGTTTTGCCAACTAAACTCTACATAATGCTGCAGGTATAAGCGAGTAATTTTTAAATGTTTAATACTACCTACATTAAATTATGTGCTTTACTGGTCAAAACAGCACAATACATTGGTTACAGAACTACAGATAAATAATATATATAAGTTTGCGGTTAGCGATTTTATTAGCTTATCGTCCACTGATAGTAAATAAATATCAGACTACATCACATACATCGATCTGACTCGTAGCTTAAGCACTTGTGTTACTGATATCAGAAACAACAATCGTATTACAAATATATACTTAAATATTGGACGAACAAACACAAGCATTCATCATACGAATATTTGTCCTGGGTGGAATGGCGCATGGGACAAGGTCACTACCGAATGCGCTATCGAGCTTGTCAATATAATACAATGATAACGAAGGTCATGACATTTTTCCTAAAGATGACTCCCATTCTTAACTCGCAATCACACATCCTAGGCTCACTTTCGAGTCGGAGGACCTTTCTGCGGACCTCGGCTCCTCACCGCTCAAGTGGTGGCATGGGAAACTCGACATGGCGACCTCCACAGCCCGTGCTTGCCACCCCTACTATAGTCTTAAACGTTAGTGCGCGCGCGTTCGTATCTATAAATAATGGGGTTGGAATTATTTGAGCTTTGTGTGAACCACAATAGCTTTATTATGACATTCCCACCAAAACAACGGGATCAAATGTGACATTGGCATTTAGACGACCACAACATTAGAATAAGATACTGGAATTCACTTTCGTTTTTATTGCAATGTTTGAATGCGATGTAAATAAACGTATTTTTTTATAAATCTTTGAATATATCGTCACGGAATTTGACATTAGATGTGAATAAGATACATACCTACTTAAATAGCTTTTACGACCTTGTTAAAGTTTTTAAAAAACTCTAATTTAGTTTGATAAATTTGCCATTAGAAATTAGAGAAGCTCACTTTGTTTTAACGTAGCATAACATAACATAACAACAGTTTTCAGTTTTTAACATGCAAGCAGCGGAAACAAAAAGGATGCCAAGGATAGTGACATACTTAATAATAAGTTAGAGAGGTAAGACACTAACCACAGCGACAAAAAAGTTCGCCGATTCGAATCTCGTTAGGTGCAACTGTTCATGTGACGTTTTTAATTGTTTATTTTATCGTTTGGTATATGGTATATGGGGTTGTGGGTATGTGATTGTGTAGGCGACGAGCTAGCAAATTGTCACTACTTTTTCACAAGTTTCCATCTAACCCAGCCCAGTTTTGTTTTTGGCTGAATGTGGTCAAAGGGGCCTGCTGCCCCTTTGACTCTGCCTACCCCTTCGGGGATTACGGGGGTGATGTTATGTTATGTGTTGTGTTGTTATGTTATTTTATCGTCGTTAACTAGTAAGTGAACAAAGTTAAAACATTATTGCTTAGTTTGTAACTAGAGAATTAGATTCGAGTCTGAAATGTCATTTATTATGTGACAAAAATATTATGTAAACCAAGAAGCAGTAGTAGTCAACCGTTATGAATACAACACACGAAATAAAATAATAGTGTCCCCCAAGGCTAAGGCAGTTCCTTTTCCAAGACAAGAACGAACTAGTATTATTCCCAGTACTGTGAAAAGAGAATTAACTTGCAAATAAGTAATGGCTTGTTTAGTCTGTCTAAACCTTACGTTGTTATGCTTAACATATGTGCAAGCTCTTGTAACAATATTCTTATGCTACAATATTAAATGGATAGCAAAATAAACAACATCGCGCCATTAAAACATTCGTTAAAAGATACAAACGTTGCAGAGCAAAGTATAAACAATGGGAAACTGAAGAGGTACATTATAGGGCAGAGGTGGGGAACCTTTTGAACGGACTTTATATAAAGAAAAGACTGAAACACCGACTAAACAAAACCCCAAGAGGTAAATAGATAGACCTCTGAGTACTGAAACATATGGAGACGACCTAATGTTCTATACGAACAATCTGCTATACAAATATGATTAATATCGATATTGTATTCATAAACCTCTATCTATCTCTTTTTAACAAGTCTGCAATACTGCACGTAAAAAGAGACAACAATATTTTTGACTTAACTATTTTCAGTAAACATCATCAAGTGACGTCATAGAAATACCTAAGTAAAGCCGGCTTACCATTTTAGTTTCTCGCTTTAAGTTGTCAATGTCAGTGGAATTTGCAGTGTATTGTGCCGATATTGATAAAATTTGTGATTAAAACTTAATCTAACTTGTAACATTCAGAAACATCGTCATAAATAAATTGTTCAGAGACTTAAAGTATGTAAATAAGTAAAGTAGAATGACATTACGCAAAGGCGCCATATTTGTTTCTCAGCCAAATTGGGCTTCATTTTTTCGTAGTTATGCCATCTCCATTAGTTTCAGTACTCAGAGAGATTGACAGATGAAAAAGGGCGACCAGTGTTTCTTGCACTAGGCCACGGTTCGTACTATGGCATTTAAGTTAATGGTTTGCCATCTCTAGTAACGCCCAGGCGAACTAGGTACATACATATGTACTAGATTGTAAATAATCTAAGCTGACTATGTATGCTTACATTGTTTGTTCAACTTAAGCATGGTTGTCGCTAGCAGCAAGAGATTTATAACGTATTAGGTAAGGGCTACTAAATCATATTTTCTCATTTCAATTTCCAATCATACAAGGCTCAAGTAAAATAAAAACTTATAATAATGTATTACATTTCAATGGACTAAAAGATTTTCTACATACATACATAACATCCGCCCATAATCCCCGAAGGGGTAGGCAGAGTCAAAGGGACAGCAGGCCCCTTTAACCACATTCAACCAAAAACAAAACTAACAAAGTAACAAGTGGCTAGCTTGTCACCTACACAATCACATACCCAAAACCCGATATACCATTAATTAGTCGCCTTTCACGACATCCTAGGCAAGAAACACAGTTGGCACATTATTTTTAAGTCCCAGACCAACACGGGACAATGGGCTGGGTTGGATGGAAAATTGTAAAAAAAGATAAAGATAACAAAGAGTAAAATTTTCTGACTAAAATAAACTTCACGCCACTACCCTAGCGGGGTAGGCAGAGATAACCGGACGCCATATGGCACGATCCTTACACACCTCACTTGCTTCTTCAACATTCAAACATTTTCTACGTCTCAAAATTGTTTAGATAACTCAAGTATTTAATAATCTAATAACTGCCACTCTACGTCATACCACACACAATGGCAGAGATGTTTTAATAAACTGGAGTAAACAAACCTTGTCAGAAATTCGACGTAGACATTTTTGTGTTCGCCAATAGAAACAGCCGTAGTAAGGTTATTAACCGAAATATTTAATTACTGTTACGTTATTCGTTTTGTGAATAACTGTATATCCAATTAATATTACAAACGCGAACGTTTGTTAGGCAGATGTATAACTTCTGCTTCCAAAAATAGGGATTCAATATTTCTAAATGGCTTAAACTACTTACTGGCTTGCTAATAATAACCCGCAAAACCTTTGTGCCAAAATAATTAACATATTGACATTGACATACCTTTAAACAATCACAGGCGCTATTCCCAAAGGGATAAGCATAGTCTACGAAGCAGTAACTTCCTTTAACTTCTAGATAAACATAAAAATAATAGACACAACAGTTTACAAAAATACCAAAGTCTTATGTGATCTGAGGTCTTAACAAATAATACCTAACCAATCCGCGGATCGACTGGCCAACCTTAGATAGCCTAACCAATCCTATAAAATAGTTGTAGAGGGTCGAAAAGCTGTACATAGTACATAAAAGATGCATATATACATAACATCACGCCAATAATCCCCGAAGGGGTAGGCAGAGTCAAAGGGACAGAAAGCTTATTTAACCACATTCAGCCAAAAATAAAACTGGGTTAGTTTAAATGGAAAAATGTGAAAAAGTAGTGACAAGTGGCTATATTGTTGCCTACACAATCACATACCCAAAACCCGATATACCATTAATCGCAAAAATATATTTGCAAAAAAAAATGTGAATCGATTACAGAACGCGATGTTTTAAATAAAACTCTGAATTCAATTTTTGGCGATTCGGTAGTACCTTTTAATCGGATTATGTGCTGGTTTCTCGGTAACGCATACATACACTTGGCTACAGCTCTGCCCAGCACGAACGAAGGTCGACACAGCGGGCCCCTAATAGTAACGAACCATTAGCTCCACGTGGGACGATTAACTGTCTTTATTGCATTAAAGTATTGTCCGTGAAGCCTGATAAACATTTTGGCAATAACAATGTGTATATGTTACAATACAACTCTCTTTTCCAATCAAAACTACTACTACTATATATTAGAGATCAATACAGAAGAGTGATGAAGAATTCTGTCATAGTATTTTTGTTACAATTATAATTCCGAGTTAGGTCGAATGCTAAACCCAAACTTATGAAATCTAATGAAATGATATCTAACCATAATTAAAAGAAAGCGTTCTGAAACTTGTGTTAGTTTTCCATCGGCAGCGATTTAAGTGGGAACCAAAAATTACTCTTGATCGAACTTTTTAGCTTATAATTTTAAGGTAAAAATTTTTAAATTATTTGTTACGCCGACCCCAGATGAACTGGGAGAAGGGCAAGAGGATGAGGATGTTACGTCAGCCAAGAGATTTTTCCGAAAAGTCTTGGCTGTAATATTAACCACTTATACCTAGTACACATATTTATAGCGATGTGAGCAGTCTACGTGTGAACATAAAATAAGAAGATAAGTATAAAAAACCTCCAAGAACAATGAAAAGCAATTTCCAACAAAAAATAATCGAGTGTTTAATTATTTTTTTCAATAATAGGTATATTTAACAGTTGTCATTGAACTGTCTGCACTCAATGCCACAGTTAAGGTCAACTGAAGCCTAAGCCTTCCTATTTAATGTATTGATGAATACATTACAAACGAACAAATTACTTTTCAGGAATCAATAATGTAAAAACATATTTGTTACACAAAAACTGCGCATTAATAATGATAACGATTCAACCTACATCTTTGTAACAAAGTCCTCAACTCATAGGCATTCTACATAATTTAACAAAGTCGTCGAAGCATAGGTATCTACATAGGAATTATATTTTTTCTATTAAATTTTGAGTGTTTCACTCGGGGGCGGGTGCGTAGAGAAGTGTCTTGGGGGCATATTGGATATGTTTGCATTCCGAAAGAAAAATTCCATTCAATACGTAGGTAAATTAACTGGTTCTGAATTGCTTTTCAATCGCTGCTATACAAGTTCAGACAAATCACAACATTTGTGAAATCCAAATAAATAATTTAGGTAAGTTATTATAAAAATGTGTTTTTTTGGTTCAGGGAGGCTCAGCGAAATAAAGGTTGGGAAAACCTGCTTTAGCGAGTTCCATATGGAAAATCTTTCCGTAAGTAAGTCTCACAGTGACTCTTCATAAGAGGTAGAGTCGCACTAAAGCCGCTCTAGTTCCAGCATGACTTGACTCGACCAGGTTAAGACCACCGAATTAAGAGAAAACCGGCGTAAAGTAGCAAATCTGAAGCTGCTGCGATTCGTCCGGTGATCCCGAGTAACCGGGGCTAAAACCATAAGGATTCACAGTGCAGACGACGGGGGATCTGAGGGAACTTGTTCCTTGTTTTGCAAGCGCTATGCGTTGACCGCTTACCATCAGACGTGTACACTTGTTTGTCACTTTCGCAATAGAGAATAGAAATACTTGATAGGAAAAAAAAACGCAAAATAAAATTTTAAACGTTCTGCACGCAAGATGCTGAAATAAACTGCGTTTAGCAATAAGCAAATTAATCGTATAGTGCCTTGTTTTTCAAGTAAGCTAACGCGATACATTTAATTAGTGACGTAGGCATAAAGTGAGAAGATAATGGTTTTTTTTACGTTTCCGATACTTTCAACAGTTTAGTGTCTCGACAGAGTTTATAAAAATACATTGGATTAAAATACGACGTAAAAATTCGCGTTCAAAAACAACAACAAAAACAAACAATCGGAATGGTTGCTTCACGTCATTGCGAATTCGATAGTATCAAGAAACAAGTTAATGTGTTTTGCCGTCAGCCAGTTTTGCTGATCACGCGATAGTGAAAGTGTCGCAGTCGAAGCTGGCGGATGAAATCCTGCACGTGTGGAGTGGATGAGATTCGATTAGCATATTAATGAACGGATTAGTGGCCACTCGTCATTCATAGTGGTGCTGAGTGCAGCCCCGATTTGGAACGATGAAATGGGTTATGCGGTAAGTACTGCTTAGGATTAGCAAGACACAGTTACATCCGCAGAAACTACCTACGCTTAGTCAAAAGATGAGAGTGGGATGCGACATTAAAACACGTAGGTACCTCAATACTCTTTGGAATAAGGAAGACCCTATGAAAGAAAGGCTACGTGATCACAGACACACTTTAGTATTAGAACAAATAAGTCTTATCGTGTTCGGCAAAAAGTAGGAATAATTAGAAGTCGATAACGTCATCGACTCAGCAGTCAAATTTACTGACACGTGAATACTTTTCGGTTAGTTTTCGGGTGTATAATTTTTTTAATTATACCTATAGGTCCTTAAAGCTAGACCCCGGGCTGTTTACAGTAACGCGTAAAAAAGAAGATAATACGAGCAACGTGTCAAATGTCACCACAGCCGGCCACAACAGTCACGACAGAGCCAAGCAGCCGAGTCCAGACACATGCGATCCACCTACTTGTAGATGCCACAAAATGTTTTCTAATTTATTATCCACAAAATTCCACATGTGAGCAACAGGAGCGAGCACAAATTTAAATTTAGAACGAACGTATCGAACGTTGGAAAATCGCGAAAGCCGAATGCGCGCTGGTTGCGCCCGCGCGTCGCACTCACTGCGTAACGAGCGCGGTTGGTGCCAAACTTTGGTGCAAACTGGGGTATTTACATTTGAATGATAAAGCGTGTGTGTTTATCATCAAAACAGATTACAATGCCGAGATGAAGGCGAAAATGTTCAGAGTATTTACGACTGGCAAGTTTTGAACACAGCAAAGGTGTCAATAGTACGGACGAATGAAATCATTGCATCATGTGATCAACATTTGTATGGCTTGTACGTACATAATGCACATGTTTATAAAGGCAATATGAGAAGAAATTACTTTAGGCTAATTCGTGTTGGGATGATCGCGCGGAATTCGATCGCTTACAAAAGGTATTGGGGCATCGCGTGTCCCATAATTGATTAATCCCGTGCGTTGGATTTATCAATTATTCTACAATAAAACTTAGGTCAAGGCCTTTCTTAGGGAACACACTTTTGGCGCTCTCAATTTTATCATAATCGGTTACGTGAATTACGCGCGAAAACTTAACTGGGTTATTTTTATGTTTCGTTACATTAGTAATTATTGTTTTTAATTACAAATGCCCTGCATCACCATGCAATTATTGCAGTAGAGCATAGGTGTTTACCACACCAACAAACATTTCAGTGTCTACTGGCTCTTTATTTGTCAAGGGCAATCTATATTTGCTTTATGGGAATTAGTTTACCTGATCAAGCCTGGATTCTTAGATAAAAAAAGTCACTGGCAAAGCCCCACTTTGTTTTCTAAGTAATCCATAGTAAAGTTCCACTCACTTCCATGGCATTAACTAACAATCTCTTTTTACTTCACTCAAACAGATGAGACAATTAATTTGACATTATGCCAGAATATAGACAAAGTGTCAGATATATTTATTTTTTTAAATATAAGCACCTAAGTTGATACACTCTCCATACACCGTTCATCATTCTGATATAATGATTATGGTGTGCTTATGATAAAAATCCTTCCTCATATTATAAAAACCAAATGTTTTCTGGTGAATGCTTCCAAGGGATAGAAATGATTTACTAAGCTAGAAATGATACAAATGTTGATCAACAGTAAACAGAAGAGAAAAGGCTTTTACATTTCCACATTGCAATGGCCGCATAACACAGATTACATAATGGTCATATAGCCAAATCCAATGTGATTTATTTCTGGTACCAAATGTGCAGAATATAAAAGTTTGTTTGTTCAGATTTATATATGTTCAAGTTCTAAAATTTGCGTATAGATCATAATGTTTGGGGGAAGTGAATATATTTCCTATTACAGTCAGTTAGCAGAAAAATTTAAGATAATTCTTTTATATTGCAAGGATTTTAATTTTAATTATACAGTCACCAGTACACACATCCATATTTGCTAGGCAGACCTTAATGCAATGTCTCCCTAACACAATGTAAAGTAGATCTATATCCAAGATCTTTGTACCTAGTCCTTGGCTTTTTTTAACATTGATTGCAGCTTTAGCGATTACATTAAAGTGACTCGCAACTGACCTTTGTAAACCTTACAAAGAGAAATCAGGCAAATTGGATCACTGTTGTATATCCACTTAAACATTGTAAACTGGGTAGATATGATATCATTATACCAAGGCCTTACATCTAATATGTATCAACAAAAAATAAAATTGTTACTACTTTTATCAAAGTAAGTAAAACATTTGTTTGCCTAACATGATAAAGGGAAGCCCAAAACTAAAAAATGCGTCATATTTTAAGTTTTTGACACCATTTCTAGCATTTATGTGCTCGGAAATAAATAATATAATGCCAATATTAGGGTAACCATTTTAATCACATGCCATTATTATTGTTCATCCTTCAATACTATGTGTCATAATATTGTGTTTGGGATACAATAATTTTCCTCTTAACGATTTCAGCTGTTCTTAAAACATAAGTCCTTCATAAAATAATAATGAATATAGTTTGTATGCATAAATAAAGCACTTCTCACAAGGAAATATTCTGTTGTTGACATTAAAGTTTGGAAACATTTCCTTGATAAGTATATTAATTGCTCTTATAGATATATTTATAGTTCTCAGTTACAGGAATAGTAATAATAAGATATATAATTAAATAATCTGTCAGTTATTTATAAAAGTATAGAATAAAGTTACAAAAAGTATGTATATATCAACTAAACTAGAAAATAAACTAGAAATCTTATCATTTTACTATAATCTATCCATATCATACGATCAGACAACTGCCTACCTAATTAGCAGATATGATTACATTTACAAACGCAATGTTACGCCTCTCGCAATGTTTTTCGCTATATCTCGAAGTAGGTAGTATGGCAAAAACAAATATAGAACCCTGACAAGTTTCTACAGAAACCTGATTCTAAATGCGCGAATAATAAATATATATCAGTTCAGGGCTACGGAACACCAACAAGATCATAGTAAGAATTTTATCTTAGAACTATGAAAACAACTTACCTCCGTGTCGCTGTCACCGCCTTTATTTTTGTCGATTTTAGTCTTCATCGCCTCCTGCGAACAACGATTTCCACTAAAACTCTCACAACACAGATTTTAGATCCCGGATCACCAGTAAACGATGATTTTACACACGTAAATTATGCAGAACCGCATACCATAAACGAACTGACATGGCATAGTACATATAACCTGAAGGTATTGAGGCACCGATTACGCGAAACTACGCACTTTTACGGATTTTTATAATACTTTTAAGTACTCAGTATATGCTAGGATAGTTTTCTTGCCTCTCTCAACTCACCTTTTCTTTTTTCGGCATATCAAATTAGTAAATAAAGCTGAAAATATAACTTTTCTGTATTCACATGAAGATAGTTGCATTTTATTTGTCAAAAACCAGTTTCCTGATTGGTTGAGACCGGTCACGTGATCACATTGACGTTGCCAAATAGTGTTGTGCACGTAGTGTTTATTGTAAATCATAATCAATAGATTTATTCTAAAAAAGAATAATTTTTTTTAGCCTATTTTGGTCTGGTATTTAAAAAGAATGTTCTAACTGTGTTCCTTGATATGTCGTAAAAAGCGATTAATGATGTATCGTGTGTGATTGACTAATGCTTTGAACCAGCCATTGGTCACTACTTTTCACAATTTTCTATCTAACCCAGCCCAATTTTATTTTTGGCTGAATTTCAATTCAAGAGGCAGCTGCCTCTGACTGCCTAGTCCTAGGGATTACGGGCGTGGAATTTATGTATGTGAAAATTTTAGGAAGAGATATGGAGGGAGGAGCGTGTTTAACAGTAAAAATAAATTGAGTTTAACACATAAATTGCAATATTTATTAAAGAAACTTAACGAATCACAAATCACTAAGGTAAGTATTTTATTAAAATAATAATGAAACTTTAATAATAAAATTAAAACAAAATACTTTCTATTCCTAATAGGCTTATAAAAAATAGACAATAAGACCCAATATTGAGTTAAAATGTGAGAAAAATACGAATGTGCCAGCCAGTGTCTCGTATTTATTTCTTTTCAGAACCCTTCTTCTTCTTAGACACCTTATAAGGACCTAGTTGGCGGCGCACGAGCATCCCGCGCCACCAGGCCTGCACGATGATGGCGGACTTAGTCATCTTCTCACGGTACTGCCGCAGCTTTTCTCGCTCTTCTTTGAAGTGAATCCACTCCTTCATGAGGACATCATGTTTCGCGATCTGTTTAAGTCAATTTGCAAATAAGCTGGAGAAGTTGAGTGTCATAATAAAAAAACTGCAACTTACTATTCCTAGTCGCATGTCGCTGTTATGTGATTGAAGTGTCTGAATAAACATAGTCCAATAGCTAAAATTGTATTTACCTATAAAGACAGCAAACAGCCTAAGGCTGCAAACTGGACAACCGCGTGTGCGGGCGCGGCAGATCGCGCGGAGCGGGCGGCTAGTACAAACTTAAGCATTTCTATCAAGTTGCGCCAATGCGCCCGCGCCTGTGGGCGTCCAGTTTGCAGCCTAAAGGTAGCTGTGCTATATTTGTAAACCTTTCACAAATACCTACATAATAAGACAAAAAAATAGTACCGTAGTTTCCAAACCGACTCTCTTGTCGTACATGTTCTGATACTCATTCTTCCTGATTTGTATCTTGAGATCGATTCCTTCCATATCTTTATCATATTTGGACATCCACTGATCGACTTTGTCTAGAGTTTCCTATAAAACAAAAAAGAACAATGTATCTAATTTTAAATATCATTCTGGAAATTTGAATACCTAGATACGTTGTTGACATATACACAGAGAGTTAGATTGGTTTTATTTAAAAGGTACCAAGGTTATTTTTGGAATACAGTATGTAGGTAATAAGTAAATCGACGCACCTAAATAATGTCATTCATATTTCAACACAGATTCCTAATGTTTTACAAATGATATTGGGCTTTTCAACTACCCCAATCCTCTTCACTTTGAAATTCAATGGCGACTCAATCGCTTGCACTTACGTTAATAGCTATATTGATGAGCGTCTCCACTTCCGAGTGGACCCTCTGCTCGTGGTCAGCCCTCTGCTTGTAGTACTCGATGGCCTCCGAAGGGCCTGTCTCTGTGTCCTTGATGGTCTGCAGGTGCTGCTCCGTGCGCGCGCGCTGCCAGTTGTCCGTGTAGCGGCTGCGGCACTCCGAGTATAGGAGAGCATCCTGCCGAGAAACTATTGGAGGTAAACTGGAAGAGGTGGACTGGCTGGAAGGAGTTTCGGAAAGAGGACGGCTACGGTACATATTTATTGTGAATAAATAAATTCAGATTTACACGCTATTTCCCTAGTTCTAAACTAAGCACGTACCTACTTATTACTTATATTAGCTAATATACATACAAATGTACTTCATTTTTTTTTTAAACACCCATGATTTAAGTACAAATGGCCACGTACGAACCCGCGAACTTTGGTTTCATGGCAAGAATCTCCGACCAACCAGTCAAATATTGCGACCCCAGAACAAGTACCCACCTGCTTTTTATTTAAAAAAAATAGGTATGTCCGTGTTGTTATACCTCTACTTGAGTTTTCAGATCATCAATAGTAGCGTCAGTATCGTAGAGCACCGATTTGATGTGGTTCCGCTGTTGCCTTAATTGCTTGTTTAGATCATGGCGTAGGCTGAGCAGATAAAACAATGTTATTGCATTTACAAAGTAGTCATGTAGTCAGTGGCAGACTAAGCCTGTTTTAGACCTGGGGCGGCAGAGCTTGTACGAGGCCCCTAGTAGGGATACGAGCTTGCCCGAAATTGGGGGGTTTGATGTTCCACTGTTTGATTTAGGATGATGAGTACTTGGAGATAATATGAGGCCCCCAGGATATGAGGCCCCCAGGACCTGAGGCCACGGCGCACCGCCCCTTCCGCCCCCCGTTATTCCGCCACTGCATGTAGTTTATAGTGCTCACATTAGGTGTTTATATATAAAAATGTTACAAGCCTAATTTAAAAATATAAAGTGGTAATGTTGCGTGTCTAGCATGTCGTATCGTAAGCGATATCGTCTAGTGAGTATGTGGTTGTGTAGGCGACGAGCTAGCCACTTTTCAATACATTTTCGCAATTGTCCATGTAACCAAACCAATTTTATTTCGACAAAAGTGGTTGAAGGGGTTTGCTGCCCTTGACTCTATCTACCCGTTTGTGGATTGCGGGCCTGATGTTATGTAAAGTCCTAGCCCACCATCGCTGTGTAGTCTGAATAAGAACTTGATGTATACTTAAGTGTTAACTTAACTCACCATCTGTTTTTATTCTCCTCCTCCTCCAGACGCTCACGATACTCGTCTAACTCAATCACGCTGTTGACTTGGTTCGAGAGAGACTGGCACGTTTTGCTAATAGCGAGATCCTTGTACGACGACACCATCGTGGTGATCGCTAGTTTCCTAAAGTATATCATAAATAATTATTATCAATTATAAAAAGTTAGCCAGTTTAATCTATTGTCTTCTTGGTAATGTTATGTCCCGTTTCTAGTCGAGTCCGCTTATAATTATTATAAGAGTCTGGTAATAACTTTTCTGCGATTGCCAATTTTTTTTTGACGCGAATAAACGCGTTACGCTTCGTCACCCTACCCGGGGGGCAAGGTGGTGTGTGGGACTCCCGGGGGCCCTTGAGTAGGGGGTCCTGCTCCGGTCATGATGGTAGTGGCCGGGGTATACCCACTCAGCGGAGGCCTGTGCAATGCAAGTAGGGGCGCCCTCGCGCCTTCTACCCGCTGGTATCCGCTTCTGCGATTGCCTTATGCTAGGTAGCCTTCTTAAACTGTAAAACTAGTCAAATTAGATTATAATAACACATTCGTAATTATCTGAAAGCGTACGTTTAGAACCAAAGTTTTCTAGAATTATAAATTCATAACTAACTAACTAAACTTCACGCCACTTCCCTACCGGGGAAGTCATAACTAAATCCATAACTACGACGATTTAAAATCAAGTTATAGAGACGTGTTTATCATTATACCTATTCACTATTCAGATGACTTTTTTGTTAAGGAATCTTGCAGAAACTCCTTAATAAATGTCTGCAGTGTCAGTTTCTTTAATAAATCAGAGTCGATAAATCTTAGAACATAATATGCAAAGCTAAATACTTTTTGACCGAAATTAACCTGTCAGCATCCAGCTTGGCCAACTTGTATTCCATGAGGCCCAGGTCGTGGGGGTCCACGCCGTCCAGCTCGTCCGTGACCGGGGGCTGCGCGACGCCGAACTTGAGCGCCAGCAGGAGCGACATGTCCGACCACGCCTTGTGTATGCGCAGCTCATTGTTGCACTCCGCTGTGATATTAATTAATGTCCTTCTAACTGATATCTCAACGAGGATTAGTCAACTGCGTAGGAGATATTATAGTGCACAAGTGTTAAATAATTAAATAAATAAATTAATTAAATAAATATCAGATTACATTCCATACATTGATCTGACTCCGAGGTAAGTAGCTTAAAAGCACTTGTGTTACGGATATCAGAAACAACAGTGGTATTTCAAATAAATACTTAAATATTAGATATTAACACCCAGACACAGAACAAACACAAGTTTTCATCATACGAATATTTGTCCTGGGTGGGGATCGAACCTACAACTCATTGCGCATGGGGCAGGGTCACTACCGAATGCGCCATCGAGCTTGTCAAGTGTGTGCGTAAACACAGGTGCACTCTCTATTCCTTCACTCTCATAGTCCGGTGAGAAGGCAATTCGACATGCCCGGAGAGAGGTCAGGCGCAGGACGAACGGCTTAACGTGATTTCCGAGGCATGGGGGTGAACAAACCGCCAACTCCCTAAGTCCGGACTGTTTCGAGTAATTTTAATATTGAAATACCCAGCCACAAATTTTGGCCCGACCCGGGATTTGAACCTGGAACCTCTTAGTCTTTAGGCGATGCATGCTACCACTAGACCAACGAGGCAGTCAGATACATTATACAAACCTAGCAGCGTCCCGCGGTTCCACACGCGTAACTCCCATTCCCGTGGGAATATGGGGCAAAATATAGTCTGTTATATGCTGATAACATAGCTTTTCATTGATGATAGAATTTTTCATATTGGCCCAGTAGTTTCGGAGCCTATTCAATACAAACAAACAAATAAATATTTTATCTATATAATAATGTTAGTATATATGTAGGATCTTAAGGTTCCCAATTTAAGTTCCATTACCACGTTTGATGATTTAAATTTGTGGTCTATTATCGTTGCTGTTCCATTACCGCACTTCTTTAGAGATATCTGACCAGCCGGTTAATCGAATGGTCCGAGTCCTAGGAAAACAAAGTCCGCCGGTTCGATTCCCGCTAAGGGTACCTAAACAGTAATCACCCTCAGATTCGGAATAACTGATCTAAATTACTTATCCCTGCGAATTTTGAACTTTGTCTATTATAATATTAATCAAAACTGAAGGCTGAGCTGCAGTATACCGTATTTAACTTTTTACTTACTTTGTGCCAATCTTCTTATATTCAGAACCTATCACAAAACAAATGTTTCTCACTCACCAAGAATCCTTAACTCGGTAATGGTGTCTTCTAGAATTGATGCAAACAATGACGATTCGAGATAACTTAAACTGTAATAGAAATGTTGTTTAAATAAGTAGGTGTGTTGAGAGAGTAGGTAAGTAAGTAAGTATATCTACTTATGTCATATAATTTAATAATTGTATTACAAAAGGCTATTATTATGCTTCGTTAGACACGTAATAAATGCAAAAGTATAAATAACAACATACCCTAGGTTACCATTAGAATGATTACTGCCTTCTTCAGACGTAGGCAATGACATAATTAATATCTGACGGCTAGCCTGGAAGTAAAAATAATTATAAATTAGCAGTCTTTTTGTCCCATATTGGTCTGGAACTTGAAAAGAATGTGCCAACAATGTTTCTTGCCTTTTCATTATTTTTTTGTTTACGAGGAGGTGAAAATCCGTCATGGATCGCCGCCTATCCCGCAACTGTAGCAAGGGCAGTGATGCCGGACTCCTATCGACTAAAAACACGCTCCCCGAATTTGCCGACCCTTCCATATGCTGAGGGGGTAGTGGGTTAGTACGCTGTCGCATCTTCCACAACCCCATCAACGGCAGCTTTGCAGACACTACACACCTATGTTTCTTGCCTAGCATATCGTAAAAGTATATCGGTTTTGGGTGTGTGATTGTGTGGGCGACGAGATAGCCACTTGTCACTGCTTTTTCATAATTTTCCATCAAGAAAATTAACCCCAAATTGAAACCCAGTGCATTTTTATTTTTTGGCTGAATGTGGTTAAGGTGGCTAGCTGCACCTTTCTGCCTACCCCTTCGGGGATTGCAAGCGTGTTGATATGTGTGTATATCAGTCTTTTTTGACTATACATATTTTAAATGGTGTGTGTAATTGATTACAAACCAACGAGATTCAAAACCGCATATGGATAAACATATTTCACGATTTTCACATTGACTAAATACAATGAGTGTAGTTAACACGTAGGTAGGTAATACATCGTTAATAAGTTGCGTAGAATAGTGTAGTATAGGTAAATGTAGTAATTATTAAGTAGCGATCATTTTCTGAGGCGAACGTACGTACCCTTGGTCAGATGCATTATTTTAACAGAGAGACAAGGTGAATTACATTTGGAGCAGGCCAATAATCTTAAGACTTACTTGTACATATGCATTTCTCGTTTCCTTTACCTAGATTCTTCACACTGCGTCACTAGGATGTAATTACGTATCTACCAATTAATGCCAGCTACAATGAAGGTAAGATTTTTTTTTTACTTACATTGAAATAAAACTAAATATGACTTCTTAAAATCGCTTGTAAAATTCTTAAAAGCAAAATTCTCTATCGTCCTCTCCCTGGTAGGTACAACTGAACTGAAATCTTCTTATGTCAGAAACAGACAGAACGATTCAGAAAAAAATACTTTTGAATAACAAAAAGAAGTTTTTCGTCAAACACATATTTCATCGTAAATAGATTAATAGAGGTACTTATGTGACTCGTTAATTTGAGCATGGTTTAGCGGATCCTGATTAAAAACAAAAGACAAAGGAATAGAAAGAGAATTTTCCCTTTGATCATATTATGCAATATGCCCGGCTATCCTTCCAGTCCTCCGATCCCTTGTGGTTCCCCACTGCCATGAAATTTAGGTAAATATTCTGTTTGTGATTTAACCATGAAGTATACTAAAAAGTTTGTTAAGGGTTTTATCCTCCGTGGATTTAGCCCACGACAAACTTTTTGGTACCTGAATCCTTTTCTTTATTGCGGTTCTGGGCATAATTCAGCTCTCCTTAGCTGTCCTTTGTCAATTTTTAATTTACTGAAGAATCGCTTAAAATAAAAACGTGATTAATACTTTCATATTCATTTTTATTTACGATAAAGTACATTATTATTAGGCCCTTGTTTTCAAATGGCGTTAGGTATGTTGGAGTTACTATCATGATATGAATTGCGGTAATCACAAATCGCAAAAAAAGACCTAATAGGATCTACAAATAAAATAATATTAACAAAACCGTAACAAATAAATTAAAAATAAAATGCAGGCTATCTAAAACAAAAACATTAATAAAGTAATTAATAATACTTATAAAAAATATTTCGATGCATGCAAATTTCTACCCCGTACCTAAGAAAGTATTATCAATTTTTAGTAGGTAGATTCTCTCTGCCTACCCCGCTAGGGAAGTGGCGTGAAGTTTAGTTAGATATAAATAGATACGTTAAATCCAAACTTAGGAGTTTCGGAGAGTTAGTATTCGATCTCGAATATTGTTTTCAAGCTTTACACCAGCTAACTAACTTTATAAAACAATAAAAGTATTGACCATGTTAGCTCAAGAAAGCAATTGAACAAAATAGATAGTCGCGGTAAACCTATCCGTTATATCGCCCGCTACTTCTTCTTCTTCCCTTTATCCGCCGGCGGCGGCTTGCCCTTCCCCTTGGGCAGAGGTTTGTACGGCCCCAGCTGGTTGCGGACGAGCAGGCCGCGCCACCAGGCCTGCACCACGTTGGCGGCGTTGTGCATCTTCTCGCGGTACAGGCGGGCTTTCTCGCGTTCGTCTTTGAAGTCCACCCAGAGCTTAATCAGTTTGGCGTGCTTGTCAATCTGTGGAAACATTTGACCGAATTCAAAGATTACGTTAACATACTTACTACTTATTTTATACACTTCTAGCAGTCTGTCCAGGCGTCACACGGGTGGATAATTATATATAATTAACTAACTAAACTTCACGCCACTTCCCTAGCGGGTATAATAGGAATAAATATATAATATAGCCTATGTTACTCAAGGATAATTATTTTATTTATTAGCATTCAAATGGTGAAAGAGTTTATGAAATTGGTTCAAGTTATTGAGTGTATTCGTTACAATAACACAAACATTTTCTCATTATAAGATCAGTGTAGATTTCTATAAAAACAGATAAAATATAGAAGATAGTTACCGTCTCCTCGAGCCCTTGTCTCTTTTCAACCATTGTAATATGTTTAGTCTTCATTCGTTGAATCCTGAGGTCCATGGCCTCCATGTCTTTGTCGTATTTGTTCATCCAAGATTCGACCTTCTGAAGAGTTTCCTATCAGGGCGTATGAGTTTTCTATTATAGCAAGGAATGATTTCTTTTAATTATTGAGGGTATGTTACTGGTTATATTTATATTGTGTAGGTAGCTCTCAAGAGAATATTCTAATCAGAAATGACCTAGGGCATTTTGAGGAATTTGGAATCTCTCTTGAGATTAAAATTATTTGAAAGTATGAAATTACAGAATATTGCTGTTGCATAATTTCCTAGATATTACCTATAATCTGTAGTATGAGAACAGACTGCAGACTCAGGTAGATATAATATTTAGCTACTTGTAAAATGTTTCTGGAAAGGTAAATACCCCTGTGATGGACAAGGAGCCTGTAATGGACAAAAAAAAAAAAAAATTGATAAAATAAGGAAAATAATCAATTTTGTTATAGTGGGAACATTTTACCATAAAAAAAAGTCATCTGGCTGTCAATGTTTGACGTTTCATTCCCTTAACTTCGTTAATTACAAAATGGCATAAGATATTGTATGCTCGTGTCATTGGAATAACAAATCAGTGGATTTTGTAACGAAAGTTGTTAGTGAGGTAGGTGAACATTTGTCTTTTCAATTTGTTATTGTTTTATGTGAAACCCAGTTTGTTTTCTTGGTTCGGTTAACTATGAAACAAATGTAAAAACGTACTATGCTGTTACTCCTGAGAGGTTATGGTTTAGGTTATTTTGCTAATGTTTATTACTGGTATTCCGAAGTTGAATAGTTGCAATAATGAACAAATGTCCAAAATAATTTTTTTTATTCTTTATTAATATTTTGAATTGATTTCTCTTTTTTTAATATTCTTTATTAAAAGCTAGTTGAGAAATTTAAAAATTTTGATACCTACCAGTAATGGACGTGTGTGTCCATTATTGGGTATTCTATAGAAATCCAATTATGGACTAAAAAGTAAAAAATAACAAATCTTTTAATATTATATAGGCCGCGGTCGCCCAGCCACGACGGCCCACTATGTTGGACGTGCAGAGATGCAGCGACAACTCAATGATGAGAGAAAAGAAAAGCTGCGACTCCACCTAGAGGAGCAAATGCAGACAAGGGAGCGATTGGCCCGGGCTGCACGTGCGAAGGCTGGCTATGGAGTTGCTCTCACTCCAGATTACGAGAGCTTCTCTGTAGCCGAACTACAGAAAGTGGCGGACCAGGACGCCGATGAAATCATTTTGTTGGCGTCCAAATCCTCAAATTTGAAGGGAACATACCAGAAGGAGTTCAAAAACAGGGCTACAAATCTGAAGGCAGTTTTTGAGAAGTTATCCAGGCGTCAAGCTTCGGAAGAGACAGTCTGGCTGCAGGCTACCAACACCGGCCTGCAGTCTGAGCTGAACGAGCTCAAAAGAGAGGTCGCAGTGCTTCGGGCCTCTTTTGCAAGGGATGATAAAGCGCCAATATCTTCATCTTCGGCGCCGTCGCCCATGGAGGTGGTCGATTTGACTCCAGCGACACAAAGGAGTCCTGCGTCGCAGAGTGCCCCCACAGACGTGGTGGCAATACTAAATAAATTCAGTATGGAGGAGAGGGCCTTCACAAGAGCCCTCTTCGAAGGCATCGAGGACCGGCTGAACCTGGAGAAGCGTATTCGGGCGCCACTTGCGGCGGACCGCAATAAACAGCCGGTCGTCGTACTAAAGCGGCTTAAGGTTCCCGAACCCCCAAAACACAACGGGGAAAAAAGGCGCCCAAGACGTCAGGAGCGTCTATCCCGACGTCAACACCAGGGTCCTCACCACCTAAGGAGCCAAGTCCAGCGACCCCACTAAACGAAGACCCCTGCTGCCGTCCAACACCCCCGCCAATGAGGGGTGGTCAACAGTCGTGCGAAAGGGAAAGGGCAAGGGCAAAAATCTTCTGCCCCAGCCCCCGCCCCCACTCCGGCGAAGAAGAAGGCCTCTAAGCCCATGCCTCCGGCACAAACCGCAGCCCCTGAAGCCAAAGACCCCCAAGTTGAGACTGGTCTCCCCAAAATCCGCCGCAGTGATAGTGACCATCACTGCGGAGACCCAGCAACAGGGGGCCACTTATGAATCGGTCCTGTGCACAGCCAGGGCAAAAAGGGACACCACCGAGCTTGGCCCTGCCCGCTGTCGTGCGACTCAGACAGGCGCCCGGAAGTTCGAGTTTCCGGGTGCCAAGAGTGCGGAGCTGGCAGCTGTCCCAGAAGGAGTGAAAGTATCGAGGCCACAAAAATGTGTAGGCCTCATTATCTCAGATCTGGACGACTCCGTTACCAAAGAGGTGGTCGTTCAGAAGATATTAGAGGTTGGCGCCTGCAGTTTGGCGGACGTCATAGCCGGAGAAGTGCGTCCCGGCCGTGGTGGTGTGGGCACAATACGTTTGCACTGCCCCATCACCGCGGCGAAGACAGCAAGACTGTCTTCGCTGTCGGGCTCGGAGACTACTGGTCGGGTTTTCGTCAGCCTCGGTCAGAGCTGTGAAAGACCTGCCATTGCGCTGTTTTAAGTGCTTCGGCCTCAGCCACATACGCGCCCTATTTCCGTCCTCAGCAGAAAGGGCGGACCTTTGCTATAGGTGTGACCAGCCGGTGCACAAAATAACAACATGCAGCCAAAAAGCCACTGCGTTGTCTGCGCGGAAAGCGGGAGGTCTGCGGGCCATATTATGGGAGGGAAGAACTGCGTCCCTCCCACCTAGAAGGGCAAGCTGCGGGCACCGATCCAGCCCGCACCAGCCGAAGTGTCGGCAATGGAGATTGCAGTGACTGACAATGCCTAGGTCACTGCAATTTACTACAGACGAACGTCTACCACTGCAGGTCTGCCCAGGACATGCTGTCCCAGGCAATGGCCGAGTGGTTGACAGACGTTGCGGTGGTCGCTGAGCCATACTTCATCCCCGATCACTGGATGGGTGGCTCAGTGGCTGTTATTCGGCGGGCGTCGAGCGACTCTCCCTCCCTTTCGCTTGTGGAAAGGGGTTGTTGCCATCAACTGGGGGGGGGGGGGGGGGAGCTAACAATAATTGGTGTTTAGTTCGCCCCCAGCAGATCCCTGCAGGATTTTGAGAATTTTCTTGCCTCCGTTTCGGCAACGGTGGGTCGGCTTTCTTTTCGCAAGATTTTGGTGGCTGGCCTTTTTAACGCCAAGGCGACGGCCTGGGGCAACACGACCACGTCCTGTGATAGGCGTGGCCAGCTGTTAATAAATAAATGTACTATCCAAATTTAATACCCTACATTTTAATTTATAACTGAGTGTCCATATAAGGTTCTTGTTTATTACTGGGTGTCCATATAAGGTTCTTGTTTATTACTGGGTGTCCATAACTGGATTTTCCCTGTCCATTACTGGAGAAAAAAATATGAGTTTTAATTTATTAATTTTATCAAAACTAATTAAAGTATCTTACATTAAATACAGTAGACGTATAGAATAAAGACAAAACTTCTTATTTTCACCACATTTTGTGTTCAAACTTGCACAGACAAAGTGACATTTCTGAAATTCTAAATTTTTCACACTAAAGTGTCCATTATTGGTGCGTTTACCTAAGTAAATAATTAATTATGTATTATTTTCAATATTATGTCTCAAACGCTAACATTAATAGCAATGGTGACCAGTAGCTCCACTTCCGTGTGCACTCTTTGCTCGTGGTCGTGCTTATGTTTGTAGACCTCTATGGTCTCCGACGGGCCCGACTCCTTGTCCTTGATCAGCTGGATGTTCTGTTCGGTGCGTGCGCGCTGCCAGTTGTCTACGTAGCGGCTGCGGATCTCCGCATTGAGAGCGGCATCCTAACGTTTATAAAAGGTATACATTGTTAGTGTTGATTGTTAGGTCTAGCCAGCAATTGGCGCGGAAAAGAACCGAGTGCGATATAACGCGGTCCTTACATAGCTAATTAGCTTCTTTGATATTCATAATGCTATCTGTAAAGTCATACCTGCCGCATGAAACGCTGAAGTTTAAGGAAATGTGTACAAAAAAAAATGCAAAATCTCAAAAAATCGTCAATAATATAGGTGCCTAAGTACCTAGCTATGATGTGAAAGCAATTTCAATGAAATCGATAGCGTTCATCTGGAAACCAACCTCCACTTGTGTTTTTAGATTTTCGATGATGCAATCAGTGTCGTAGAAGACCGACTTGATGTGGTTCCGCCGCTGTCTCAGCTGCTTACACAGCTCGCGACGGTTGCTAAGATAAAGGTTAAAATTATACTAATTAAATAATTTAACTTCAAAGATCTATGAGGTAGTCAGGAATTGATATTAAAGTTAGCTCTGCGGAGCTCTGTGGCACCTCTTTTCGACGGGCCATTCACGTCGAGCTAGTAGATAAAATAGTTGGAGGTGCAAAACTAATTACTTGCAGAAATTAATCATTTGATTTCATAGGGACTTTCCAGAAAGGAACGAAACATAGCTCCTCGGCGATGACTGGGGGTGCTATGGGATCAGAATCAACTACGGACTAAAACTAGCTACACTGGGCAGTGAGAAAAGCAAATTACACCCTTGTTAAAATTCAAGGACTGGCTATGTATGTATCTACCCTACAGCATTTTTGTTAAGGACTGCATGTTAATGGAACTAGGAAAACATCAATTCTGAAACAATGAACATACGTTCTGTTCTTAGCTTCGTCCACTGTAAGGAAGTTGTAGTGCTCAATTCTGTCTACAATCTTCTGGACCTGCACGGCTAGAGATTCATACGTCCGGGGCAGGGAGAGGCCTAAGTAGACATCCAGCAATACTTTTTGGAGACCTTTTCTGTAGACGAAGAAAAGAGGCGATAAAGAGTCTTCAGAGATAAACTGTGCACGAATTCATGTATTTATTCATAATTGCACACATAACAATACATTTGAAATGCAGTTACATGGACCCTAATAAAAACAATGTTTGGGTTTTTTCAATCAAAACTTTATTTGATTAGTGAGTCATATTACGTCGATTCACGTAAGTACATGGAAAGCACTTACCTTGAGAATTTTAGAATCTTAGAATGGACTACCACTTGTTCGTTGACGACGTACCATCTACATCCTAACCGGTAAAACATTTCCGATTCCCCAGGTCAAACAGGTCCCGATTTATCTGATTACCAATGGACTAAGTAGGAAGATATTATTCTAGCTTTTTCCCGTAACTCCGCTCGCGTATAATTTGGTCTATTATTATTATAGTCTTTATTGTCCCGCGGAAGATGTGCCCGACTTCTTAAATTCCTTTTTTTTTTATTCTTCAGATTGACACCAATTCCCTAATTCCAAACTAAACTTATACTTATTGTGCTATGAATACTAGGGGAACGGATAGACATACATACTAAAATACGTTTATAAACATCCATGACTCGAGTATAGGTAAATGTCGATATTCATCCCACGAAACATTTGCCCCTAGCGGAATTAGAACCCGCAACCCTTGTTTTCGAGGTCAGGGTCTCTGACCACTCGACCATAGGGCCAGTCGAATAGGACTTCACGAAATATTGGTCAAATATCTAGAGCTAGATAAAGAACATACCTACAGTAATATATCCTTGATGTAGCGTCAATTCTAGAGACAGGCCCTACCTGTCAGCATCAAGCTTGTTGATCTTGTACTCGATGCAGCCGAGGTTCCTGACGTCGATACCGTCCAGCTCGTCCGTCACCAGCGGCTGGGCCACCTGGTACTTGAGTGCGCGCAGGTGGTCCAGGTCTACGTAGGCTTTGCTCAGGCTCAACTCAGAGTTGCACTCCACTGATGTGTATAGATGATTTTGGTTTCACGAGAAGTTATGTCAGTTTTGTTACGATTGCAGTAAGTAGAATTTTAGAACCTAATAGTCGCCTAGGTAGATACGAGATGGTTTTAAACCGAGCAATATGTTATGTTCGTCTGTATTTCTAATAATCTAAGTTCGGATTAATATCTTTAAGTAGGTATAACAATTTAATCAAATATATATTTTGTTAAATAGGTATTTTTGTATTAGCTATTAAGTAATCTTACCTAGTAGACGCATCTCAGTCAGAGTGTCTTCGAGGATGGTAGCAAAAAGAGATGCTTGAAAGTACGGGAGACTATAAAAAGAAGATAACAATTAGGTAGGTACCTACTTAATATACTTACACATCATTTGAGTTTTTTGTAAGGTCAAATCAGGGTAAAGGCTCACCTGTACTCGCTTTGCGGAATTTCAGGGTCCTGGAAACATAACCATAAAACTGATATCAAACATTAAGGACATGCGGTAACTAAGATCAAACACTAATGACATGCGACTACATTGCTCTACAATAAAGGATATGGTGACTCCTCCGTCTGTGTGCACAACACTAAGCGCGCGCAACGTGGCGTTATTATGCTAGGCCACCCAGATTGTCTGAACTTAGAACTATTTCCGACCCAAGTTTAGTCGGACGTCCGCGTGACCGGCGTCATGGGCCCCACACTCACGCTGTGCTCTCTGTTAACCAGAGAAATACTAGGACACGCGGAGTGCCTTTTCTGGAGTCACCATGTGCAACACTCCATATGGACACGTGTAACCTACAAGAATACCATCTAATAAAATTATGAGTCTCTTTAAAATGTTACCTCTTCCGCCTCATAGCTGATTCTGACGCTACTGGAAGTGTAACGCCGTACAGGACCATCAAACTCCATCTGGCTCTTGTTCATCTTTTATGTGTTAATATAACTAAAATGGTGATTAACAACTCTAAATGCATATATAAAAGTGGAAAAATTAAAAACACTATAAAATAACGGGGTAGAAAGATATGTCTCTTGATGTCAACGTCATGTCATTATACCATAGAATGTGTCTAAATGTCTAAATCGAGGATGAATAAAAAACCTTTTTTTAGTCGTTCGTGCACGGTAGGTTCCGTACGCTGTAAACTACGCGGTACTTTACCTCAATCGAGCACGTATATACCTACGTACCTCTAAAATAAAAACAGTCCTAACGTATTTCCCTCCTTCCCTTATCCAATATAACGAGTAATTTTCAGTCGCGTAACATGTCTGATAATAAAATGGCAGAAGCAAACCCCGATTAAAGCCATCTCTAAATATAACGCTTGAAAGAACTTCATTTAGTTAAGTAAAAAAAAATCAAAATAAATTTAATTCTCCAAGCCGACACACCATTCCATAGATCCAAACTGGAACTGTGAACGGAAATACGTACATAAATACGTTTATAAACGTCTGTGACAAATGTATATGTTCATCACACCATACATTTGCCCCTAGCGGGTTTCAAACCCACGGCTCTTGGTTTCGTGGCCAGGGTCTCTGTCCACTCGACTAACAGTTCCGTCAAGTAAGTAGTCATTTGTAATTTAATGTTTGTAGCCAAAGCAAAAAATAACACTATCTACTTTTTTAGAGAAAAGAAAAAAACACAACAAACAGTTTTCCATGAATATTTAATACCAATTTCTGTACACAAAATAATTTATGACGTTGGTAAATACAAATAAAGATGACATTTTGGTTTACCAGTTTGAGGAATATACAACCAAAACGGGTTTATACGAGGTGAGATCCACTTAAATTATACACATTTAGACTTAGGCAACTAAAACGACGCAATTTAGACGCAACCAATATTGTTGCTATTTCAAATATAAAATCGGTGCTCACTCAGCTTGAAATAGCTCTAAGCACGTCCCGATATAGGCACAATGTAATATACATATATTGACGTCGTTCTAGAAAAAGTTCTTTATAGTTTCGAATTTAATTATACTTAGTGAACACTAGTGCTGTTCATAACCAAATATGTAATATGGTTATGGAAATAATTAATTTGAATAATCTTTTCGCCAGAAAAAGCGAATTCGAATAATGATTTTACATTTCAGATACCACATTTATTTATCCGTATTCACAAAGAATACATATGTAAGTATTGGGAACATATCCAAAAATTGACATTTCCTTCTCTTCATGTTTGTCTCTTAAAAACATTTATAATTTTTAAGAAGTGCCTATTTTCATTTCCCAGCAGATCTCACCCGATAAAAATAAAACACAAAATCACACATCGATTATAAAACAGGTATTGCTTAATTTACTTATCGATAAAATTATAGGAAAACAATAATCTTACTTACTTATTTTACATTCTTTTTTTTTTGTATAAAATTCAATACTTTATCTTTTTACACAGCGTAAATAACTTCGTATAATAATTTATTTGTAAGTATTACAACCAGAATTAGTTATTTACACTTAAATACTCAACACGTATATCCATATGAGGTATTTTCCGCATATAGTCTTAACGTTTTCTCTCTGAATTTGATTTACAATAAAAAAAATCTCATAACCCATGATTTATTTTACTTTTGTGACATTTAACGTCTGCATCAGGGTTACTACTTACTTAAGAGAAAAAAGAAAATAAAATTTTTGATCTAAACATTGTCAATAAATAAATACAAACCACATGAATCTCATGGACTAACACGATTGTAGTATTACTCAGTCTTAAGCAATTTTTGCTGTTCACTGATGGTTTTAAGTAGATAATAGTTCATAGATAAAGAGGAGCAGTATACATATGAAGTACAAAGATTGGTTGAACGTGTAAATAGACATCATTGGCGTTAAAATAAGGACTTTGTGAATATTTTAGATAGCTCATGTCTTAGCCATAGGGGACGACGATGTTGCGACAATACAATACAGGTATATTTATTCACACGCGCTCATAGTAACCGTTGCCCTGTGTGCCGCTATCGCCTCCCTGCTGTCATTTAAGACGCGGCCGTAGTCTAGGAGCATGAACTTATAATTAGTTTATAATATCATAATTTATGTTCATGCTAACAATTGCGCATATAAACATAAGCCATCTTTGATGTCAAATATATAGAATAAGAAGATAAATTAGCTAAGACACCAGTGATTCAGCTAAATCAACTTAAAGTTAAGACCTCTTACTTATAAACTACCGATTACCTACGTAAGTTGTGATATATTTTGTCCAAAATGAATTTTCCATGTTTCAATGATTTTAACTTCGATCATGGGGAAAAAATCAATTTAGGATTTTTCTATTACATAAAATTGTAATAAATAAGAGTAGGTAGGAAAAGAGACAAAAAATATAGCAACTAATAAAAGTTTGTCAGTAAGAGGCTATCAACAAAGATACATTTCAATCAACAAACATAATACTTTAGGTGTTGTAAAACGAACAAACTATACATTAAAATAAACTATATCTAAACTATTTATATGACTTTACTGCCGAAGACAGCGGGGTAGTTGTACAAACTATGTATAATAAGTCTATAATGCATAGGGGTTCTGTGAATCGTTCCTGAGAACATGTTAGCAGGCCAATCGGAATAAGTTGAATGGAAAAATTAATATTCAACTACTTCTGATTGGTCAGGAACTTATGACATTGATTCGATGAAGTGGCGACATAATTTGATTAACTATTCTATGGAAAGGCAAACGGTAAAGGCAGTTTTAGAATATTCACAATTGATACTTTATAGATTCTTCTCTGACCCGGCACTACGGTAGTCAAAATTCTATTTTTAAGAGGGCTATTATAAGTCGCGCAGTGGGCTATACAATTAGATTGATTGGCGGTCAAATTGATTCATTGTATAAAACTGTCGTGATTCTATAAAATATGTAAAACAATTTATTGCTATCAATGCCCAGTTCATAAGTGTATGTCATACATAATGAGTAGTTCTCAGTTCACAGTTTTGTGTGTAGCCACAGGCAGGCGGGGCGTCACGCCAGGCTGGTGTGACCGCCGGGCGCTATCAGCTGGCCGCAGCCGCCAGGAGCCCATGGCGACGAGCTTGGCTCAAACCCCTGTATCACTTGCTGGACGATGGCTGAGCTTTTTCTGGAAAACATAAAATATTTGTTGGGAATGATGCTTAGAATGCGTTTTTCACAAGATCTTTGTTGTATATTAGCGTTAATAGTTTGTTTTCTAATGTTCAAAAACAGTCCTTTTCTTATATTTTAAATTCCAGTAATATTTTATTTGTCAATTGACCATTCGTTATCGTTGAGTTGAGATATTATCGCATAAAAACCGTTACGTTATGTAGTTTTGTCAACTTGTGCAATTTTCCCCCAAAATTAGGAAATTTTACGAGGGATAAATTTTGTTAAGGTTTTATATTTATAGTTTATTTCGGGATCAAATAAATATTTGTAGCTCCGCATTTTACTGAGTATTTTATGTAAAATCGTTTTCGTAAATACTGACACCGCGACGTTTTATTTTGATAAGGTATTTTGGTTCGAATTACCTAAAATGTAGGGGATTTTAAAACAAGTTTGGAGGAAAGAAGTTTATCAGTTGACAACCTATACATACATACATAACATCACGCCCATAATCCCCAAAGGGGTAGGCACAGTCAAAGGGACAGAAGGCCCCTTTAACCACATTCAGCCAAAAAAAGAAATAATAATAACATACAGTTGGCAACCTGACGCTGTATATTCACCACAATGGAATGTGTAATTTGTTACAAGTTTCTGCAGGCCTCATTGCGCCACGAGGGACTTTACCGGCCAATTGAAAGGAGGAAAACATTAGATCTTGTGCTAAAGTGGTACTTGACAAATGAACCGAGTTATGAAGGCACCACCATAAATCCTTATCAACAGGTAGGTATTACAAATGCTTTGTGACGTAACAGTAAGCTAATTTGCATCAAGGTTGCTTTCTATTGTCACAACCAAAATTGATTACTTATTTAACTAAATTAATTAATAATTATTGGGTTTTGGGTGTGTGATTGTGTAAGCGACAGGTTAGCCGCTTGTCACTGCTTTTTTACAATTTACCTTCTAACCCGGCCCGGCTTTATTTTTGGCTAAATGTGGTTGAAGGGGCATGCTGCCCCTTGGACTCTGCCTACCCCTTCGGGGACTATGGGCGTGATGTTATGTATGTATGTAATTAATTGATTGTATTGAAATTCAAATTGGAGATATATTTTTATATTATACTTACTAAATTTCTTTAAGGCCTCTTCTCGTTCTAGATGATCGAAATACCACAGAGTGATGGCGTACCTGAAATATTGCGAGAAAACAACAAACGTTAACTTAGAACATTTAACAGCAGTCATCGACTCGAATGACTTTTTATTTTAGCAACCATGAATCTTGCTACGTTTTTTCTGCCGATTAATGAATGTATTAAATACAGAATTATTTTAAATAAATTATCTGTGAATTTAATTGTATATAGTGTGATTTTATGTATAAGCCCGTTCAGTTATTGACTGTAGCATACATGGTATTAATTCGGCAGCACTGATAATCTCTTGCTGTTTTGATCAGGGTTCGCCAAACCGATTCATAAAGATAACCATTTAAAACGGTTACCGTATTAATCGGTTACCGATTGAATAGTTTACCGTTATATTTCGGTGCAAAAACCGAAATAAAACGGTTACCGATTAAGCTGTATACTGAAATATAACGTTATGTATTTCGGTTTTAAATGTTACGAACAAGTAAGAGAGGGTGACAAAATCTGTGAGCCCTCGTTTGAAATGAAGAATCTGTACTGTTCCTTTGCTTTTATTGATAAAATGCTTGTTTTTTTATAAGACTGGCTTCTTCAACTATGAACGTAATTAAGTTTTTTGTTTTGAATTAATCGTTATATGCAATGCAAACAATAACGCGAAAAAGAGATAAAAATAGTAGACCGCCATCCGAGCTAGCGCAGCGCAGCCATAGAATAAAACTGGAATTTCCCGCTCAAACTTACGATGCGAACGTTAACCTATATGATTCGGTTACCGAATGATTCTCTTATCGTTATTTTGATTCGATAAGTACCGTTTTATAAATGTTAATAACCCATACCGGAATATCCCTGGTTTTAATGCCACGAGTACTTACACATATCATTGTCACCGAAGCAAAATGAGTTCTCGTGCTCACTAATACAGTACATATCAATGTGTCGCTGTTTATGCAACTTTTTGACTGGGTCGGTGGTGAGTTAGATAGTAAACCTGTCCTACCTATGCGTAACACAAGTGCTTCACAGCCACTTCACTTGAAATCAGATCAACTTATATGATGTGGTTTGTGTGATATAATTAAATGAAATGAAATAATTTATTTCTGCTAATGAATTCATAACAAATTCTTTTGCACGTCAAACACTTTATGCCCTACCAACACCTTGACATGAATGACCTGCTGAGAAGGTGCCGCAACAAATTCAACAGATGGCCTCTTTAAGTACTCTGCAGAGTTGCTGCTAGCGTATTCTTTAGTACGCTTAATTAAAAAAAGGGGGTTCATACCTCGTCCTATACGCCGGCTGCACCTCGTGAGGATTCCGCCGATCCGACCAGAAGAACAGCATGCGGTCGAAGATCGGCGCTATGTCGGCGACCTGGTTCGTGCCTTCGGGGAACACTCTGGAAGAAGATCATCATAATAAGGTAGGTGACACCAGTCAGGAAACCAGGATTTTAGTTTGGGTGAGACTAGAGGATGTTGGTATTTCAGAGACTTTTTTATAACCTGTATCTCTGGGAACTAGTAGGAGAATAGGATGGAGATTTATAAGACATTTTAGATAAGATATTTAGTTTTCTTAAAATATTTTTTATATTGTTTGCCACCATTAATCGTTGATGTACTAATAAAAGAATTGTAAAAAGACAATTTAATTAATCCGTTTAAGAGCAATTGAGTACATGCTTTCAAATGTATACGATTAAGAAGATTAATGGAGTCTCAGCAAGTTTTCTAAGAAACCCTCGAATGTCACAATACAAGTGATATACATCAAATAGATACCAAAAAGCAATCAATAAACCTACAGAACTCCCAAAAACCTTATCATTTAATAAACACATGTGAATAGTAAGTATCAATTGACTAACTTATTTGACAGTATCTAATTCAAATTATTTATTTCAGTAGTCATTGTACAATAATATTATTTACACAATTTCTTAATCTATCGTTCGTTATTAAATTGTAGTTAGTGCTTAACAATCTTAAGTATGTGAAATATATACTAATTTACATATATGTGTATTTAGGTGTCTTATAAGTAGGTATTTAATAATATTACATAGTTTGAGCCTGAACTAGGTAGTCCTGTGTTTCAGGCGTCAAGTGCAGTTTATTAATAATTCTATAATAATCATCATACTACTACACATACAAAAAATTTCAAAGAATACAATGCCAAAGTGACTTTACTACTGCTATCTTAAATTATGTCTTACTTATGCAACTTAACACTATTTATTTTAAAATCTAATTATTAGTCTAATACTCTTTGGCGGCTTTTTTATCTGCGACGTAATTTTAACCTTATCGATTGAGTGTTTAGTCAATATTAACGACGGTAGGGCGCGCCAGAAGTCACGTACACCTGTCAGTCAATAGGGCTCGGACCTTGGAGTTCATTAATTATGTGGTTTATTTATTACGAGGACGATCAAGGTCGATTTAGCTAACAGCTGGTTTGGATACTTTACTATTGAGCCTAAAACAAAGACGATCTGGTTAAGGGTAGGCCCTGTAGCCCAACCTTTTTGAAAAAAGTCAAAATGTCAAATTCCGTAGATTCATTTCCAATGTGCTCGATAGTCGTGTGAGGCACGAAATCTATGAATTTTTATTTCACTTCTTGAAATGGCCACATGAGTCCGTGAGCCAAGACACAAGTTAGTGAAACCATGTAAAGGCTCTGGGACCTCGTCTATTTTGCGATATTATCAAGAACTTGCATGTTATGGCTATTTATGGGCCAGACCCTAAAGGCCAGACCATTTCTTTCCAATTGAATGTTTATAACGGCCAGGGCCGTCTTTAACCCATTGGAGGCCCTGGAGACATTGGGAAAATAATTGTTCTATTTACCAATAGAAAAAATAATTTCAATTAAGTGCAATGTTGCTCTAGGGGCCCCTCTCGATCTCGGGGCCCTGGGCACGACGTGCCCAGAGTGCCCAGAGGGAAAGAAGGGCCTGATATCCTACTAATACATAGGGGCCATCCATAAAGTACGTCACACGAATTTCATGATTTGACTCCCCCCCCCGCCCTTGTCACAGCTGGTCACATTTGTGGCACCCCCCCCTCCCTAGTGTGACAGCACATGTTTTGCAATTTTACATCCAGAAATTGCAAATTATTATGATATATTAGATTTTGAAACGTGATGTCACGAAACTTAGGACCCCTCCCACCCCTTGTCACACCATGTCACACATCGTAGACCCCCTCCGTCCCCCTTTATGTGTGACGTACTTTATGGATGGCCCCATATTATAAATGCGAAAGTTTGTATGTATGGATGGCTGTTTGTTGCTCTTGCACAAAAAAAACTACTGAATGGATTTTAATGAAACTTTACAATAATATAGCTCATACACCCGAATAACATATAGGATATGTTTCATCGATGTTCCACGCGAGCGAAGCCGCAGGCAGAAGCTAGTAATGGCTATAAACGTATTTTAGTATCTCTTTCCTCTGTATAGTATCCCTTACAGAAGTTGAATGCTTAGTTTAAAAAGAAAAAAAAAATGTTCTCATTGATACACCAATTCTTATCTAGCTGAATTGGTGTTACTGTGAACATCTACAATATACATATATCTTACCTGAGGAGCCCCCCGCAGCTCTTGACGTCCCAGTCGAGATTCAGGTAGTAGATGGCGGTGATGCAGCGGCCGTCCTTGTTGGGGTTGTCCACGTGCTTCACGTAGTGGCTGCCCGAGCCGGGGTAACACGCCACCATGGCCTGGAAACAACAAGATAACTTAGATATAGAGCTCATACTCTTGGAACATTGGATCATCACAAAAACGTCGTAACACATTACGACGCCTCTATGCCTTGGACACAATAAGGTAGGCACTTACAAGCTAAGAGTCATTGGTCTTGGATTGAATTGATAGGGTGGTGCCACGAAAATCGTAATTCGAAGTTACAGAACATCGATCGCATGTTCTAGAACATCGATCGCATGTTCTAGAACATCGATCGCATGTTCTAGAACATCGATCGCATGTTCTAAATAAGTAACAGCTGTTTTCTGAATCAAAATCTTATATATAGGAGTAGGACGTCTCTAACTAACACTTGGCATATAGAAAAAAAGTATTTCTAAGGTAAAAAGTATTTTCTATATATTTTTTTTAATCAGGAGGTATAAAACTAAGTTATGGATCTCTGCCCACACTGTAACTGATAACTGAGCTATGCTGGATACCTATAAACTAAAAATCATTGTCAAAAGTGGTCATCTCCGGTGTTGATGACCCCATTAAGTATGAAGTAAGCAAGAATACGCTCGCACCTCAAGATACAACTCTCTAAAGCATTAGGTACCGCCTCAGGGGAACTTGATCTGATTTTGCTAGTTCGTGGACTATGTCAGGCGCAAACCTCTGTCTATTGTGCCACTGACCTCTTTAATACTTTGAAGTTTACTATACATCACGTTCACCATAGCGCAAAAATTAGTAAAATAAGCACGCGCCTAATTCTCGATAGCAACGCTCACGACGTGCTTATCACGCCTGGACACCTATCGGTCTTCGGACTTCATGGGTGGTCCTTCACACGACACAATCGCGAGTAATAAACGCGTGAACCGCTAGATAAACCCACTGATTACATCCACTGACAATATGTCACGCGTAATTAAAAATGTGCTCTCTTATTTACAGTAATGGTTTACGGGCTTTTGGGTATGTGTCTGAGTAGGCGACGAGCTAGCCACTTGTCACTCCTTTTTCACAGCTTTACATCCAGCCCAGCCCACTGTCCCATGTTGGTCTGGGACTTAAAAATAATATACCAACTGTGTTTCTTGCCTAGCATGTCGTAAAAGGCGACTAATGGTATATCGGGTTTTGGGTGTGTGATTGTGTAGGCGACAGGTTAGCCGCTTGTCATTGCTTTTTCACAATTTTCCATCTAACCCAGCCCGGCTTTATTTTTGGCTAAATGTGGTTGAAGGGGCATGCTGCCCCTTCGACTCTGCCTACCCCTTTGGGGATTATGGGCGTGATGTTATGTATGTATGTTATTTACAGTCTCGCGTTAATATATGCATGGAACATAAAATATCTGAAGGAAACACGGCAAGATGTAACAATATTAATGAAATATGTATGTATAGGTATCCATCTCCGTAGGCACACCTATTTTTTTAAATCACCTAACTGACATGCACTTTACGAGCACAATAAATCTGTATGCAAGCCCACGAACCTACAATAGTTTTATGAATAATAATGACTGGTTTAGAAAGTTTGGCAAGAAAATAACAATGAACGTGAAATTTTATTATATGAACTAGACTTAGCCTCTACGAAAGGGATAGCTCGGTCTAAACATGGGGATAAATTATTGAATAGAGTTAACGATGTTATTGCGTGAATTGAATCAGGTGTTTGTAGTGACTTTAGTTACCTGAATTTAGTTATAAAAGTATTTAAGTTACTCCAGAATTCTATTACTGTATGTAGGTGGTATTTAAGTATATTGTCTTAACATTTTAATTCTAATAAATAGAATTAACTTTCTGACCTATTTAAAGTTATTCTATTCTTGTTGTTTATGTGAGAATTAATAAAGCTTCAATTATAAACACCTGATTCACCATTTCCGAATCCAAGTGACGTCATCACGAATAAAGACGACCTCTCCCGGTCTGCAGACAAACGTCCACACATGTCCACAGAATGCATTGTCCGGAGATAACGTCCGTCCATCCTTTGGACCGCATTAATTTATCGCTCAAGTTAATTTATCAATGCAAGCACTTAATACGGCGAGTGAGTCAAAGGATTCCAGCGCTGTTTGTTTGACATGAAACATTCGAATAGGGTAGTTGACAGAGAGCACAATTCCACAACAATTTGTTTTAAAATAACATCTATATGTACTATACTAATATTATAAAGCTAAAGTTTGTTTGTTTGTGTGCTTGAACGCGCAAATCTCTGGAACTACGGGTCCAATTTGAAAAATTATTTTAGTGTTAAGGCTATAGGCTATATAACATAAACCATAAACGCGGGTGACACTGCGGGCACAGCTAGTCTTATTTAACACAGTCCACCAAACATATATATCAACACGCCTGGAATCCCCAAAAGGGTAGACAGAATCGAAGAATCAGTAAGCCAAAAACAGTTGTCTGGTTTAGAGGAAAATTGTGAAAAAGTAGCCACAGTTAGTCGCCAATACAATCTCAAACCCAAAACTCAATACAAACTTACCTAGTGGACATATAAATGCATACATACATACATACATAATTTCACGCCTATTTCCCATGGGGGTAGGCAGAGATCACATACTTCCATTTGCTACGATCCTGACATATACCATTCGCTTCTTCTACATTCATAAGTGCATACCGGCCTTAAATCATAAGAAAATGCAATGCCCTTGCAGGGCGTCACATGTGACCTTTATTTACAACCTCTTACTATACTGTTACATGCAATAAATAATTTGGATTTGAATTTGAAAATGTATTTATTTGTCTAGGCTCCAAAAAGAACTTACAAATCGTCAGCAACCGACTTCCCTTACTTATCTTACTCTTGACTGGCTCGATAGCTCATTCGGTAGTGACCCTGTCCCATGCGCCAAGAGTTGTTGGTTCGATCCCCACCCAAGACAAACATTCGTATAACGAATACTTGTGTTTGCTCTGTGTCTGGGTGTTATTATTGAATATTTAAGTATATATTTGTATACCACTGTTGATTTTGAGATATCCGTAACACAAGTGCTTAAGCTGCTTACCTCGGATTCAGATCAATGGATGTGATGTAGTGTATATATTATTATATTATATTAAACTTAATCGTTTTCACATCCCCAGACAATGTATGAAGTTTTTGCTAATTTATCACGCCGTTCTGAAAGGTGACCCCCGGATTTCAATATTTCACGATTTTTGACTTTGATTTAACTTTTTGTCTGCCTTCACATTCAGGTAAATGAATTTTCCTTATTATGCAAAAAAATATTGCGATGTTTATATGCATACATAGACCTTAAATGCACATATTCCTAACAAAGCCTTAATTATAAACCACACATTTACCAGCTGTTTACATTGTTCTACAAAATACCAAGAAGTCATAAAGTAAACAAATCAACTACATCGTAGATAATGTTGTTAAACTGCATCGCGCACGATATGAGCCGTGAATGCGTCCCACGATGATAAATAATGCAGTGAGGAAATACCGGAATAGTGAGTAAACGTGTCGGCATCGGCAGTTTATATCGAAATTAGACTAGTTGATCGATAAAGGAAGTGGGTATGCCCTACTTTCTGTTCAAGGGGAAAAAGGCCCTCTTATTCAAGGCTAAGGAATGCCACAGGCTATTTGAAGCAACATCGGTAGGACATAGTGTGCAAGATTGGTCATTCATCATCATCCTCTTGCCCTTCTCCCAGTTCATCTGGGGTCGGCGCAGCATGTCTTCTCCTTCCATACGCCCCGGTCAGCCGTCATCAAGCTATCCACTTCCATTTTACTCATTCATTGTCTAAAATTATTATACATACATAACATCACGCCCGTAACTCCCGAAGGAGTAGACATGAGTCAAAGAAACTAAAAAAATATATATTAAAACGTAAAATAAACTAAAATCACGAACTAGTAAAAAAAGAAGGGCTCCACGCTGTCTTATGGTGGATGTACTTATGGATACCAGATATCGGATATCTGTCATTTGGAGCGTTTATTCAGTCAATGTGTGACGTAGGTTGCGTGTCAAGTTGGAGCACCTGAGGAGCTTCGATACGAGCGTGATGATGTGGTGTAAGTGTAACAAGTGTTAATTTTAATTAAAGCTCAAATAATGCTTTGTTGTTCAGATTTTGGCGGTGTTCCGCCAATTCTATTATTCCATTTCGCTGCGCCACGAGGAAAGTCTATATAATTGACCTCTCTACAGATTTATTATAAGTATAGATTATCTATACTTATAATAAATCTGTAGAGAGGTCAAATGTACATGAAATATATTTTCAAAATAACTATCAGGGGGTGATTAGTGATCGATACTGATGCCAAAAATGCAATCAGTAAAATTTTTGTTTGTCTGTATGTTCCTTATAGAAACAAAAACTACTCGACGGATTTTAACGAAACTTGGTACAATTATTCTTCATACTCCTGGGCAGGTTATAGTATACTTTTCATCACGCTACAATCAATAGCAGCAGAGTAGTGAAGGGAAATGTTGGGAAAATGGGAGAAGTTACTCTATTTTTTAAGCTTCCGTCGCGTGTGCAGCCTTAATGGTTAAAGTTACATATAAATCATGTATGACGGAAATAGTCTTTATAATATTAACCATAAACGCGGGTGACACCGCTGGCACAGCTAGTATAACATAAAAGAGCCGGCGCAAACTGCATCTAAGCTATTAAACACAAACATATTTGCTGAGTCACCCAATACTAGTTTCTTGCTGCTATCCTCTGTTTACTGTGCCGGGGGTTTTCCCAAGTGCTGCTATGCAACTTATTGCATAGTAAATAAATAGTGGGGTAATGCAAACGGGTTCCGATGTTCCGACGGTCATGAGCGAAAGCAGGAGAATAAACAGGTGACTCTTTATACTATGACTATAAGGTTTAAAGTGCGTTTTATAGTTTTGGTTTTAAGTTCTGATATCAACGGCAATGAGTTTTGATATTAGATTTAGAATAACTTTTTCATGATTTCAACGATTAATCGCAGATTTAAAGGTTAGAAGTATTCATATTCAGAACACAATGATTTGTACTACCGATATATGAAATATTATTTTTAATCTACCAGATTCTCTTTGCTGCTGACAAGACAATTAAAATCTTCTAAATATTATATTACACGTTTTAAATTTATGAAATAGGTACCGACGGGACATTAATGTTTACCGTATGATTCGATTTGGCCTATTTACACGTTAAATCATTAGTCAGTCGCATTTGGGGCACCGTGACGTCATAATGTACGATAGTTAAATAAAACTATTACTTAAGACAGCCTAAAAAAAATACATGTTACATTACTTCGTTAAATTTGTTAGATGATAAAAGATTGAAAGATATAATAAAAATCATCATCTATACTTATAATAAATCTGTAGAGAGGTCAATTCTGTACATGAAATATATTTTCAAAATAACTATCAGGGGGTGATTAGTGATCGATACTGATGCCAAAAATGCAATCAGTAAAATTTTTGTCTGTCTATCTGTCTGTATGTTCCTTATAGAAACAAAAACTACTCGACGGATTTTAACGAAACTTGGTACAATTATTCTTCATACTCCTGGGCAGGTTATAGTATACTTTTCATCACGCTACAATCAATAGGAGCAGAGCAGTGAAGGGAAACGTTGGGAAAACGGGAGAAGTTACTCCATTTTTAAGCTTCCGTCGCGTGTGCAGCCTTAATGGTTAAAGTTACATAGAAATCATGTATGACGGAAATAGTCTTTATAATATTAACCATAAACGCGGGTTACACCGCTGGCACAGCTAGTTGACAATATAACAGATAGGTTGGTGTATTTTAGACAGTTTTCATTTCCTTATCTCTAAGCTTTGTATTGTCTTTTCAAGAGTGTGGCCTTGTAAAATCCGAGCTCTGTTTTTGCTCTATCTAAGTTAAATGTGCAAAGCAGATTCTACAGTGCCACAACAAAAACAACAATAGGACTCTGAACGATAAACTGCGTTGTTTAATAGGAATTGAGGAAGTCACAGCTGTTGGGATGAGCGAGTAGTCAAATGCGTCTTATTGTGTTAGTAATAGAGTTGATAGTGGTTTGTGACATAGTGGACGTGTGATGGAAGAGCAATGTCGTTTCCGTGGGTTGAAGGGCGCGGCACGTGCCGGCTTGCAGGTATGCCAGTTCGAAACTGAGGCATTGATCTAAATGGAATAGGGACAATGGAGTTGTAGCTCTGGAACTATTATATGTAAAGGGTTCTGATTATTCTTGGTAAATCTTCTGACAAACGACAGATAAATAAATAAGGTAGAAAAAACTGATGTGCCGTTAAAAGCTCCATAAGAACAGAAAAAAGAAGCAGCAACGAAAATTGTCACGATAATTAGTCGTTTATAAAATATTCGATACATCCGGTAGTGCCGTCGGGTAGTGCCCATAAAAGAAACGTAATTTTAAATGATAGTTTACCAGAATGATTGAGTGAATCATTCTATTACAAACTTTTTATAACATGGGGAAGTTAAAGTTCCACCTTTCCTTCCTTGTCTATCTTAATCTGATAACTTCATATACTTCACCATTTACATGCAGTACATGCTTATATTATGATGATTATTTCTATACGAAGTTCGCAGTCTTCTTTTATATCACGATTCATAACGCATCAATGAGTAGTACGCCGCAACGGTCGCAGTGTGTTCGGTACGCTCGCACTGACAGTAAATATTGTTTTCCCCACAATAAACGCTTGCGGTTTGTCTATCATAATTGTCATATCAACATTCCAAACAGTCACAAGACAAAAGCCAATATATTCTATTTTTCCCCTTCACAATACAGCTTCTAAGTGTCGCACTAGTTTGACAGTCGAAAGTATTTTATGTCAGTTACGATTTTTTGTAGATGGCAGGACCTGAAGCTGAGTTCGTTTCAGCACGACTGGACCGGAACGCCCAACGTAGGGCCTTAGAGACTACCGGTGTAAGGCAGCGGCTCTCAAACTGTTGCGTCGGTGACCCAAGGTATGGATTCGCAGCGCTTGCGTTGGGCTACCTAAGGTGCTCGTTGTACTCGTCCGCCGGCGCGGCGTATTCTCAACAAAACCTTCAAAGGGTCCTCAATGTAAAAGCGATATCGATTAATTTCTATAAGCTGCGGTGACCTTTTACTAGGCCAGCCGGGTCCTTGTTTGAATTCTTCATCATTATTAATATAAAAAACATCATAATTAATTTGTATATAGCCGTTTATTGTTTAAGCTAATTGTATAATCTCAGTAAATAGACGTGACTGAGCTCGCCTTTCGACTAAGTCAACTCCGCTAATTTGAAAGCAAATAATGGAAGTGCCTAATATTTAATTACGTCATTAACCGTTAAACAGCTTAATTACAAAGAGAAGGAAACAGACATTTAATAGGGACTAACTGAACATTACCTACGGTAAATTTATCTTTTGGTTATAGATTAGAAGGTTATAGTCGAGTATTTGAGTACGACTATACGTTTCCTAATATTTATAACACAAATGGAAATACTTGGAGACAGGGAATTGGTGTGTGTATAAAGAATTTATTATTGTTTATGTAGTAAGTATAGAGTAGGGGTTTGTATAAGTTAATCGCTGAGGCTGGTGGTACTGTGATAGTCCATGGTTGATCTGTTCCTATGATGCCATCGCCCAGGCGATGCGAAGACTCCGAGCTTCGAAAGGTCAAGTCGCTTGACCCTTTAAAATTGGGTAGAAGGCCTAACACATTAGATATTTAGATATTTTCGGTGAAAAAAGGAAAAAAAATAAGTAAATAGTATTTTATATTTTATGTTTTGGCTGAATATGGCTAAGGGGGCTGGCTGCCTTCTTGACTCTGCTTATCATTTGGGGATTACGGGCGTGATGAAACGTATTATGTTGGTATAAATGTAAATATTATTTAAAATCCAATCTTTGGAATCGAATCTGACATTTTACATTGATGTATCTATGTATTTAGATATAGAGCAGCCGTTACTTTTCGCAGCTGTCTAAATACGCTTATAAAATTGTGTATGCCTAGTGGATAATGACGTCATCAAGTTTACATCGATTGAAAAATGATTTTGATGTAATAATTGATTTGTAATTTGTATGTTTCGATAAGTTTGAGAAATAGTAAATTTTATGACTAACATAAATTTAACAATTTCGACCGCTTTAAGTGGATATAGTTCTTGATCTAAACAATTGCATATTTCCCGCGATCACAAGAAATCAGTACAGTACACACGTCTACGGCATTTCAGTCGGTGTCTGAAAACCGCATTTTTCCAATAACCGATTAAAGTCAACGTTCGCATCGCTAATCGCCACGCAAAATGTCACTAAGGAGGTGACGATTCACGATTTGGCATCAACAAGATGACCAACCAGATTATACAGACCCACCGGTTGCTAACAGCTGCAATAGCTGGTGGGTCTAAACGCACTGGACTCGTCGAGCGTTTGTAAACATGGGTACAAGATCACCAACCAAAATGTTAAGACTCTCCAGTGGATAGTATCTCTACTGGCCGAGGGGTCACCGTACGGTGGTCACGTCAAGCGCGGTACGTTTGTAAACACGGCGTGGGATACGTTACGCGCCGTACGAATGTTTACAGAGCCCCCGCGCCCGCCGCCATGCTCCGAGTCACGTACGCCGCGCACAGCGCACGCGATAACAGTGCGGCAACCGGGACACATCAAAGGCTTCATGACAAATGAGTAACAAAGCAAACCGCATTACGACAGCGCTCAAGTATGTCTTACATACTTAAGGTGAGAATTTCTTAATATTCTTAGAATTCGTGTAAGTCATTAAATATATACTATTGTCTGAAAACTCATAATCGTTACTTTTTACTTCTGTTCTGAAAACGTATTATTACGAATTTACCCCTAAAATGTATATCATATGCGTATGTAAAAACCTTGATACTAACATTTACAATTTTTCTGTAGGAAAATAGCACAATTTATCAATCAATGTTAGTTGCTTCTTCAGAGAAATAATGAATACAAATAATGAGTAAAGTTTTAGTTAAAGCTTTAAGTTGAAAAAAAGAAAACAATTAGTATAAGTAGTTATTCACAATCAGATTTCATAGGTAATTACTGCTTTTTGAAATTAGCTGCATTCCATACTGGCCTTCGAACTTTTATAGTATGATTTATCTATATTTCTCAGCAATGCTTTCAGTTGTGCAGATGAAGATTAATCTACAGAATCTATTGAATTTATAATTTTAACGCCTGACGTTAAAACATCACAGGTATACAGTATATCGTATATTAAAATATGGTGTCGCATTCTATACATTGGAAATAAAGACGGAGATTCCTCACTGGCGATATTGGAACAGTGCGTAGGGCGCCATCGCGCATGCGCCCAAAGCGACAGCAGTTTATTTTGGTTTTTATCTAAGATACTTATCTGTTACATTCATTCATGAACAATGGCGATAGCGTTTATGGTAAAATTGGCCCCATTCTAATCCCGAAAACAAAATTGACAGTTCTAACAGTTCCCATTTTTACCTAGCTGTAAAAATAATGTTGTGTTAGTGATGTCTAGATTCCTTTTTGGGGGCGTTCTATTAAGCCGTAAATGGAGGTTGGTAAAAGGGTTAATTTGTTGTTTTATGAGGAAGGGGTCGGAATGGCATTTACATTAGTAAGACGCTCGAGTAGGTTTGGTGATAATTATTAATAAGGTGACGTAAGAAGTGGGCGAGATGTTATGTATGTATGTGACGTAAGAACTTTGATAATGTTGGTGACAGAGTGGGGGGGGGGATATGATGGGATAAGAATATTTAAATGTATTTCGTGTATAACAAGGTACAGCTTTATAAAAGAACTGAGAAAACTAAAAAAAAGTGGCGTTTGAATCACTTCCCTAATCGCCCTACCTCGTACATATTTTTTTCCAAAAACTAATAGCCTACCCCTTCGAGGATTATGGGCGTGATGTTATGTATGTATGTAATATGCCCAAAAAGGCAAAAATAGCCTACAAACAGATCCGAGACAAACAATCAGCTGAGTTTGTGACTGATTTCACCAACTGAGTTTGTGTATCAGGGATCATCGCTAATTTATTTATCAGTGTCCTTTTTTTTATTAATCTTCCTGTGATGCGTGTTTACGGTCGTTTTGAAATCAAACGAATAAATTACTAATTAGAATTTGTTATTACCGAAAATAATTATGTCATGTATACTTCATTAAATATGCGTACATATCAATCAATAAGTATATAGATTATAAAGATGACGTCATATAAATTCATACTTAAATTCTAGATAAAGTGTATATGAAATGTTCGCAATAAAATATTATATTGCCACATTCGTGTTGCCGTACTAAGCCCACCATTATGGTTTTCCCACATAAATAATTATTAAAAAGGACATGTTGTCCCATGTTGGTCTGGGACTTGGCCCATGATGATCTGGGACAAAAAAAAAGAATGTGCCAACTGTGGTTCTTGCCTAGCATGTCGTAAAAGGCGACTAAAGGTTTACGGGCTTTTGGGTATGTAACTGAGTAGGCGATGAGCTGGCCACTTGTCACTCCTTTTTGACAGCTTTCCATCCAACCCAGCCCACTGTCCCATGTTGGTTTGGGACTTAAAAATAATATGCCAACTGTGGTTATTGCCTATCATGTCGTAAAAGGCGACTAATGGTATATAGGGTTTTGGGTGTGTGATTGTGTAGGCGACAGGTTAGCCGCTTGTCACGCTTTTTCACAATTTTCCATAACCCAGCCCGGCTTTATTTTCGGCTGAATGTGGTTAAAGGGGGCATGCTGCCCCTTTGCCTTCGGGGATTATGGGCGTGATGTTATGTATGTATGTAAAAAGGACATGCAGTACCTATTCAATGATTATTAGTGAATCTTTTAAATAATATAAAATTAAATAATCCTAAAAGACGTAAGTAATTTACTGCTGTTAAGGAGTTATTAGTCCAAGATCCCAGGGCCGCCAGACGTCACTTATTTTCTGATGAATGAAATGTGTGGTAGTATTTATACCTACTATAAGCTAACGGGTACTAGCTAGTTTGGGTAGTGGGCCAATTTGCAGGTATCAGGCGCGAATGTTAGGATAACATATGTCTCACTTAACTTAAATTCTGATTGCTGATTTTCATGTATGTTGTGTAGAATACTATTGTACATCAATATTCAACATTGCGAGACACTTCCGTCAGTAATAACTTCCACCAGATGCTTTGCTGTCCGAAAAAAAAAGGAAATTTGCTAATAATTTTACTAACACCGTTTTTTTTTCTGTTAATGTCGATGATAATAAAAATTAAAGAAGAAACTAATTATAATAATCTATTTTGATAAGTAAAATTTCAATAAAGCTTTCATGTTACTTTTCGAGCTGATAGAGAATATTTTTTATGCTGTCTGGGAGTTGTTAGGCCTATGCCATTAGTCGGCATGCTTGGAAACATTCCAGACATAGTTATTTAAATTACATTTATATCGTTGAATTTTCGTTATTTTTTCGAGAGCTTTAATGTGTCTGGTAGAATTCATTACCAACGGAAAGTGTTTGGCTATGTTGAATATCAGCAATCAGAATTTAGTTTAAGTGAGAAATGTCTTTTCTTAACTTTCGCACCGGATTCCTGCAAAATGGCTCACTACCCAAAATAGGTAGTACCCGTACATTTATAGCAGGTATAAATACTACCCTTTGCCACACATTTCTTTCTTTCTCCTTAACACCTAGCATGCGCCGCCTAAGGACCAAAAGGTGCCGGGTTCAAATCCCGGGTCGGTCCAAAAAGTTGTGGCTGGTTATAGCAATATTGAAATTACTCAGTAACAGTGCAGTGTCAGGAAGTTGGCGGTATAATCACCCTCGAGAATCACGTTAAGCCGTTGGTCCTGCGCCTGACCTCTCCGGTCATGTCGAATTGCCGTCTTACCGGACTATGAGAGTGCTGTGTTTGCGCACACACTTGTGCACTATAATATCTCTTGCGCAGATGGCTTATCCTCGTTGAGATTGCCCGCTGTGACCGATATCTGTTAGGAGGATATTAATTAATGTACGTATGTAAGAGTGATGTGATACCTTAGTCCTCCCGTTGATCAGGTACTCGCCCAGCTTCCCGTTGTTGGTCATCTTGTTCGCCCGCAGCACGATGTTGTCCACCTGTAACGTGTAATTGCGTTTTAATCGCGCACCGCTCGCGTAATGAACACGACACACGACCATTTGCCGTGGAAAACTTGAATGGCCAAGTTAATATCAATTTTGTCGAGTTCTGAGGAGGTGATTGTACTTTTGCATACCGGTTGGAGCTTGGAATACCTGTATGGTTCTCTGGGCAGCACTTCATAAGTTTTCCTTTTACAGGAGATCCGTAGTCGGTGTATACAAATCCTTGCTTATATTGCTTATATTAAAAGAATGTTAAAGCACAGATTAATAAATAGTTAAGTAGTATAGTTATAAATAGTTAAGTAACCATGTCTGTCTGTTTTGTTTACATAATTAAACCACTCAACCATTGTGATGAAATTTGGTATGTATGGCAAAAGTTTCAGGGCTAAGTAGGCAGCAGTAGGGGTAAGAGACATAGACTATTTTATGTCGGAAAAAGTACAGTTCCTCCGAGGCTTGCAAAGCAAATAATTGAATACCACCCGGCTGAAACCATAGGCAGAAGCTAGCAAATTCATACTCGTATGTTTTTTTCCAAATATATCTAATACATTCAGTAGTTTCTGATATTAGCACGAACGAACATTAAAGTCACCGAGGCAGCTAGTTTAATATACCTACAAAAGTACATAATGATAACCTTGGCTAAACATTTCTCAAGGAATCTCTCATATGAAAGAAAGAAAGAAGAAAGAAAGAAAGAAAGAAACATTTATTACATTTGGACATCACAACACAACCAGGATAGTTCATCAGTACAAATACATACAACAACAAAAAAAAAGGAGTAACACAACTTATTACGACAAGTTAGACAGAGATAGAAGAGAAATTAAATATAAAAGAGTTTACAATAACCAGACACGGGTTTGCGATGTCCAAAGGAAAAGGGCCTCACTCAGCATTTACGACGCTGGGTTTCAGTGTGCCCTGCCGAGTGATGCCCACGGACGAGTGCCCTGCTTTTTTATACATCTACATATATATAATACTATATATTAATATAAAATGCAATGTGCAAGTCTAGATAGTTTGGTTGTGCTAGCGAAACAGGACGGCAATCCAGGAGGATAACCTCAATGTGGTAAATGAGGAAATTGGGTTTTTTAGGTCGTGGGGTCACGGCCGGAGCTTCTGCCATTGTAAACATACAACGGGGATCACCATTGATTACGAAATTGATTACACTTCTACTGCTGACACTAAACGGACAATGGCGGGTTTAACAACAGGCTGGAGACTAGGGCAGCAGAAATTAGGAGCGGCAAATTTGCGTTTTATTCCAAGATTTATTTATTGACAGAAAGCTAAAAACTGACGATCAAATTGAGAATACTCTCATCCCAGATGCCTAAGTGCCCATTATCCTATATTCATGAGGTTTTCCTAAGTCAATTATAAGAGTCGATATATTATCTAGATTCCTATGAAAAATTACTTCTAGGGTTCCCACATTTTATTACAGAATCTACCTTAGAATACTCTAGAGTCTAGCAGACTATTATCTTCTCTTAAGGTCTAAAACGCTGCTTAAATAATAAATATCCATTTCAAATTATTCGGCTATTTTTAAGATTGGATTTAAATCAAACTATTTTGTGATAAGACTGCGTGAGGTTTCTCTAAATGACTTCCACAGGTAGCGGTTCTCAGCGTACCCCGACTAAGCACAGGTCATAACTTTGGAAACATGATAGTAGGTATAAATGATTAAATTAAATAGTACACGAATAGTAATAATGGCCTACAAACGAACGGACGTTGTAGGAATGTGCCGTCCCATTTTCCAACCGGTTCGATCGTCCGAAAATGTATGGGTGCGGAATATTTGCGCACGCGGATGCTATGGTGATTCTACTGATACGTTTGAGGAAAACAACTTCGGTTATCAAGTAAAGGTTACAAGATAGAAAGTCTGTTATCATCATCTTCATCTTCCTAGCGTTATGCCCCGTGCTTAGACGGGGTCCGCTTAGACCATGATCCAGGATGTAGCGAGTCTGGTAATTACATTGAAGCGACTGCTGACTGATCTGACCTTCGTAACCCTAAGATAGGGGAACCAGACAATTTTTTTTTGGATCATGGTTACAAATCCAAAGTTATTTGAATTTGCAGGTTTCATCACGATGTTTTTCCCTCACCGTCGAGCTAGTGGTAAAATCCAGAGGTACGTGCCCGGGTTTGAACCCGCACTCCTCGTTTAAGAGGCGCGTGTCCTTACCATTGAGCTACCACCGCTCCCTATAGAAATATCGAATACTAATATAGAAAGTCTGTTATATACATTATTATGTAATATAGAATTGGTTACACTAGCTCAAGGGGTACTGATAGGGCAGATGACTCACCCAATTATTAGACATAGTTTTATGAGCTCCTATAATGCTGTCATCAATTTGTATAGAAATACGAAGTGGGACGTCACGGATTAGCAAATTCAACGGAGTAACCAATTAAAATTTAGAAAATAATTAAAAAGTAACGTAACAAACAGTTTCATTGATCTGTGGTGGTGATCAATAAGCATATATTTGAGCTATATAGATACTAGACAACGGTCATACTTATATCTTTTAATAAACATCCGTGAATAGAGTTACAACGATCGCATTCAACATACGGACATTTTTTCCTTGGGGGATTTGAACCCACGGCTTTTGGTTTCGCCACCACTAGACCAGGCTCCCGAATCTATTATGGATTGTGGATTTTCCCATTTAATATAGATATACGAACTTGGCTCGCTTTCAAAGTGAGCAAGTTGAATGGAATATTGTATTTATTGTTGCATGAGCGCATCAGCGTTTGTGTATGCGTTAATGATACTCCGTAAATAATAGATATAACGCAGTGCTGAACCATTACCTCAACTCAGGAGGCGCAGATGTGTCAACTCACTAGTGAAAAACGTCTTTGCGCATGGCGCACTGCGTAGGACCAGGACCAGTAGAATTAAAAAAAGCCGCAACAATTTTTTTCTCTGAAATCAAAGTAGCCTTTCCCCTTGAAATACCAGCTCAAGAAAAAAGTCCCGTGAAAATCGATTGGGCCGTTTCGGATATTAGCGGGACGAGACTGAGCTGAGGAATATGTACATTTAAGATTTGGTTTATATTATAGGTACCGGGTATAAGTCCAATTATATTTTGTGCTTTTTTTTTGACATTACAAGCAGACGCTTCAATTTAATATATTTGTATACAAATTACCCGCTTAATTGCGACTTGGCCTTGTGTCAAGCGCCCCGAAGCGAGTCGCGACCTAGAAAATCTCATGGCGCCATTTTCTCTATATTTACAACAATAATTATGCGCACGAGACTGATAGTAGTATTCGCCACAGTTTGGCGCCGGCTCACCAGTCCTATCAGAACGCTATCAGTAATCAGTACGATGTTTTGCGTCGTCAATAAAGTAAAGTCTTATCAGTTATCGTATCGGGCGTTAGATATTTTATTTACCTACAATGTCTTGTGCTCGAATATTCGCAATCTGTTTATATTTTTATTGTGAGACAGATATAGGTCGTCTGTACGCTGATTGGTTTGGTTTAACAGTAAAGGTATTATTATAATATTATTAAATAGCTTTATCACAATTTCTTAATTAAAGCGAGAAACTTTGGAATATGGCTTACCAAGAACTTTGCATACTTATTTATTTAGCTTAGGATTGATTTTACAATAGTTAAGTACAAACAAAAATTTTATTGTTTTTTCTACTGAATTACAATGCTGATGATTTGGAAATTTAATTACCTGTTTCTTTAGTATAATAGAATTTGAGTACGTCAAAATATGTTATTGTTAATTTTTATCTAAACGTTAAAAGATCCGCTTCGCTCTTAAGCATTTACGTGTTCACGTGCTCATTTCAGTGGAGAATCCGACAAGTTGTTTCCGATTTGAACGAGGTGAGACAACATTAGGTAGAGTATTAGGTACTATGACTACGGGACGGACCAACTAGCTAGAAGAGGTTCAAATATGAAAGTGCTCGGACCGGAGTCGATCATACCGATACCACTCAGCGAACTTATGTCCTGGTTACGCGAAAGAACCAGACGACTACATTCAGGCCTATGGGCAGACCTTAAATAATGTCGCCAAACTAAGGAGGCCATAAAAACCCTAGATAGCAAGCTATCAAAGAAACTACTGAGCTTAAGTCGGACAAATCTACGCCACGCCGCCAGCATAATAACAGGACACTATAATCTAAACAGACACCTACACAAAATAGGAGCCACTGACAGCCCCCTATGCATTATGATGGCGGAAGAAACACCAACTCACGTTCTCCTACACTGTAGCAGCGTGAGTGACACAAGGGCACGGCTCATAGGCAACCATCCTTCGAAGGAGGCTGCACTCAAACGTCCCAAAAATCGAATTGCCTTCTGGACAGAGCTAAAGTGGTTTGAATGATCACTGTAGCGGTACAGTGACCATTTACGCACAATGGCCCACTTATGAGGCTAAGTGCGGAAAACAAAGGCCCAACTAACTAACTAACTAACTATGACTACGGGATTTAGCGGGATATGCCAGAATTCCAGGCCCTTCAATGTAGTGGACGACCCCTCTCCGCCCGAGATGGTGGTAGACGGAGTATACTGATTAAACTTGTGGGGTGTTGCTTTAACGCCTTTCGTATATATTAAATATGACCTTGTATAAAACCTGCGCATGCTTTATAGTACAGTGACCTAACTCAACATTTGTTGTACATATATTAAATAAATATATAAATATATGACGACATCATATCTGACTCCGAGCTAAGTAGCTAAAGCACTTGTGTTACGGATATCAGAATCAGCAGTGGTATTACAAATATATACTTGAATATTAGATATCAACACCCAGGCACAGAACTAACACAATTATTCATCACACGAATGTTTGTCCTGAGTGGGGATCAAACACACAACTCTTGGCGCTTAGGGCAGGGTCACTACCGAATGCGCCATCGAGCCAGTCTGGTATTTAAATTAATATTACGTGTTACGACATTTTGGTTCATTTTCCATCAGCAGCATATTTTGTGTTAGGTCACTTTACTGCTAAGTATGCGGATATGGTGCAGGATCACTCTTGTAATCACAGCCAGGCCCCTTAGCCGCCTGCGTTTACCCGTCTATCGATCGGGACATTGGCCACGACACACAAGTATGGAATTTACGCTTGAGCTTCCATTGATAAACGGGTGTTATTTCCCGTATCTTATCTCTTTATCGATATCGTGTATTATCAATGGGGGATAATTCCACTTTTGCGTATTGCGGAATAACTGAATAAGTGATGCTCAGTTAACACGGTTTAAGTTTAAGTTTAGGTTTTCGACTGGCCCGTTGGTCGAGTGGTCAAAGACCCTGGCCCCGAAACCAAGGGTCGCGGGTTCGAATACCGCTAGGGGAAAATGTTTCGTGTGATGAACATGGACATTTGCACTCGAGTCATGGATGTTTATAAACGTATTTAAGTATGTCTATCCGTTCGCCTAGTATCCATAGTACAAGCATAAGCTTAGTTTGGTACTAGGAAATTGGTGTCAGTCTGGATAATTTATTTATTTACTACTTCAGTATAATGATAGGGCAAAGTATGCTATAAGTCGATCAGGATGTTTGCAGTTAGATTACAAAACGGCAATAAGCAATATTTTGGCCAACAATATTCGATATTACCGTCCCGCGCTTTAGAGATGTTTACTTAACAACTTCTATTTTAAATACTTTCTAAAATTCCCCCAAACTTAGCTTTATATATTTATTTATACAATTTTGCTCTTCTATAAATTAGGCATCTTATATACACGTGCAGTTATAACTTAAGTAAAGAAAATTCATTTTCTTGTCTTTTTCCCAGGCCAGCTCATTTGACTGACGAAAATTATTTTCAAAAAATCCCATTTATTTTTTTGTATGCGATCTATTGGGCAAGCGTAGAGACTGTCAGCGACATGATAAATGTAGGATGTGAGGCCACGAGGAAACTTTCTTGTAAACGTTTTCCTAACGACTGTAGCCATGTCTTGAACCATTCACACATCCGAGCTGGGAGTTAACTATCCATTTTCCTTATGCGAAATAGTTTCCTTATTTCAGACACTACTTATGTAATATTATCAGTCGTATGTACATAGCTATATTTCGTTTCCTCTCTCTATGAGACTGAGTGGTGGTTATATACATCTTAAATCCTACATATTTCAAAAGCTCGGCGGTGAAGGAAGACATCGGGAAGAAACCTAAAAGCGCCCCTGTCTAAGGATAGAGAAGATCAGCAAGCTGGCGCTTCAATGTAGGTAATATCAAGATTAGCTGAGTTCCTTACAATGCCTGTATTTATGTATTTTTCATGGTACGCAATATGTCCTTAACTAACTAACAAACTAAACTTCACGCCACTTCCCTAGCGGGGTAGGCAGAGAGAACTGAACGCCATATGGCACGATCCTAATATGTCCTTCGTTAAAGCAATTGTATATATTATAAGCATATACTAGCTGCGTCCGCGTTTATGGTTAATGTTGTATAGCCTTCTTAGATAAATCAGCTATCTAACCAGTGTTAGATAGCTGATTTATCCTATTATGGTCCGATTTGGCAAATTATTTCAGTAAATAATTTGCCAAATCGGACCAGAAGTTTAAGTGCTGAGATTAGCGCGTTCAAACTCTTCAGCTTTATAATATTAGTACAGATTGAAGTTTTTATTAGCAGCCTCACACTTGTCTGATCTACCATGGTTGCTGCGAATACGATTAACACGCAGCTCGAACTACTGGATCTAGGATTTTTCAATTTTGCATAGAGTTTTTGGGAATTCAATTCCTAAATGGCTGAAACGGTACAAGATATCCACGCGATGGATGTTGTGCTAGTTAATTAAGTTACCTGTGCAATGAGCTGCTTGATGTAGAGGCAGTGGGGCTCCTTGCCGTCGATCCAGGTGATGAGGTCGCTGCGGACCGTCTGCGCCTCCGTGCTGCCGGGGTTCGATACCAGCTGCCCCGCCTGGTGGGAGTATGTAGATGAGTACAGTTGCACAATTTTGTACTACCTTGTTGCAGGTATGCAACGTCATATGTACGTTATTTTTGAGAGTCAAGTTAGTCGAAAAATGTCAAAGATCTGAAATGGGACACTTTATGCCACCTAGACGGTAAAATTTTGCGCACCTAGTGACGTCATGCGGTACTTTAACGCGCTGTCTTTTCATCATTTTTGATTTACTGAACAAAAGAAAAAATATGTAAGTAATATTTTTTGTTTCAATAAGTAATGGACTAAAAAAAATTTAGTAAAATAGCCTATTAGACTTTTACAGGGCATGCTTTAATATTGTATAATCAAAAGATGTTGGGTGTGATGCTTTAAATAAATAAATGATTAATTATTGAATAGTGTAGACCAAGACTTAACTTTAGAAGTTTCTACCACTCCAGTATTTAATATATTTGGAAAGGTCAATAATAAAGGAACAGTTTGGATAACAAAATTTACTTAAAAATTCTTTTTGGTTCTGTATACAGCTGCTTATATGTTGAGTGATTAGTAAAATACTAAGTATTACTATTGTATTCCTGACAGGCATTCAAAACTATCCTTTAATTAAAAAATTATAAGGGTGTTATCAATTAAATTCATTTTTAATTAGGTACTTAACAGTATTTATGAGGCATAAAATATTTGTTTTATACTTACCCCCTGTTATCAAATCTGAGCAGCACATAATACTGTTCTAATAGATACAATGCAAATTTGAAAATGCATATGTAAAAAACCAATCAAAAAAGGTTTGTACTGAGTTGATCTATTGGTAAATAACTTGGAACCTTATCACCATAACCATCATCAAAACTAAACATAAAAAATAGACTCTTGGAAGTTCTGAAAACCTCCATCTTTTTGAAATATTCTAAGTTTGTCTAAGTTTGCGTTTTATAATAAAATAAAACTATACACAATGCTTTCATATGATAAGCCTTATATACCTACAAAAGTACAAAATATCTGTAGCAAAAATTGTGATTATCACTTTATCAATGTTAATTATTTTGTCCTCAATCATATCTGATAAACAAATAATAATAACTGTTATGGAATGTACAATTGTAAATACATTGATAATGTTATTTTAACAATGAAAGAGACAGTTTTGGCTTTATTAAAGTTTTTGGTCAAAGTTTAATTTAACCATTATTCCAACCATAGTCTGATTATTATTGCATTGAAGTGGCTCTTCTACCCCTTAGTGAAGCAGAAAATTCGATTTATGGTTGCTCATAGTTATTAAAAAGTGCATGTTCCCCCACTACATCCTTTACCATTTATGATCTAGTAGTGTACTGAGCTATTTTTAATGCCAAATAGAGTAAAATCTTTTGAATGGAGGCGAATGTTTATACCTATTCTGCAACAAGAGTTACCTTGTATTTGTCTCAGGCAACCAAAGCATTTTTATAAGTATTAATAAAGCTATAAAGACAACAAGTAGAAGATCTTTATGTTAGTGTTGCCCAAAGCAAGACTCTTGCGGCGGTCTTGCATGCCGTTATCTTGCAGACTCAATCTTGCTCTCGATCAAATGTTGCTTGTCGCTTGGTCCTGTGTTAAGACCAAGCAACAAGCAACATTTAAGCAAGAACAAGACTAAATCTGCAAGATGACGACTTGCAAGACCGCTGCAAGAGTCTTGCTTTGGGCAACACTACTTTATGTTAGATGAGTGGTGATAACAATGAATGTAAAAAATACCAAATTAGACTATTTACTAAAGTGAATCATAAAATAAATCTCTCTGTTTAGAAATACTGGCATTAAAACAATGAAAATAAAAGAAATATTTTTATAAATACCAGCATTGTTTATACAATTCTTATGAATTTCTACCATTGCAAACATACACACTCTGATGACCACAGTTGAAGATTTGTATTTACAAATATGTTTATGATACTTAAGAGTCTATGAATAATAATACACTTACTGTAAAAATGCCTAATCTATACATGTCCAAAACTTCTTGCCGCACCAATAGCCCCTTCTCTTTCCCAAGGAAATTATCTAAAACACACACTCCATACTGAGTCATATCCCTAATCAGTCTGTGGCACACATCATAGTCAGGATCACTCGGCTCCATGTAGTAACTGTTGGGCATCTGGTTGAACGGCGCTGTACTGCCCTTTAGCGAGGCTTCAGGGTACTCCTTCATCTTTGTGCCGTGTTCAGCCCCATATACTGGCAGCACCGGCATCTTTATGTTAGTCCTGTTCACCGCTTGCAATTCATTACTTGTGCTAGGCCTAGAGAAGTCCACCGTGCTCAGCTGCTGAGCTGACTCACTCAAGATCTCTTGTTCCGAAGACCCTTCATATGTAATGGCACTTTCTTTAGTCAAGTCCTTATTTGTATACACTACACTAGAAATAACACTGCTGTCATTCTGCCCTTGAGAACTTTCACTTTCCGTTACGACTCCAGTTGGATTTTGCAAGTTTTGTTTACTAACACTAGACACGACGTCTTTACCCCCTTTTTTTGAATTTTTTGTCTTTGATTTTTTCGAATGTCTAACTTCACTTACACTACCCTCAGAAGTGTCTTCCGTGTGAAAATTCACTTGTAAAGTATTTTTGATAGCGTCGTTCTGTTGGATTTCCACACTTTCTTCGGTGTGTTTCGCACATTCACCTACTTTCTGCGATTTTGTGTCGTGTTTTGGTAACTTTGGGCCGCACTCACTTTTGTGTCTTTTCCAATCTTGCCGCTGGTGGTCAGTGTTGCAGTAATAAATGCTAAGACAACGAGCGCATCTCCGATGGGTTTGCTCGTTGCAAACGGCGCAACAAGCAAGTACGCCCTCTTGATTCATTCTGAAAATAATTTTTCCCAAGGGCCGGCCTCTGCGCGACTTAACTGTCAAATGGACACGAGTGACATTTCTATCTGTCACTGACGTGCGTGACAGTGTAAAAGTTTATTTCGTCCACAGATTATCACTAATGTCTGTGTTCCAGACCACTTTAATCTAACATGATAGGTACCTATGTATCGAATTAGGTTCCAATGGATGTATTGTCTTTTTGTCAGTCTACCACTTTTATGATTTATTTTTTATTGCATCACTACCAGGTTTAGTATCATCTGTGGCTGTGAATAAGCTGAGTTTACCGCGAAGTTCAATATTCTTCACTGCATAAATCTGCGTACACATATCATTTTATACATAATTATTATCTATGTATAAGAAATGCAAACTTTATTTTGGGGATTCATTAAAACACACGCGGGCTCATCACGCGCACATTGCATAATAAGCTCAAGCCCAATCCATGCCACTATTTTGTAACCTGGGTCGTAGGGTATTAGGGTAGTAGTATGGTCGGCCTACGATTTTTTGTTTTACAATAAAATTCATTCAGTTCTGCCAACGTTTGAGTACATATAAAAATTTATTATTGGAGTTCCATGATGGTCAAAGACAGAGGTTGGTAACCTTTTGGCAGAAATGGGCGGCCACAAAGTGAAAAAAACAAAAACTAAAAGCGGGCCGCACTTGTAAGATAATTTTGTACCTAATAGATATCTACCTAGTTATATATTGTAGGTAGGTAGGTATACTACCTACCACAATATATAACTACTACAGGTAGTATATGTGATATTAAAAATGCGAAGTTATTTATTTTTATTTAATAAATACAAATAGATAAAGAACAATGAAAACAAAATGAGGGGAAAATAAAGACTAATTTAAAATAACGACCTCAAAGTACATATGTACTTTGAGGTCGTTATTTTTAATTAGTCGGACCACAAGGAATATTAAAGTGTATTGCTCAGATTAGAGAACAAAAGGAATCTGAGGTGTATTGTATGTATGTTTTGTAGGTAGGTGTATAAATATGTGTAATTAGTGAATTAAATGGTCAATTTTTGTGCCTGAAATAAAAAAAAATCAGTCGAATTGAGAACCTCCTCCTTTTTTTTTGAAGTCGGTTAAAAAACAGTCGCGGGCCGCAAGGAAGATAGGTCTCGGGCCGTGCGTTGCCGACCGCTGGTCTAAGGCTCCTCGCTTAGCATGTCGTAAAAGGTGACTAATGATGATTGGCTATAGCGTTTGTGATTACGTAGGCGACGAGCTAGCCATTTGTAACTAATTTTGTCACAATTTTTTATCTTACCCTACCCAATTATATAATAGTTGAATGTCACTACTTAATATAGTTTTAGCGAATTGAAAGATCCTCAAATTTATCAAAAGTTCTCATACTTAATTACGTTCTTAAATTGCTGAATAATATCACTGAAATTGAGACTTGGGACTGGAATTTACTAATACAAATACAAATTTACCTAACTACTTATTCAAATTCAAAATCTTTTTATTTAAACAAGCTTCACTTTTAAATAGTCAATTTAAACAGAAATAAATATTACCACCGGTTCGGAAGGTAAAATCTATAGAGAAGAAACCGGCAAGAAACTCGTTAGGAATAACTTGACTTAAGTAATATCTACACCTACAATAAACCTACGTTTATTAACGTAAAAATATGAGGATATATTATGTAACTATATCATTATATGTTGTTTTGGATGGTAGAATGAAGGTAGACAGTTTTATAAAATTATTTTTTATTTATAAGTAAATATCATACATAATAATTATGAAAAAGTTCATTTATTATCCCAAAAATTTCACAATACTTTAGAACTGGGAAGTAAAGTAGGTACTATTATTTTTATTAATACTTTAATGAGATAATAATAAAGTTATATTTTACATGATGCATCTATAAAAAAAGGGTTTGATAAACATAAATAATTATTTACAAGTAAATGTCTAAAGACAACGAAAAGTGATGATAAGGATGTAGAAATATGATGAAATGATGATGATTAAAAAATCGTAATGAATGAATAAAGACTAGATTAGTTCTACGTCGAGTCACGCTCTTTTTAAGAAAAATATAAATTGTTACATATATGTAGTAGATTTTGGTAATGTACAGTCAGCCACATTAATTAATAAGTATGTCATGTTTTGTTAAGATGTCAAAAAGTTATTTGGTACTTTTAGGCGCCTAAACATACAAATATTGCTGTCAGTACACGAGTTAAAAGGGCGAAAGGTCGGGGCTCGACGAAAGGAACTAAGGAGCGTAAGGGCGTGCGTTACATGTTACGACGCACGCACCTACGCTATTCTAAAGTACTTAACGTATAATTATAAAACTTAACAAGGATAAGGTACAAGTTGTTTCACAACAACTAAACGTTTTTTTATTTCAAAGTTAAATATTTGTACGAGTCAATATTCTTTTTGGTGGCTTAAAAAGTATTTAATTGTTGTGAAACTTTCTGTCAAATTCTTTCAACGCCAATGTTTCAACAATTCATAAATGTATATAGATAGGGGAATTATTGGCGCAGATTGAAGGAATGTGCAAAGTATTCATCTGTAAGCAAAACTTTTTTAAATAAAATATTGTTGTTTTTGTAAGATTACTATGTACCATAACAACAATTTATTATTATTTTCCTCAATCTATTTTTGCTCACTAATGAATTTAGCTTTAAAGCTTGACGCGAGCGATCTCCGATTTTTTCAGAAAGAAGTACAGTTGCATACAAAAGGCAAACGCATTTTTGTATTTAATTCAAGCAGTGTAATTTGATATAATTTAATTATTTTTAATTTAAATACCGCAATGAAAGGTGGGGATAATTGTTCTCTTAATGTAGGTACATTGATATTCATTGTTGATTAAATTTTATTTAAGCTAGGCGTAGGGTAATTTAGTTAATAGTGGTTCAACGAGTTAAGATCTGACTGAATAATATAGTCTCTACTAGTAATACATTACAAAAGTTATTTTATTTCTCATGAAGATCGCCAGCATTAAGTACCTAAAGTAAGGCTTTGGTCAACGACCACGGAAATATACCCTGGATAAGTCCACCGAAAAAGAAAGATGGCGTCCAACTATTCTGATCAGTTCTTGACGCGTCGGACGTTCGCGACAACTCAACATGGCATAAGGAGAATATATTTTTTAATTCAATTTTTTATAAAGTAAACTAGAGAACCTATCTAATCTATCCGGGTTTAATATTAGGCCTCAGTTCGAATCTCCTCATCTACACTTCCCCATCTTGACTTCCCGCGAACAGCATCTCGCCCCGTAGGACCATCCGCATCCACGTTACCAAAAACTAGTGGTTAAATTGGACCCTAATACCTGTACTAACTTTTAAAGTAACGTAAACGCTTGCATTTGTCGCAATACACTCTATTACACTCTATTGTCGTCTGTGTTGGGCGGTACCGGGGGAGGGGGGGCGTGGAGTACTCTTGCTAGCTCGGCTTTCTCGTCAGCGGAGAGGACGTAGACCGGAGGGGCGGCCGGGAGGAACCTCTCGGCCTTGTGGGGCTCGCGCTGGAGCCGGGCGCGGTACAGCATGACGAGCACGCACAGCACGCTGATGATGAAGGCGGAGGTGGCGGCCAGCACGATCAGCGCGGTGTGGTATGAGGTCGCGGCTGACACCTGCTCGGAAAAGCGGATTATTTAGCATCGCGTGGTAGTATAGCACATGCGATAGAATGTGATTGGCTGTTGCGTTAAATGTTAACTCTGATTTTTCATATGTGGGTGTTAGCTAAGAACAATGTACCTACCAACTGCGTTCCTTTATTTAGAATTATCTTTCGAAATGCATTATACTTTATCCGTTAAAAGCGACTTGTGGTGTGTTAGTATTTTGTTTGTGATTGTGCCGGCGACGAGTCACTGGTCACAATTTTCCATTTGAACCCAGCTCAATTTTTTTTGGTTAGAAGTGATGAAAGGACCTTAGGAGCTAGGAGCAAGGAGTTCTAAGAGCTGTCCTTGAACTTTGATATCTAGCGGGTGTAATATGTACTTACTTACGTATGGAGTTCTTTTTAAATGTTGCATCTATGAGAGATAAATAAATGTAACATCCAATCCCATTCTATAACCGGTCATACTTTATGCATGGCTAAATAGACATGCGAAACCAAAAGCAAGCAACCCCTTATTAACAAGCATAGCCGTGATTTTTTTATTATTTAGTAATATCTATGTATCTACTATTTACAATGAGGATGGTTCGAATAAAAAAGTACTTATTTTAAGTAACAATTTATTTAAATACAAAATTTTAACATGAATATCACCTATAATAAGTATAAAAATATTCCTTTGCTTGCTTTAAAACTCCCTCTACCAAAAATGTTAACGTATAAAATGTATAATTTATTGTACAATTTTGTACTAAATGTTAGGTGATATCTTCATAGAAACTTCGTAGCTGATTTTTTAAATATTTAAAAAAGAAATTGATTTTTATTATATTGAGTACATTCTTGTTTGGGTTTCTATCTCCCTGAGAGAGCTAAGGTACTTACTGATAAATAAACTCATTTCATAAGTATATAAGATTTGTATAATAATTTGAAAACCATGTTAAATGGTCCTCATTTAAGTTAACCTCGTTTCCAAATTAACTACGCAAAAATTATACAGCAGTACGTAGATTCATTAAACATGTTCATGTCGGTATTATTTGTAACATTTATGTCAGTATAAATTACGTATGGTACGGTACGACGACTGTGTTGCGTCCGTACATAGTTCCGTCGTTTACGGTACTAAGGCTTTAAGTTACGTACAGTGGATTCAGTGAGTATCTCCCTGTGGTGCAGGGCGGGCGGCGGCGGTGCGGCCAGCCGGTACTCGCTGCGGATCACGTCAGCGCCCAGGACTTCGCCCTCGGAGAACTTGTCCAGACCTGACAGCTTTTCTTGTTTCACCTGGAAAGTAGAGGAGTCTGGTGTAATTAAACAGTCAGTGACTATACGAACTAAGTACCTTCTAGATGCAGGGTCCAAAGAGGGATAAACTCCATAAACATTCAGACAAAAATAAAATTTTGTTGGGTTAGATGGAGAATCTCATAATTCACAATACAATATTTGTTTGGTCCAGGGGGGAAATACAATTTTTTTGGTTTGGGGGCGGCTAAACATTAATATTAATAGGTTTTTTTAGTAAATAGACCTTAGCAAACGAGCTCCAGGGTTCTCCCCGCCTACCCCCCTTGCGTACGCCCACGAGGATAAATAAATTAATTCTCCAGACTGAGACGCCAATTCCCTAGTTCCAAACTAAGCTTATGCTTGTACTATGGATACTAGGCGAACGGATAGACATACATAAATACGTTTATAAACATCCATGACTTGAGTACAAATGTCCATGTTCATCACACGAAACATTTGCCTCTAGCAGGATTCGAACCCGCGAACCTCGGTTTTGTGGCCAGAGTCTCGACTAACGGGCCAGTGAAGGAAGGGGAACAAGCAACTCACCACATTCTCGATGTGGTAAACCACGTCTACAGCTCTGGGCCCGGCGAGCGTGGCGCGCAGACGCGCCATGTTCTTCTCCGTGGTGAGCGACACGGGCACGCGCGCGCCCAGCGCCGCCAGCTTGGTCGTGAGCGCCGCGCGCGCGCGCTCCGCGGCTGAGCTCTCGGCTCCGACCAGCTCGAGCTCTAGGAGGGCTGATTCGATTTGGGTTGGTTCTGGAAAGAGGAGTTGTGTTGTTGTTAGCACATGAAGCTACGGTGTCTAAATTAAAGTGGCTTACGTGTAACTGGGCCATTAGCCTGGGACTGTAAAAAAAATTATCAACAGGTTTCAGACTGCAAGGACCAATAATGTCCTTTGACTACTTTTAACCAAAAATTAAGTTGAGCTGGGTGGATAAAGTGTAAAATTGTGACAAGTGGCTTATTACCTACACGATCACAAATTCAGTACTCTACAATCCATTAATCGTCATTTACTACATGCTAGGCAAGGGAAAGATGGCACATTATTTTCAAGTCCCAGACCAACATGGTAGTCATATTGGTTATTGTGGTCTGTGATTTTGTAGATATACATTGTTACCCAGTTGGCAGTACTCCTCAGGTTCTCCAATTTGACACGCAACGTACTTAGGTACTTCACACATTAACACAATAAGCGCTCCAAATTACAGATATCCGATAACGGGTATTCATGAGTATCTCACTGACACATGCATGAACGTGGCTTCACGCTATATTATGACAGCGTAGAGTCCTTCATTTTTTACTAGTCCGTGGTTCAATCTGACGTATATCAATTTTATTTTTGAGCATAAACGGTTAACGAAACTTACCGCCTTTTCGACTCTGGCTACCTCTACAAAGTTCGCGGACGTGATGGTATAGCATAACATTTAACTTTTGTAACACAAAGTCCAATATCCGTTACCGCATGGATCTCTCTCGGGCAGGTCGGGCACGGCGCCGGCGTGCGGCCGGCGCTGCCCCGCCGCGTCCACGCACCAGCAGCGGCCGCGCGAGCACTGCCGCGG